>ULGS01000004.1:507799-541263 GCA_900519055.1 Yarrowia galli
TGTCCTGGATTGAGTTGGAAAATGCGACGGTCCTAACCTGTCCGTGTGATCTCCCGTCAATGTTCACTAGAAGAGACCTGTTCAATCATTCTGTCTTTGCGCAGAATCGGCTTGAGTGCGCTTCTGTGTCCTCTTTCGAGCTCAGGTTGTGATCTTCGGACAAACATGTACTCCGCTCCCGAAGAAAGATCTCTGGTTCTGGACGTGTACTTTTCGGGCGAACCAGGCATGTGGGACTCAAAGTACCACCTCTTTGCCGAGTTGTACTGGTACTGGCGGATCTGCTGGAACGAGTTCTCGTCCGAGTTGTACAGGTAACAGAAGACCCCGTTGTCACCGGCTATTCGCACGTAGAAATGTGACTCACTGCCGAGATAGAGATACTCCCAGTCGCACTCTCCCAGAATGTCAACATGTATCTCTAGAGTCTTGTGCACTGTTCGTAGCTCATCTCCCTTCTTTGGTTTTGAAAAACTGCACACCAAAGAACGAGTTTCTCGGTGAACATAGAGGCCGAGCAGGTTGCAACCGGGAATGTCGAGGAAGAGAAACCGTTCGTTTTCCACAGTTCCGTAAGCCGTAGCATTGCTTGTTTCTCTCATGTTGTTTTAGACGTGGCAGATATCGTTATTAGTTGTTGTAAGATGGATGTCGGACTCTTATCTGTACAGTGGATATGTACGAATACAGGGGGATGATGAAACAGCCCCAAAGTCAGCCCCAACCTTTGCACCAAGCGGGGAGGGTGGGGTGTCACGTGATATGTGTACATGTATTTGGTGATGTGAATGTCGAGTTTGCGTGTTCAATAGAGATATACAAGGGCTGGCCATTTACTATTCATCCACCAGTCTAGGCTATATGGTCAGTTTGCTTAGTAAGCAACAGCCAGCTGATTCAAAGTGGTGACAATGTTAGCACTCGTCGATAGACGGGCCTTGTGGAACTGATACTAGGACAGTTCTGTCGGAGTCGTAGTACTCTAAGAGCCAGGTTCTCTTGTGAATCCTCAGAGTTGCTCCTGTGACAATGTTTGGCGGCGTCTTGTTAAACTGCAGAGATGTGTTCAACACTCGTGGCAAGACAATCACATGAACCACCGTATTAGCCTCCCCCACCCCCCTCATTACTCCTGAAAAACCACCAGCTGACACCAGACCACATCCTTGGCCTCGTCCCAGTTCTTTGTTGGCATTTCCACCTGGAATTTCTTCCACCGCAGCCATATGTCAATGGCCTCCTTTTTTGTTCCTCCTCCCTTCTGCAATGGCTCTCCAAACTTCACCACTAGATCTTTACCCGAATCGTTCGGGTCAGGGAACCACGATGGATAGAGACCCGGAGCACACTGTGAAAACTTGCCTGACGGCTTGTTGAAGTACTCCACCGAGTCCAGGACACCGTTAAAGTAGCACAGAGCAATTCCCAACTTGTAGAAGTTCACATTCAGGTAGTTTGGGGTGGTTCGAGCAGTTGGGGGCTCTTTCTGAAGACCTTCTAACTGTGTTTCGAGACTTGAATATTCGGCTCTCTGTCTGCCGAGTTTCAGATTCTCGAGTGGGCTTTGAATGCTGGGCATGGTATGTAGCGTGTAGAACGGCTTGGGGTATATTTGTGTAGGTATGATACGAGTCTGGCAACTGCTGTGAGGTTCTCGTCAGAAAATGTTTGGTGATGTTTTGACGAAACTTTATATGGGAGTCTGGTGGAGGGCACAGTTTCGAGTGGAGATTGATTGGTTGGGAGGTTAGGAGATGGGCTTACTTCCTCAAGTAATGTTCGTTTATTCTTAACCAAGATTCTTGATCATCAACAAAACTGAACTAGGACAGTTCGCAGAGCACACCAAGAAAACGTATGGCTATCACATGCGTAAGTGTATAATGTCGATTCAAAGTCCACAACTCTTACTAGACTCCAAAATCACACAGTACACAGCACTCAGTGCAATACTTGTACAACAGTATGTACTCGTACTTCTGCTGCTGCTACCAATTGCGACTCGATCTGAGACATCAATGTTGCTCAGAAGACAGCTTTCAGATACAACTATGAGTGCACGTTGCTCAGTATGATATAAACGACTAACTTGGCACGGCGAAAACACGTGCTGAAAATAGCACTGCGCTACAGGACACTGTAGTCGGTTCAATACAGTGAACTCTTGCAAACCCTCCCACGGTCACTGTGCAGTAATTTTTCACGCGTTTGTAGGATATTATCTGCAGTAATTATACCCTAAAATGCGGTCTAAAAATGGACCCTATCGAAGGTGACCCATCTGATAATGTTTGAATGATGTTCAGAGAGATCCAGAGGGTCAATAGAAGCTCACCAACCACGGGTATCAAGTCCATTTTCGCCTTCTTACGACGACCCAGTCACCACCACGAAATCTGATAACGCCCTTCATCCACATCCGCGTACAGTAAGTTCAGCTTCGCCAGCCGAACCATAACCTCTTCCGAGGGAGAGAGGAGGAGTCTGGGACTTGACCCGCTTGTAACAGATGGAACAACGAGGTGAATTGCATGAACGAAGAAGTCCAACGATCTATATATATAACCACCCCAACCATCTGTTGCTCTCAAATTAACAACCCACACATTCACATGCTTAGCCACCAATGTCACAGGCTCAACACTGCCCTACATGTTCCATGACAATATTGCCGCATAAAGGGCGGTACGAGACTCCGTTATCCGAGATTTGTCTGTAGGAGAGTTTGTGACTTGTAACATGGCAGAATGAGTCAAATGCTGTGATAGCCGTTGATAACGCTTCCAGTACTCTCTCACAAGACCACCTCATCTCAAACTGCTGGCCTTGGCAAAGTCCGTCGTTTGGTACGTCGCCTCGGAGGTACTCGTCGGAGTATGCACCTTGACAGGTGGCTTGTGCATAGCTCCACTATTATCGACCTTTAGGTTTGCTGCGAGTGGTCTGGATGTACAAGCGGTTCAGACTATACTTGTAGCTGGGTGTGGTGGTGTAGTTGTAAACAGAAACTGTAGAGAGAAACAGGCGGTCTATATATAATGTTTCTGAGAGCCTCCCAAACCACCCACCACTCAACTCATGTCATAGTTACCACTCACAACGTTCTTTTGACACCACCACCTCGACACCCAAACTCACCAACTCAACTTTAACATCGCCTCCTTGCTCAACTCACAAGTCTCGGATTGCACCAGAATCTCTACTTCTTCCGCGCTCGTCCACAATGAGAGCAGTGCTAGCGCTGGCAGCGGTGGCGATGTTGGTGGGTGCAGACACGTCGACGGTCTCCACCTCCCTCAATTCGCACAGCACACAAAACCACTCCACAACCAGCACCACAAGCACCACAAGCACACCGTCTCACCCGGTGATGCAGACGTACACGGTCTCGTTGGACAAGACCACGTTCACCACGGTGTTCAACTACTCGGCGCTGGCCACCGTCGTGCACCCCAACGTGTCTGTGGGAGACGACCACAAAAAGGAGGGCAAACAACACAACTCCACCATGGTGGTGGTCCGATTGCCGGGCACCAACGTGACAGGAACGGACCCGGACAATGACGGCGACGTGGACTCGTGGACCGACGAGGGCGACCAAGACAGCGGCTCGTCACGCAACCTCAAGTACCTCTGGCTCTTCTTCCTGCTGCTGCCTTTGGCTCTAGTCTGCATAGTCATCTTTGCCTGTGTCAGACGCCGCAGAGCCAACGAGCGCCGCCTGAGACGAGCTTCGCTACGCAACCAAGCATTACGAATGGATCTCGGCTCGCAAAACATGACTGAACCAAGCCAGGACATTTGGTACTCGGCATTCTCGTTTCGCCACAGACAACGCAACCGACAACCGTCACGAGAACAGAACGAAGAGGAGGACAGAGACGAACCATTGCCTCTCTACGACGGCCATGACTCGTCATCATCGCCAGAAATACGACAAAGTACGCCGCCAGTTTATGATGAGGTGGTGGGCGACTCCAGCCCCGAAAACGCACACCGGAGAGAGTCGTTTGAGCTGCCTCCAAGGCAGTCGTACGAGCTGTCTCGTCAAATGACAAATCCTCGGGTGTCGCGAGAACTGCGGCGGCTGTCGGAGCAGCGTACAAGAATCCAAGACCAAAACCAAAACAACAACCACCACCAAAACCAACCACCAAACCAGCATCCACAACGACTATCCAAGGGCCCCTCCATGCACTCCAAAGAGGTGACGGAGGAGGACGAGACGGACATTGACTATGAGCGGGGCTCAGATGAGGAGTTTTACACCGAGGGCGATATAGGACGCCAGAGAGTCTGACGATATTTATTTATATATGCATGAGTATTACTAATGAGGGAGCGAGGGTAGAAACCTGTAGAACTGGACTTCCATTCTTATTAGAGCCACATATTAGCTATGACTGATAGCCGTATCAGTACGTATCAGTACAGTATCGAAGATACCACAAGCTCCCATCCCTCGTGTGGTTAAGTTTCTCAATGGCGCTAAATATAATAGCGCTCGTGACAGATGATAAATCTCCACTGAGAAGACAAAGAGGACAAAGACAAGGAGCTTCAGGTACCCTGAGCTAACAACAGGATGTGCCAATGCGATTAAATGGTAATCTGTAACCATATGGGTGCTTATGATGTTGTGGTTGTGTTCCAGCCGGTACAGGCTTAGGAGTTATACGTTTGTAATCGTCTTGTTCACGAGGTTGTAATGCATTAATAAATATTCCTGTTGGTCCTTTGCGGTCCCTACAGGGCTGGGATCTGATGAAGCAATCTTTCACTTGGAATAACTCCGAGTTGCAAAAAGTATCGAACCAGGTTTCTGTCTGGATAAGCCACCAGAAAGCTCCAGAGCTCGTCACTGGACAATTTGTCGACGTAGTAGCCCGAGCGGATGAGCCAGTTGGGCAGCAGATCCATGTTGTTTGCGTTCTTCAGCAGAGCTTCTCCGTCGGTGAACCGAAGAGCTGCAATCAAACATGCGATTGTGGGTTGTCCAAAGTCGAGTTTGACGAGGTGTTTGAAGTGATCTGGGTCTCTGGCGGCCCTGGCAAACACCTGGCTAAGACTCTGGAATTTGAGCCCGCTCTTTTTGAACAGAGGAAGTAGATCTTTTTGGCGTTGCGAGGCGTCGATTGCTGCAAAGTGATCGGGAATAAATTCACCCGATATTTCAACGTTGAGGCTCTCCAACAGCTCGCAGGTGACAAACTTCCATTTCAGCTGTTCCACGGGTAGTGTATATGTGATTGCATCCTTCCTAGACTCCTCCTTGGGCTGTGGTGTAGGCGGATCCACTACCATGTCGTCAATATGGAACGTCTGAGGATGATGAATGTGATTGTTAATATCCTGGTCGATCTGGTCCTGAGTCATGGCGTCGGGATGTCCATTCTGCTGCTGTTGCTGTTCGGGTTCCGCAGTAGCTGTTGTTTCTCTAGTCTCCACTCTCTCGGGCTCTTTCTCTTCCACCCAGTTCATGACCATTTTGGAGCGCAAAAACACGCATGTGGAGTTGAGCTCAGTGAAAATGGCCTTGTTGACAAGCACAAGCTCCGGGTTGCCGGACTCGACGAAAATCTGCTCCAGAATCTCCAGCGGAAGCTCGTCGAGAACCGGCACATGGTCGTGCTTTGCTTTTTTAGTCGGCTTCCACTGCTTTGCCACATAGAAGGTCCGTTTCGTTGCTAACACGTTAGGTCGGGAGCCACGGCCGCGAGCCTGTCTCCGCGACGACGGCTGTCGTATCCCCAGAAACCCCATACCTGGTGCTGGTTTTGCCGCCTGCTGAGAGTGAAAGAAGAGACGAGAGATAAAAAAGATGTTTTGCCATGCGCCTCTCATGCTCCTCCAAAGCAGTCCAACTTAGTTTGCCCGATACGAGTTTAACCACACCAACAATAACCAACAATGGCGATAAGAGAGGTTGGCGCCAATTTGGTGAGGTGGGGGTGTTGTCGGGGAGAGCCATCGCGTTATATATGATTTTGAAGTTCTTTCGAGTTGTTTGGGTCTCAACTGACAAATGTCGTGATTTGATGGAGACGTTACTGTCAATTGATAGGCTTACTGGCTATGAAGTTTTAACGTGGAAGAACTGGATACTGCTGAAATTGTTTGTACTTGTACTGACAAATGGAACCACTTGTACAAGTACCTTTAGTGCTCTGAAGTCAGCGAAAATGCAATGAAAAGGACAACCTCCAATTTTGAGGGCTGAGGTTGATTCAAGTATGCTGAGCCCAATTAGCTGGTTCAAGTACAATAATTAAGGCTTATTGTGAAGAGATCTGAGGAAACTGCTTTTCGAACACCAAGACATCCGCACCACTCTCACCAGAACAATGATCACGTGACTTTTAATACCGTCCAACCTCAACCTCAACTACCAGGTACGGAGTACATACTGATACAAAATCGTCAACTATCTCACTCACAACACCTCAAATCCGACCAGGGCTAGGGCTTCCAAAACCAACCATCCTCGCTTACATGCGGGGGACCCAAAGTTTCAGTCCTGAGTTTGTCGATAGGGGCCATGGTTATATTTAGGAACGGCCCAGGTGTGGCTGTGACAGCTGTAAGACAAGCCTTTTGACGTAGGGGAGAGTTGGGGACCGTGTGGGGGAGATGGGGGAGGACGGAGGAAGTCACGTGACCTGTTCTGTGAGACTTAATTCCACACACGTGACCAGTCTACCACAGATATTCGCTCTCCCGTTTGCTACTTGAACAATCACGCTCACCGCCGCGCGTATATTGGTTCGCGTATCAAAGACACGTATAGCCCCTAAAATGCCGTGTCTGTAATACCCCCTGTCGGAAGTGTAGGGGGGGGCAGTGGTACGGGTTGAGAAGCACCAATCGAAATGGCGAATAGCGGGTTCATTAGTAAGCACACCTATGCAGTCACGTGACCGCCGTTTCTCAATCCGGCTTCTTTTTCTCTTCTCTCACCTCACTCTCACATTCTCCGCGCTGTTGACGCAGGCAGCCTCGATGACCTTACATTCCAGTTAGAGTTGGAATGCGCGTGGTTGTCCGGGTACGAGTAGGTGCGTGACAAGAGCATTGTAGTAACACTTGGGCCGTCGTATAAGCAGCAATAGTGGGCGGAATCAAGTCTTTATATATTTCCGAGAGGGTTACACATCTCATGTAACAGCCACAGACACTACTTGTAGCTGTATCAACCATCACCATCATCACCTCTCCCCACCCACCTCCAAACTATAACTCTGTAGACGGCCATCCACCCAAAGTGTAACTCTATGGCGTACAAATTATAACACCAAAGTCATCTCTTTTTTCCCTCTCTCCACCACTAACCTGGCGTCTCCACACAAAAAACATGAAACCAACTTCTATTCTCTCGCTATCCGCTCTCGCCACCTTCGCCGCCGCTCTCGTGCCCATTGAGATCCGAGGCAACAAGTTTGTCCGACCCGGCAACTCGTCTTCCGAGGACGAAATCTTCCAGGTGATTGGTATTGATTACCAGCCCGGAGGAGCCTCTGGATACTCCGACTCCGCCGACTCCGACGCGCTCTCCGACGTGGACGCCTGTCTGCGAGACGCCTACATTCTGCAGAAGCTGGGAGTCAACACTATCCGAGTCTACACCCTGTCTCCCTGGATCAACCACGACGAATGTATGTCCATTCTCAACGGAGCTGGAATCTACGTGATTCTCGACGTCAACACTCCTCTCGGCGGCCAGTCGCTCAACCGAGACGACCCCAAGGGCTCCTACAACGCCGGCTACGTCAACCGAGTCTTTGGCTTCCTGGACGCCTTCATGGGCTACCCCAACGTCCTGGGCTTCTTCTCAGGTAACGAGGTCTTCAACAACAAGGAGAACGCCGAGACCGTTCCCCCCTACATCAAGGCTCTCCAGCGTGACATGAAGGCCTACATCTTCAACCACGGAGACCGAGATATCCCCGTCGGATACTCTGCTGCCGACGATACCACTCTGGGTATTGCTGGATGGCAGTACCTCGAGTGCGGAGAAGAGGAGGTCCGATCCGACTTTTACGGACTCAACACCTACCAGTGGTGTGGAGGCGCTACCTGGGAGAACTCTGGTTACGCCACCATCAACTCCTCTTACTCTGACTCCGCCATCCCTCTCATCTTCTCCGAGTACGGATGTAACAAGGTGCGACCCCGAACCTTTGAGGAGGTTGACCAGGGTCTGTACGGCGGTCTCAAGGACACCTTCTCTGGAGGTCTGATCTACGAGTACTCTGAGGAGGCCAACAACTACGGTCTGGTCGAGATTGACAGCAGTGGAAACATTGAGCTCAAGGATGACTTCTACAACCTGCAGAAGGCCTACGCCAACATCTCCAAGCCCTCCGGCTCCGCCTCTTCTCTGGGCTCCGAGCCCACCATCAAGCAGTGCAACTCCACTCTGATCAAGAAGACTGACCAGTCCTTCAACTCCACCACCGACCTGCCTCCTTCTCCCGTTGAGGACACCATCAAGTCCGGCTCCGGCAACAACAACGTCGGAAAGATTGTCGATATCCCCCAGAACCTCAAGACCAACTACACCATCAAGGACAAGGACGGAAACGAGATCAAGGACCCCACCGTGGTGATTGACGCCAAGAACCTGTACAACGGTAACCCCAAGAAGCGAGCCGCCAAGCCCGATTCTTCCTCTTCTGCCACATCTGCTTCTGAGCCTTCCGCCACCTCGGCCGCCGCTTCCTCTGCCTCCGCCTCTTCCACCGACAAGAAGAAGAACGCTGGCGTTGTTCAGACCGTCTCCATGATGGCTGTTCTCGGAGGTATGGCCGTTGCCCTTCTTTAAGCGTGATGACTTTGTTTAATCTATTATTTAATTGCCAACTATGAATGAGCACAAGTAGGAGTGACGTGATTGTCTGTGACAAACAGCAATACAGTATGTATAAGCGTAGCCTCATGACCATTGATCCACTGTCTCAACGTAGCCGCGATGTACTCTGAGAAAACCACGATGTAAGTACAAGTACCCACTCTAATACTGCAAACGAAGACGGCCTTACTGAGCCCTGAGCCTGAACACACTAATTGTTCGTACGGCACGTGTAGACAATCGATCCACGGCAACCGGTCAAAACAACCAGACTGAGATGAAACGCCGTTCGACTCCTTCCTGTTTGTTTTGAGACCAGGATTCCCTCGCTAATGACTGCTTTACGCTGCTTGGAAGTTGTAACAAGGGGCCGGCAACGAGTTGGACAGCAGAATATTTTCTGAGTGTTGATCCTTCGTCAAACGACCTGCCTGAACAATGCCTTGTCTATCACTAGCTCCACGGATTGACCGGGGGAAGGAGGGTTAGAGTTATAGTCTCTTGTGGATTGTTGTGGACGAATGGCATGAGAAATTATGGGCGTGAAACAACCACACGTCGGACATGTTTGGACAGATCATGGTCGACTAGAACTGAGTGGAAATGAATGATTTCTTTTTGGAGGCGATCGCAGAGCTCCTCTTAACCGGCATTTGTCTCTGAAACAGGTCTCACACTTTTACTTCTCCCTGCGTTGGATACGACAGAACCTGCATTGTGTCGGCAAGACTAATTAAACGTACTGTATCGTGTTTCGGCCTTTGTTTACAGCCGTGTGGCACATGCACTAGATGACCCCTGATTTTTGAGCCCAGTAAGAAAAGAAAAGAACAGATGCTGTACTATAGGGTGCTCCTTGTTCTGATAATCACATGACTGGAATGCTGTGAATGGGATTGTTGAGTGCATGAGTGTCTCAGTCAAGAATGTGAACACAGTGTCGCTAATCAATCTGATCATCTTCTCTACCCTGGTAGAATATTCACATATTATCAAAGCCAACTTGTCCTTGTAATTGCCATATATGGAAGTACCACAGTTATGGGGTGTCTAATATTATGTCCAGGAAGGAGTACAGGGTCGTAGTCAGCTTGAGAGATATCAAATGAGCTGTTTTTTGCACTTCTTACCTCGATTCGTCTGTTGAACTTGTAGACCAAGTCATCTCTAGTATCTGGCTTTCTCATAGATTTGGATCGTTGCAAAGTCGATCAATGTCCTACAAGTACTACGGAGTGGGTTTTTATACTGCCAAGATAATGTGACATGAGGAGATAACTTCCGAAAGAGGAAGACGGTGATTGACGAAGTACTCCTTTCGAGTTCACCAGATAATAACCTCACGAGGCGGAACTCACGTTGTAGAGGAGCGCACAAAGATGGGAACACACAGATCATCAGTCTGGAGATCAAGACTTCTTCAATGACTTCAACCAAACACACCATTCACTTACAACCAAAGGTATGCTCGTCAGTTGCACTGTATTGAGCCACTTGACCACACAACTAGGTCGTCGCTTCTCCAACTACAAGTACTCGCGATTATTATCAAACACGAACCCTTGCACTCTTGCACGCCAAACATCCGCCAACTTGCGCAATAATATTTTAAACTACATGACAAGCGAATCTCCAAGAACACAAGCACAAGCACGAGAAGAACACATGTGCTCGCGGATGTAATCAAACAATTACAAGTATATAAAGACCACTGATGACCTGGTTCTATCAATCATTCCCACAACCACCAATGATCTCTCGAGCAGTACTTCTCTCTCTGCTACAAGTCAACCTGGCTCTGGCCCAGACGGCTCTGACCAGCCCAATCACCTCCATGGTGGCTCATCTGGCCCAAAACCCGGACTCCAACACCGGAAAGCGATGGGACACTTGGGAAGCTGCCTTTGACTTTGCTTTCGATGAGGATGTCATTCCCACCATCCGAGGTGGAGACTACTTTGAGTTCTCTCTCGAGGGCCCCCTTGCCTCTTACTCCAGCTCGGCCGATGTTCCTGTCACCTACGACTTTTTCATCGAGAACGAGAACCAGGACCAGCTCTTCCGAGTCACTGCGTCTGACGACGACTCCTACAGCTTCACCGCTACTGCCACCACCTTCTTTGACAGCCCCTTCACCCTTGGCGATGGAACTTTCAGTGTCGAGTTTCTCATTGATGCCGAGGCCCCAGATGGAGACAACACCATCACTGCCGGCTCGTTCTCCAGCTCTGTGGACATTCTTCCTACAATTGAGGTTGCGCTTGGGGTCTGGAGTGGTACTGAGAAAGTCCGTCTCGAATTTGGCCGAAAGGGTGACTACGTCATCACCAACGTTGTTTCCTACGTGACCCAGAATCTGGATATTGTCCGACCTCCTACCTACTGGCATCAGATCGAAGCCACCTCTGGATTTTCCTTCGAGCCTGTGCCCGACCATCCCTGGGGAATGCTTGATACTTACTACATTGATGCTGATGGATCCAAGACTGAGAGCTGGAGCGACAACTTCTGGGGCTCTCCTGTTCTGGCCGACATGGCTCCTCCTGACAACAGTTACACCGATGAGACTATCATGACCTCTCGACTCGACTGGGAGAAGATGCCTACCCTTCCTGTCGACACTACCGACGGATTGTTCATTTCTGGCCATGGAAAGATGAGCGGTAAACACACCGAGGCTTGCTTCCTGTACACCGGTAACTACAGACCAGACGGGAAGTCCACCACCATGTGTGTTTCCCAAGGTCGAGGTGTGAACGGACTGCCCAACGGTGTTGGTCGGGCTGCTGCTGCTCACCTGAACACCAAGACAGTTGTGGGTCCCAAGCCTGGTACTGAGACTGTTGTTGGAACTGATGGACTCTCCACCGTGCAGGTGACTGCCACTCCCGTGTCTACCACCACTGTTCCCGGAACCAAGGCAGGCACCGAGATTCTCACCAACTCCAAGGGCGAGTACTACGAGCGGGTAACTGCCACTCCAGTCTCTACCGATACTGTTCCGGGACCTGTTGCCGGAACAGCCACTCTCACTGACGACGAAGGAAACTACTACGAGCAGGTCACCAGCGTAACTAGTTCTGTTGAGTCCACTTCCGAGTCCACTTCTGAGTCCACTTCCGAGTCCAGCTCTTCAAGCACCGCCGAGCCCAGCTCTACCGCCGAGCCCAGCTCTACTGTCGAGCCTAGCTCTAGTGCCGAGCCCAGCTCTTCTGTCTCCAGCTCTTCTGCTTCCAGCTCTCCAGAGCCTTCCTCCTCTGCATCCTCGACTGGCGAGCTTTCGACAAAGACCGTCCCTGGCCCTACTGTTGGAACCGAGACCGTTACCAACTCCAAGGGTGAAACATTCGTTCAAGTAACTCGAGGCCCCGTTTCCACCAACACCGTTACTGGCTCGGCCGCAGGAACCGAGACTGTCACCGACTCTGAAGGCAACTACTACGAGCAGGTGACCACTGTTCCCTCCGCCAGCCCCTCTTCCTCCTCTAGTCTCTTCACCAACGGCACTGTTGCCACTACCTCCACCAGCCTTGCTGCTTCCATCTCCAAGCCTGTTGTGTCTACCATCACTGTCACTGGAACCAAAACTGGAACTGTGACAATCACACTCTCCAATGGCGAACTCTGTGAGCAAGTGACTGTTGTCGAGACCGTTGAGGCTGAGCCTGCCACTGTTACTGCTCACGTGAAGCCCACCGTTACAGTCACTGCTGTTTGTGACGTTTGTGGGGGATTTGATGATGAGGGCTCTGAGATTGTCACAAAGTCCCCTGTCACCGCTGGAGGAACCGTCACTGTCTACGTTCATCCTTCCAAGGAGACTTCAGTCACGGAGGGAGGTTCCGATCATGGCTCTTCTGAGTCTGGAAAGACTGAATCTGGAAAGACCGACTCCGGAAACAGCGACTCTCCCAGCGATCCCATCGAGTCTGAAGGTGGCTCTAACAAGTCCGACCCCACAGGTCCATCTGTTTCCAGCACCCCTGACTCCCCTGCTTCCTCGGGATCTCATTCCTCTGGTTCAGGACATTCTAGCCCTGGCTCTTCTGTCTCCACTGAGTCCGGTTCCACTGAGTCCGGTTCCACTGAGTCCGGTTCCACTGAGTCCGGTTCCACTGAGTCTGGCTCCACTGAGTCCGGCACAACCGAGTCTCCTGGTTTCTCTGGCTCCTCTGGGTCTACTGAAACTCCCGGTACTACTGAGTCTTCCGGCTCCTCTGAAGCTCCCGAGTCCCCCTCGTCTCCCGAGTCCCCTGGAACCGCCGGCTCCGTCGGCTCCTCCGGCTCCCCTGGCCTTGGATCTAACTCGACCAGACCCGGAGTCATCTCACAGCCTCCCCCTGAGCTTCCCCAGGCCAATGGAGCCGTCCAGCTTTCGATTGGAGCTCTGATGGTGCTTCCTCTTGTTGCTCTCGTCGCTTAGGTGGTTCGATACCCTTAAACTCAAAACCACTCCACCTGGCTTCACCATAAACATTTTATAATTCTCAAAACTACAGTAATATATCAATCTATCAAGTAATCTTCAACGAATCTTCCTATAATAGACACCCATCTACTTACGCTGAACTACCATCCTCAAATCATCTGAGGTCAACAGGTTCTCAATCTCTGCTAGCTTCCTCTCAGCAGCACACAATTGATGGCCCTGTTGCTCGGCAATCTTTAGAACTTGTTCGTACTTGACAAACAGCTCAAAGAAGACTCTTCCACCGATATCTTTGTCGTCAGGAGATCAATCCCCATCCCAGCTACACCACATCAACAGGTATCATCAATTATGTTATGAATGAACTCCGATACCACGAGTCCTTCAGTGGGTTTTCCACACGCGCGTCAAAGACGTGAATAGACATGCGATATCTCAGGCACAGTCGGAGGAGCGGAACAGCTTCGCGCAACGTTCGCCACAAGTCCTCTACCTCGCCCACGTGCTGAGTATACGTCTGGTCTGGTGGCGTTTGTACTGGTCGTAGGTGTCTCTCACGCAGTGGTCGCGTACTGTACCAGATGCTTCTGTTCTTTTCGCACTTCTCGCACTGAAAACAGATATCCCGTTTGCTCCCAGCGTGCTCCGCACTCTGAGACCGGCTAAACATCCAAATAATCTGCCGCCACCAGCAACTCCAGGGCCATCTCCGGGGGGATCTCAAACTCGGGAATGTCGCCCACCTGATCCTTGTACTTCAAGCTGTAGTACAGATACTCGCACAGCTTTTCTGCCACGTCATGGGGAATGTCTTGGAGCGGGATCTTGTTGTCCAGTGTTTCTCGAAAGTGCCCGTCTCCCTGAACCATGGGTTTGAGCACCTTGGACACACAAGCGGCCTCCTTTGTGATCCAGAACTCGTGTCCGTCGCTGGAAATGAGCCCCACGTATCCCTCCTGCGGTTGTTCTTCTGCTGACATGGTCGATAGGTTGTGTCTGAGTGAGTGGTGTGGATCGGAAGATGGATCTCAGCAAAGTTGGAGTTGTAATTAAGCTGCATGCAGATGAGGTGTAGCTGTGGGAAGGTGGAACAGAGTGCGGTATAACAGGGGTATATGTTGGTGTAAAGAGATAGTGGAGATGGAAAAGGACACCTGTGAGCTATGGAAGAGTCTCACAATTCGGTTGATGTATTTTGCCTGTCAGGCGGCGGTTTTTGTTATACCTATTCTGTGGCTTATTTACTTAGCCTTGTTATCTGAAAGAGAGGCTATTTTGTTGTGAAGTTCAACTAATTCGAGAAAATTAGAATCGGTCCAACTCACTCGAAAATGAGGTCATAAACAAGTGGAAAGATGGAGTCACCTAAAGATAGCTTCAGTAACACAACAGATACACCGGTACCTCGCCACCACTCACCAACCACGTACTCCACAACCCCCCTATATCTCCCCATCTCCCCATTCAAACCTAATCTCATGCAGATGCCAGCATGCGCCAACATCATCATCTCCACTTGCACAAGCACACCAACACAATGGCATCCAATCCGGCATTGAGTGAGTTACACAAACCCGCTTCTTTCATCTCACAAACACTAACACAGAATGGGAGCAACTGGCTGGCAAATTCTACTCCACCAGCGAGTACGACTATGAGCTGGAAAAAGACGGAAGAGACATCGACTTTGATTCGTCGGTCGTGGCTCTGGCACCCGGAGGAGGAGCAATGGCAATTACAGACGACGAACACAAACTTGTGGCAATGGGCAACGCCGCTCGTCAAATGTCGATAGGCGTGTTTTCGGGCTCGGGAAACCTCATACGACGTCTGCCATGGGACATGGGACGTATTCGAGGCCTGGGATGGACGACGGAAGGTGAGAAGCTGGTGGTCGTGAGTGACCAGGGCTCGGTGCGGGTATACTACGACTTCCAGGGCAACTTCAACCAGTTCAGTCTCGGTCTGGACGCAGAAACAGCAGGAGTCAAGGAAACCAAGTTCTGGAGCAGCGGGTTTGTGTGTCTGCTCAACAATGGCCAGTTCATTGGCGTACCCAGAGCTCATTCCGAGTCACCTGTCCCTCGGAAGCTCGCCGAGCCTCTGGACGAGAAAGTACACTCTTGGTGCATCATTCCCCCGGAAGTCAGTATGAGCCGAGGTGTGGAGGTGGTTGCGTCGACAGAGCAGGGTCTGGTGACTCTGGACTCGCTGGACTCGAGCACAAAGAAGATTGACAAAAAGGCCGAGGTCCAGCCAGTTTTCAACGCTCTAGCAGTGTCGCCCAGCGGTCATCATATGGCCCTGGTAGGAAACACTCACGTGACCATGGGAGACGTGTCGCTGGACAGAATCTACGGCAAGTACGAGCTCGAGGAAAACATGGACCAGCCTATCAGAACGCTCTGTTGGCTAGGAGAAGACGCTGTGGCTATTTCTTTTGGCGATGAGGTGTCTTTGGTTGGAAGAGAGAACGGATCTCAACTCACTCTCTATTACAATGGAGATGGAGCCGTGGAGATTCGAGGAGAAGATGACGGCAGTGTTCGAATCGTGGGAAACAACTCGCATCATTTGTTTGCCCGTGTCTGCGATGCTGCGTTGTCTATTTTCCGCATTGGTTCGGTTGCTCCCGCTGCTATTCTTTTGGACTGTGTCACCCACCTTGACAAACAGTCTCCGCGAGCGTGGGAGAACCTGGAGATCATCGGACCCGATCTCCAAACAGCCGTTGACAACTGCATTCTTGCAGCAGGAAACGAGGATTCCCCAGGATTGCAGAAACGACTGCTTCGAGCGGCCGCCTTTGGAAAGTCTGCTCTGGACATTTACAACAGTGAGCGGTTCGTGCAAGTATGTGATGATCTGCGTGTTCTCAACTCGGTACGACAGTCGGAGGTGGGCCTGTGTCTCAGTTACCAGCAGTACAAGTTGTTGGGCCCCAAGAAACTCATTCAGCGCCTTCTTCTGCGAAGCCTGCACCAGCTCTGTTTCAACATTGCCGACGTGCTGAAATACCCCGTATCGGCCATCGAGGTTAACTGGGCTTGCTCCAAAATCTTCCACTCACCCGAGTCTACCGACGACGAGCTGTACAAATCGATAATGAACCGACTCAAGGACCGTCGAGGTGTGTCGTTCTGCGAGATTGCGCGACAGGCAGCCCAGGATGGACGTGTGCGACTTGCCACCCAACTCACAGAACAGGAAAAGGACGCGTACAAACAGGTGCCCTTGCTGCTGGAGCTGGGAGACGACCGTCTGGCACTCGAAAAGGCTGTCGAATGCAGATCTTACGACCTCATCACTCTTGTCCAACTACATCTACAAGACACACTGTCCATGGCCCAGCTCTACAAGCTCATTCGAGAGTTTCCCATTGCTTCGCACGTGTATGAAAACAATGCCAAGGTTAACAGCAAAGAGGCACTCGAGCAGTACTACTACCAGTCTGATCGACAGCTCGACTCGGCCAACTGTGTCTACCTCAATGCCCTTGACCAGAATCTCAACTCAGAGAAACTCGAGGGATTCAGAAAGGCTGCCAGTATGTACTCTGAGCACGGCTCCGTTGGTGACGCAGCCATCATTGAAGAGCAATCAAGGCTTCTCAAGCTGCAGGAACAGTTGGAACGCGACTACGAGTCCACCTTTCTGGGCCTGTCTGTCACAGACACCATTCACCATCTGCTGGTGATGGGCCAGGCGTCCAAGGCCCTTAAAATCAAGACCGATTTTAAGATTTCCGAGCGCAAATGGACGTGGCTCAAGCTCAACGCGTATGTCGAGCGACGCGATTGGGCTGGATTGATGGAGTTTGCCACTTCTAGACGGTCTCCTATCGGCTACATTCCCTTCTACGACGCCTGTATGGCCGCTGGCTCCAAGCGAAACGCCGTTGAGTACATCACTATGACAGCTCTTGATGCTGATGTTGATGAGCGAGTCCAAATGGCTCTTAAGGCTGACGATGTGAGCAGGGCTGCCAAGGAGGCATTTGGGGGCAAACGAGGAGATCTTCTGGAGGAGCTAGAGCCCAAGGCTTCGGGTGCCACTGTTGAAGAGATCCGTGGCATGATCGAAGAGCTGCGACTTGCACAGAAGTAAAACAGGGGACAAGTCCAGAGCTAACATGTATGATAATGATGATATGATAATGACAAAGTACTTGTATGAATGTATATATGCAATAAATATGTTATATAGTGAGTAGGCTGCGATCGTGATCCTGTTTGCTTGTGTTCACTTATCGGCCTTGTAAGCTCCATCCTTCACCACTCCACTGGTACTACTCTCCTCTCCAGTCATCCATGAAGGCATCATTCGATCGTTGATATCTCCTCTCATGGCCATCCGGTACACCCCAGCGTACACGTCCGTTCCTTCCATTCGTAGGGTCACCTTTCTTGAGTTACGCGTGATTCGAAACTCCACCATACTCTGTGGATGTTCCGATCTATACTCCAAAGGGTCGGAGATGTTCTTGTCGGTGAACTTGGCAGCAATTCTGTTGGCCTTGGAGTTGATCACTTTAGCAGGCCGCTTTTTGACCATGGCCAGAGGTGACTGGTCGACTTCTCCACTGGCAAACACGGCCCAAGAGCCCATGGAAGCAGCTTTGCGGTCATCTGAAAGAGTGGTCACGAGGGTGTTGAAAGAACGGGTCGGAAGAGCACTTGAACGCACCAGAAGTATGGGGTCTGTAACAGTAGTGACACTCTGGGTGACGGCATGCAAAACGGTTTGTGCGTACACGTGATCCATACTGAGATGTATCACGTGCGGCGAGTGGTAGGGAAACACCAGATACAACGGCTTTAACCGAGAATCGTCATTAGCAGAGTCGTACGGTTTGACGCGAACCACAACCACGGGTAGCTCGGGATGGCGCATGGCGTGCACGTGACAACGAAAAGCAGGATAGATTGCTTTACTCATCCGTGAGGCAATAGTGGCAATGCTCAGTTCAGGCACCTTTTCTTTGCCTGACGAATCCTTGACTGTGCTGTAGCTCCAGACCAGCGTTTCTGGCCGCTCAAAAACATCTCCCCAGATATCCAGCTGAGCCAGCTGAAGTAGATTGAGACCAGCATTCCAGTATTTTTGCGCAATCAACTGCATGTATGTCTTCCGAGATTGCACTCCCTCAGTCAGCTCTCTTCGAGCTTCATCCATGATCTTTTCGTACTTGGGGCCTCCTCGAGCAACAATAACCCCATCCTCCACTTCGTCAATACCCTCGTCGGCCTCAGCGTCTTCCCCACCATCAGATAGCGCGTCTAGATCGAATAAATAGTCGTCTTGAGAGTTGATGGCCACCAAGGGTAAACAGTCTGTAGAATCCAGCCACAGCTGAGTCAGGTTGTAGAGCGTGTTGTGGGAACATTTGTTGAGCACCTGTCGACGTAAGTGCGTGCTCTGCCTGAGAACCATCTGGTCCCGGAGCGTTCCATTGAACTTCATGGTGTACCGTGATGTTTCGCGTCTCATCGTGATGTGCATAAATGTTGACATTATCAACATTGGAGGTCACGTGATGAGGAAATTGCCGAACAGGCGCCAGAAAGCTGAAAATTGGGGTGTAGGGTAAAATGGGCGCGGGGATTTCGCTGAAGATGTCCGTTTTTTGTTAACGTGGATATTTATCGAGATTATGAGATCTTTTGTGTTACGACGTATTAAGGTGATGTGTGTCACGTGTAAGTAATACTGCCATGGATGGGGAGAATTGGGTATCATTGGAATCCTCCCATCTGGGGCTATCCTCTGGTGTTATCAGTTTTTCTTTACGACGAATATATCTTGTTTTGTGGTTCAAAACGCCTTGTTTGCGTCACTGATGACTAATATGAAAGGTGAAGAAGTCAATCAGGATGTCTGTGTAGTTACTAGAGCCCCAAAGATACCACCAGTTATCCCCTTTAGGTCACACCATCACCAGAGACCCTCTTCTCTGTCCTCCATATGACTTCCTAACTGGGCGGCATCTCCCAATTAAGGTTCAGGTAAAGTTGTGCAGACCCAAAAAAATATGCATGATATGGAAATTTTCCTGGACCCGATTTCGATTTGCATTTACACACAGTACACCAACACACAAGTACGTCTTGAAACGAAAATGGTTCGAGACACAAAAGACAAGGTGGACAAGGGCAAGACGGATCTGTTCGTGCGGTCCATCCCCCTGGAGGTGACCAACGAGGAGCTGGCCGACTTTTTCTCACAGGACTTCCCCGTCAAGCATGCCGTGGTGGTGACCAATGCTGCCACCAAGGAGTCCAAGGGTTTTGGTTTTGTGTCCTTCACCACCGAGGAGGATGCCGCCGAGGCCCTGCTCAAGTGCAAAAAGCAGAAGCTCAAGGGCAAGATTCTTCAGATCGAGTTTGCCAAGCCTCGAGAGCGAAAGACCAGAGAGGACCGACCTTTTGAGAGCAGCAGCAATGACAACAACGAGGCTGTGGAGAAGCGAAAGCCGCGGCTAATTGTGCGAAACCTGCCGTGGTCTGTGCGAGAGCCCCAGGATCTCATCAAGGTGTTTTCCAAGTATGGTAAGGTGGTTGATGCGTTTATTCCTCGAGGCACTGGAGGCAAGATGAGTGGATTTGGATTCGTGACCATGAGCAAAAAGCTGCATGCTGACAAGGCTGTGGCCGAGAGCAAGGGTCTGGAGATTGACGGTCGAACTGTGACTGTTGATTTCGCCATTCAGAAGGACAAGTGGCTCAAAACTAAGGATGGAGAGCAGGTTGAGGAGGAGGAGTACGATGATGAGGAGGATGTTAAGGACGAGGACGAAGAGGAGGTTAAGGAAGAGGAGGTCAAGGATGAAGTCAAGGACGAGGATCTGGATCTGGACGAGGCAAATGCTGATGTTGCTGAGGGAGACGATGATGACGATGAGGACATTGACATGGGTGACGATGATGAGGAGGAAGAGGAGGAGGATAACACCCCCAAGGTCAAGGCCCAGTCCAACTCGTCAACTGTGTTTGTTCGAAACATTCCCTACGATGCCACCGCCGAGTCTCTCAAGGAACACTTTGAGCTGTTTGGTGCTGTTCGATACGCTCTTCCTGTCATCGACAAGACCACTGGCCAGCCCCGAGGAACCGCCTTTGTTGCATTTGAGTCGTCCGAGGACTGTGACAAGTGTGTGGATCGAGCTCCTGCTTCTGCCACCACTTCTCTACTGGTTGCTGACGATACCGATCCTCGATACGTCTTTGAGGGCCGAATTCTGGCCGTCACCCAGGCCGTTCAGCGAGAGACCGCTGAGAAGCTGTCCGAACACAACTCTAAGAAGCGAGCCGAGGCCATGGGTAAGCTGCCCAAGGAGAAGGATCGACGAAACGTCTTCTTGATCAATGAAGGTCGAATTGGCGAGAACTCTGCTCTTGGTATGACTCTGCCCAAGGCTGATATGGAGCTGCGACAAAAGTCGTACGATCAGCGAAAGAAACAGCTCAACGGTAACCCCAGTCTGCACGTGTCTCTGACACGTCTGGCTCTGCGAAACCTGCCTCGAGCTCTCAATGCCAAGGGTCTTAAGGCTCTCGGTCGAAAGGCCGTGGTGCAGTTTGCTACCGAAGCCAAGGAGGGAGCTCGACAGCCTCTGTCCAAGGAGGAGGCTATTCGATCGACCAAGGCTCGAACCGAAGAGGCTGCCAAGTCTAAGCACGGAGTGGTTCGACAGGCCAAGGTTATTATGGAGCAGAAGGAGAGTGGAGAGCTCGGTCGATCTCGAGGATATGGATTCTTGGAGTTCCGAGATCACAAGGCTGCCCTTATGGCTCTGCGATGGCTTAACGCCCACGAAGTGTCTTCTGAGGAGGTTCTGGAGGGATACGAGGAGAAGGAGCGAAAGCACGTTGATCTGACCGGTTCTTCGCGACGTCATCTTGTGGTTGAGTTCGCCATTGAGAACGCTCAGGTCATCAAGCGACGACAGGAGACCATGACTCGAATCAACATGCAGAAGAAGCGACAGCGAGACGACGGCACTGCTGGCGACGATGGATCCGAACACAAGCGTCCTCGACGAGAGGGTGGCGACCGAAGAGATCGAGGCGACCGAAGAGACCGAGGCGATCGAAAGGATCGAAAGGGTGGAAAGGGCGGAAACAACCGAAGCGATCGAAACCGTGATCGAAAGGGTAACGGAGGAGACAACAAGGGCGAGTCTCGACAACCTGAGAAGGACAAGAACCTGGAGCTCGGAAAGCTCATTGGTCAGAAGCGAATGCGAAAGAAGAAGGGAGGAAACTAAGAGGACTTCGAGGAAAGAAGGTGACAGTGTTGTTGATAGACTGATTAACACCGTAGAGCAATGGAGTACGGGCTCGTTGCTACTGCATTAGTATGATAATATAGAGAAAATGAATATCAAAAGACGCAACCAAGTGGTGGCCGGAGGACAGAATAGTGGAAGATATAAGGGAGTAAAGTGAGGGGGACAAAAAAGGAGACATCAGAGGGATATGGCGAAGTTCCACAGATGCAAAAAGGAAGCCCGACGTGGGGCTTGAACCCACAGCCTTGAGATGACCTTAGAATAAGAGTCTCACGCTCTACCGATTGAGCTAGCCAGGCGGTGAGAACTGGCCAAAGTTTGGGCTATAGTATCGGAAGGGGGATTAGTCAGCGCGAATTAAAAGTGGAATTTGTGATACAGGAATCGGGAGGGCTGAAAATTCCCGAGGATCAATATTTCGCACTACAGGAACGTTAAAACATATAGCCCTCAACATTACTGAGGCTACAAGGTGAGAAGATAAAGTCTCTTTTTTGTAGCCATGGCTACTTAATATTACTTGATCCAAGCTTCCCAATACTGCAACTTTACTTGCTTCAGACACAGTTTACTTCGATTAATGCCCTCCAGACTTAGCTCAACCCCGATACCTTAACAACAGCAGGAGACGTCTCATCTCCGAGGTAATGTTGGTGGGACCAGCAGCTTAAAGTAAGAGGGGCCAGGTCTCAGCTGTAGACTGGTAGAAGGTGTTGTGATTACTACAGTACTTACCCTACCAGTCACTATCAACGCCACAAGTGCCCTGGTACAAGTACTCACACTGTACAAGAACCTCATGCCTACCCCTTCCTTGGTCGGATATTAAATTCTATTATTGACAATGGCAACGATAAGGGTGTATTTGTTGTGATCGGGGTCTGGGAGAAGTTAACGGTGGTACCACAATCACATTCTGAGCAAGGGCTTTGAGATAATACAGTCACATGTCAGTTTTAATGATAAGCCGGTGTATGTTTGCCATTCTAATCTTTGACAGGGATGGTACAGTGGATACAGTGACACAGTGTGGTGAGGAGGGTACTGTAAGAGAAGAAGGATAGTACTGGGAGTTGCTCCAGGGCCGCACTAACAAGGAATAATCCAATACCATCTCGGCCCGACCAGTCATCTACGATACCTTCCATATTATCGCTTAGGTCTCGCTTGAAATAAGGAGAAGAGACCAGTCAGAGTTACATGTTGGGAACGGATGAGGATAACGAACTCTATGGAATAGAGTTGATTAGGGGTGCACTGAGTGACGCTAAGCAGTAAGCTAAAAGGAAGTCATAAACACCACCACACACACACACAACCAGTTGTTGTACCGCCACAATAACATCACCCACTCACACCAACACAGAAACCACCATGTCTCTGTTTTCGGCGGCCACTACCGCTGTGGAGCGAACGGGCTACGGCGCGCGCTACGACCACATTTTCGACATGTTCCATCCCATAGACGGCCGGATTCCCGCAGTTTGCTACAAGCGGCTTTTGGAGACCATCAACATCTCGGGCGAGGACAAGGACCGGCTGGCGGTGCTGGCGGGCTCGATTCTAGAGGGTGGTGACGGCAGCGGAGGCACACACACGTCATCGTTTACCCGGGAGTCGTGGCGAGCAGCTCTGTTGCTGGCCAACGTGGCGCAGGACGGTCTGCCGTTCGACGACCCCTCACAACTCGTCGACGTGGACACTTTGACTCCAATGGACTTTTCCGAAGAGGGAGAGCGGTCTAGCATCAACGTCAGCGCCTCGACTACGGGCAGATCGCAAACGCCACTGTTTGGAGACGATCTCGACGACCACAATAGCATCCAGAGCAGCAGCAGAAGTGAGAGCATCATCAACAATAACGGACATGGACACAGCAGGAGCCACAGTGCACTGGAATGGAACCCGGAGGAACAGGAGGCACTACAACAGTCGCATCTGTCGCAATCGCAACTCTCACACTCGACTACCCCACCTCCTCTCAACCCTCGGGCCCTAGTCCCCGAGTCAGAGTCCGGAGTGTGGTCTGCGCCTCCTCGACCCGACTTTGCACCCAACAAGGCTGACTCCGTGACTTTGGCGATTGTCCCCGAACGCGAGGGCATGTTCCTCTTCCGACATGTCAACTACTCGATTTCGTCGGTGTCGGGAACAGACCACATCACGGTCATCAGACGGTACTCGGACTTTGCCTGGCTCCAGGACTACCTACTGAAGAAGTATTGTTTCCGTCAGGTACCGCTGCTGCCTCCTAAACGGCTGGCTGTCAACGGCCACTACTTGTCGTCTGACAACTACTTTTTGGAGCGACGACGACGGGGCTTGACTCGGTTCATTAACCAGGTTCTGCGACACCCCGTGCTGGGCGAGGACGAGGCCGTGCGGACCTTTGTCAACCTGCGAAACGACATTAGCGGATGGAAAAAGAGCGTGCTCAACGCCGCTCGAGAGGAATTTCACGGACGAACTATTGACCCCAAGTTCGTGCAACAGTGGGACGAGCAACAGGCAACTGCTCTATGGGCTGGTCTAATCACCGAGTTGGACCGATCGCATGACTCGGTGGTGCAGCTGTGTGTTCTTCTCGATAGAGTGGCCAAACGACAAGAAGCCCAGGCCGTGGATACCGCCAAAATCGCATACAACCTCGGCGCAGCACTTCCTCCCTCCGCCCGGGTGCTCTACTCTGTTGCAGACGACGGGTGTGTTCAGCAGATCACTCGGGGTCTCAGTCGGGCCTCGGCACGCATCGAAACAGACTGTCAACTACAGCAGGACGAGGCTCGAGGTGCTCAAGTAGGAGTGCTCGAGGAGGCAAAAAAGTACCGGGAGGCACTGGGCTCGATGCGGGAGCTGTTTGACCGGTTTGAAAAGTACGGAGGCAACAACATTCCTCTGTTGGAGAAGCGGATCCAGCAGAACCAGGGCCGGGTGACCCTGGCGCGACAGCGAAAGGCGCTAATGTCGGAGATTGAGAAGCTCGACCGGGCCATCAAGATGGACACAGAGATGATTGCCGCCCACAAGAACCGAACGTGGCTAATTAGAGAGTGCATTACTGAAGAGATTGGGCTGTTTCAGAAGACGCAGTTGCAAATTTCCAAGCTTCTGCAGGAGTTCTCCGTGGACAAAATCAAGTACGCCGAGCTTTATTCGGACAACTGGGGAGGGCTGGACAATGATGTCATGGATCTGCCAATCTAGACAGAGCTAGGGAAACTGCTGGTGGACGATATATGGATGTCCAGCTGTACAGTTTTACGTCACGACCATGAATTCGATTCGCTGAAATTAGCCCAAATCTCCTTCCTAATAATACATATTTAATCATCGTATGCTGAAGCGGGGTAAGGATCTGGTCAGACCTTCGGAGATGTACGATAGGAAGACTGCAGAGGAGAACAGCTTACACACCAGTTCAAAAGAGCACGCGCCAACCTAAGGTTTAGGCCCATCCGTAACCTGTACATAATCGATGCAGCAAGGGATTGATAAAGAGAAGGTGATACACATCTCAACGTGTACTTCATTTGTCGTTGAAAGAGGCCAGATATGTTTCTATGTTGCCATTACTCAAAACGCCTTTACAATTCATGACTACCTGGTCTCACTCAGTTTAGCTTGGGACTCAATTATAATTCGATGTTAGCTACAACTCCGCTAACTAGCCCCGCAAGGACTCTCTCAAATATCGACTCTCACTTCTTCTTCTCAGCTCTTTACCCCAGATGATCATAGGAATGGTCAGAATGATGGGAATGAGAGTGAAACAACCTCCGGAGACAAACGTGTTCTGTAGTCCAATACTCTCAACCCAAGGACTCAGACAGAAAAGAATCATCATGGCCAGTCCATTTCTGATCACAATGATTCCAATGAAAGCATCGGCCACTATCTTCTCATAGCAGTCAATCACATAGGTGACAGTGATAGCTCCTGCGGATCCGTAGCTAAAGGCGACAATGGCAAATCCTACGGTGGGAACCATCCAGTGGGTGTGTTTGGCAATGGTGATTCCAAACATGAACATTCCAATGGTCATGGTGAAGTTGGCAAAGATGAGACTGTAGAGTCGAAATTCGGGCTCGTAGATACCATTGTTTCGCTTGGACAGCCACATGATCGTCTTGTCGTTGAACCAGCCGCCATAGATACAGCCAAAGATCATTCCGATGAAGGGAGAGATGTTGATGTTGCCGATTCCTGCAGGAGAGAAGTTGTAGGGCGCCATTGCAAACGAGTTGGAAACGGTGGTGGAAGCCATGGAGAGAAATGCGAGCATGAAGCCGTATTGAACAGCAGCAAAAGAGACAATAGGGTAGGAAACGAGAGTGAGGAATGGAGTGAAGAGTTTTCGAACAAACTCCTGCCAAGGACCAGGGTAGTACGTGTACAGAGCGAGTCGTTTGGTCAGAGGGTTCATTTGGATCTCTGGGTCAATGAACACTTCTCTTTTGCTTGTGACGGCTTCCTCTGACTCTCTCTTTTTATCAAATTGGACGTGTTGCTGAGAGTGACATTCGACGATAGATATCTCAGACAGCTCTTCAGAAACAATGACACACTCTGGCGGCGTGTAGTTGGTCTCTTCGAAGAAAAAGAGAGTCATGACAAACTGGACAGCTGCAATGATGGCCACAATGATGTACACCCATCTCCAGCCGAGATTGACGGTGATGTAGCCTGCAGGGACAAGAACAATGAAATTGCCAATGTCCACAACAAACATGTAGATGCCGTTGAAGGTGCCTCGCTCGTGCACAAAGTACAGATCGGCAACAGTCATCTGGATGATGGTCTCAGTGACACTTACAGCCAGGCCCTGTAGAAACTGTGAGCCGTAGGCTTCTCCGATGGTGTGCATGCTGGACTGCCAAGCAGCAGTCGCAACAACCAGAGCCGAAGCAACCAGGTAGACGGGCCGTTTACCAAACTTGTGCGAGAACGGCACCAGAATAGGACACCCCAGACCCAGGCCGGCCACAGAAATGGCATATGTGTTGTTCAGCTGGTTATATGTCCATCCAAACTCCGTTGTCCACGGTCCCCAGAGGACAGAAGATACATCAGAAGCTGTGAAGGCAATAAGGGTGAAGAAGCAGACAATGAAAAAGTTGACGTGCTTACGCCAACGCGCCCAGTTGAGGGGCTGGTTGGGGTCGCTGCTGGGGGCGGGCTGAAGAACAATGGAGTCGGCGGAGGTTTCTAGAACCACCGTTCCAGGTGGTTCTCGGGCGATTGACATGGCGATTCGGGTCTGGATTGACCTGTAGTTGAGAGATCGATAGTGGTTATATACAAGTTGGTATCTCCGACAGTACCGGGGAAAAATGCTGGATTATGTTCTCACTTGAGACAAACGATAATGTTAGATCCAAAGCATACCCCATACAAGGGTACCAATATTGATGCAGGCACGTGTTGATCCAGCTATTGTACTCTTCCCTATAAATCTATGGAACGAGGACTTTACCGATCTTCTCTTTCAAAAAACTCACTGGAGCCCATTCTCATAAGTCGCTCTCTATTGCTATCGACATGCGTCTCCCAGGACACAATTGTTCTCCGCGTGGTTCAACAACGGAAGCCTTAGCTAAGCTGACAACTCTGATAAGCTAGTAGTAACAGGTTTTTCACGCAAGGTTCCCGTGCTCTTTGCAGACCAAGATAGCCGATACTTCATATCCGACTAGATCTTCTTCATCTTGAAGACCACGTGCAGACTCAATGTTTCATCTGAGACAATTCCGGAAACAGTGCGAGGTATCGTGACTAACACATATTACGCTTTTACAGACCGTGGCAGTCAGACATTGTGAGATTTTTACACGGCCATATTCTCCACCCAAACGCGGAGATATTCCGGCTATTTAATCCGCTCTAGCCCACTCGTAGCATCCGATAACGTCCAATTAGTGTCCTCTCAATGTGAGACATGTCTTAGTCTTTCGAACACCATTAACCTTGAACTAAGCATCTGAGATCAAACCTCCGTGGACTTCTCTCCACTGTCCGATAATGAAGACCTCGCTAGCCTCGTCCGCCGCTACGGCTGTCTCAGTGTTATCTGCGTCGCTGTTGTTCTTTGTAGTTTTCACTATCTTCGTTGTGAGGTACCTATTTAGTATGGTATCCTGACCACCTTTTTCCGTGGAATTGTTATCCATGTATTGATCATCAATCTTTGTGCACACATATAGGCTAAGACCGTTCGACTGTCGGAGGTCAAGACTTGGTTGGGCTAGTGAGGCCGCTTGTAAAGATGAATAAGGTCTAGGGGTGTCTATTTCACTGTACTGTAGGAGCAATAGTGTGTCTAACTAACAGATAGTTGTTAGCTATTACACAGAGAGCCTGTATTCTTAGATCGCTCCTCAGTTAGTTCTTCAATACACTTTCCTAACTTCTGATTACCTAAGCAGCATCCGTGTGGCCCTTACACTTCCAAAGAACGAAGAGACCTCATCAAACCGTTCTGAGTGGATCTGCCATTCAAATTCTTTCCGCTCTATTAATGGGTGACAAAAACTAGGGTGAGTACGAGAATCCCCACGTCCTGTTGAAGGCCCATGGAAATGCTCGCTCAAGGGTATACTTAAAGAGGTAGGACACGACACAGAAAAATGTGAAGGACAAAAAAAGATAAATCATCAGCTTCGCGAATGGCAAAACAATTGCAGCACCCAGGATTCTCGTATGGTCTCCCACTACAATACTAACTGGGCTCTCTGGTGCTTGACTATGGCTGATCGGACGGGAAGCCGTATTTTCACCAGGATATGGCCGCAACTGGCCGAAAAAGGTGTAGAAGCGTTTTGATGGGCTGATAATGTCAGCTTTTTTTTCTGTGCCAGACGTTTACTCGCGGATTGTAGACCCTCTGGTTGTGTTTTTGTCGTCGTCTTTATTACATTAGCTATTTCAAGTTCGGCCAAGTTCGGTCAAGATACCAAGGGCCATGGTTGGAATTTGAGCCCCAATAGTCATCTTCATCATCGTCATCCTTGTATCCGAACCGCCGTCGATGCGCCCTATGGTACGCCTTGTAGTACTCCTGATTGTTGTATCGCGTATCCGGTCTTCCACGCGCGCCGTCCATCTTACCTCTTCTCTCGTAAACAGAAGGTAACTTGCCCTTGTACTTGATATTCAGCTGGGCCTTGCTCTTGCCTCTATCTGAGTCGTACTCTCCTTCGCTGGAATCGATATCATACACATCACAGACTCTGCCGTAATCATGGCCACAATCCCAGTCCTCATCGTCCGTCTCCTTGTCTTCATCCATCTCTAATTCCACCTCTCCGTCAATGTTGGTGAATTCGTGATGCTTGTCTGCAAAGGAGCTATCGGCGGGATGCACTCGTCGAGGATACAAGTAAAAGTCTGGCTTGTTGGGATCACAGTCGCAGTATGGCTCCATCACAACGTACTTCAAGGAGGCAATTGTATGGTTTTCAAGACACCGCTTGTACTTGTCATTGAAATCGAGAGAAGCAGGTGAGGGTTTCTTGTTCTGATCCATCAGCTCGATTTCTTTATCAAGCATGTCACTCATGTAGGTAGAAAAGGAATAGAACCCGACGGTCTTCTTCTTCTTGTTGGAAATGTACGGGATGGAGATCTGCCGATCATCCTCAGGGTTCTTGCAGACATAAGTTCGTCCAGTCAGTAAATCTCCCACAATATGACCGTGAGATCGGCGCAGAGTCACAAATCGGTCCAGACCTTGATTTTTGTCTCCCTGGATGATACCGTGCGTACCAAAGAGTTCGGCCTGGATCGCAAAGGTGCCAATCATGGGGTTGAACACATTGATGGCGGTCAGGGCTCGAGTATCGGTTTTCTGAGCAAGAGTATCATGGGCAAGCTCAGCCCGAATTTTGGGGTTCAATTTCAGCATCTTTTGACACCCGAAATCGACCCACAGCTGAATAAATCGACCCTCATGCATGTAGTACAACCAACCGTTGTATGTGACATGAAACTGTTGCTGAGG
The DNA here is from genome assembly GCA_900519055.1 of Yarrowia galli. Lineage (NCBI taxonomy): Eukaryota > Fungi > Ascomycota > Dipodascomycetes > Dipodascales > Yarrowia > Yarrowia galli. The sequence continues at coordinate 537,363 of ULGS01000004.1, forward strand.
ATATTCAAAGCTCATGAACCCACCATATCCAAAGAATGGAACAGCACAGATGATCACATGACGCAACTCTTCATTGGGTTCGATGTATCCGAGGTACGGCGAAACAAGCTCCTCCTCTGTCCATCGAACAATTAGAGCGCCAGCACTTCCAGGTAACAAGTTGATAAGCGGCAAAGTGTAGTCTGTTTTCGCTTGTGTGATGATGAGATTATCAGGATCAATAATCAAGCAGCCATCTGGATCACGCGGGTGAGAAGCCTTATGAATGATAGTATCGATAAGCGCCTTTTGGTGCAGTTCGTCACCCTTCTTCTTGTATCCCACAAAGGGACGATTGGTGGAGGAGTATTTGACATGGATCAGATGGTCGTTTTCCGCGACGATTCCGATCCTTCCCTTCTGCTTGACATGTCGAAGTTCAATTCCACTAGCAGTCTTGAGTCTGTACTCGATAGGCACAGCTAGGGGGTTCAATTCATTTCTCTCCTTGGTACCTTTCAATGTGGTCAAGTCTAGAGTCATGTTCATGAGCTTCAGCTTGGTTCCCTGCTGGCACGAGTCTCTAGTTGTGAACACACTTGCGTCCGGAAACATGGGTTTCATCTTCTGTCTGGCTTCATGATCAAATGTCACATCTGTGGGATCAATACGTTGGTGGCTGACAATGTTGGCGGCAAATTGCGACTCCAGACTCTTGATGAGCACCATTCCCTTAGTGTCAAGAACGCCCTTTCGCTCCTTCATGCATTGCTTGGTTCTGGCCACTAGTTTTCGTGCACACTGGTCCCATGTCGTGAGTCCAGTTGATCCCTCGTTCAGCTGGAACCAGGGAACTCTTCTGAGCACTCGTTCGCGTACCAGGGTCTTATCCAGTGATTTCCACAACTTGCGGAATGAAGCGCAAGAGTCACAGAGAGCGAGACACGTTTCCAGGTTGCTGAGTCGCAAAATCTTCAATTTCAGATCCACAGGAACTGAGTCAAGGGTTCCGGTGGTTTGGTTGGCGGTGTCTGTGTCGTTGATGACCGACAACTTTTCCAACGCGTCCAGGGCGGACTGGAACGACGTGAAAAGCTCGGGATCCACTTGGGCCATGTCGTGGAGGTGAATGTGAGACGTGTAGAGAGACGTGTTCTGGCACCTATCCCTATGGAGTAATAATTATACAGTGTCACTTTAGAGTTTCTGGTTAGGGCTTTCATTGGTGTTTTAGAATGAGAATGGAGAAGACATGGAGACATTGAGGGACTATCTCAACATCAATATCTACTCTACCAAGTCTGATGTTTCAGCTCCAACTTCTTCCGTTCCGATCAGACCTATTTTTCTCGGCGTATGACTAAGCAGATACCAGAGTTACATCCCAGCAAATTAGGTTCAAATATCTGCCCATCCGCAATAGTTTAGTGGCTAGAATTTCCGCCTGTCAGGTACACACCAGCACGCGGGGGACCGGAGTTCAATTCTCCGTTGCGGAGTACTTTTTTGCACCCCACGAATCTGAAGGGTACTGACCTTGGCACCGAGCACCTTCGACACACCACAAAAATATAACTCCTCACTCGCCAGACTGCCAGACCGACAAAACACTCGGAAAGAATCGTCGTTCACATCTGCCCTCACTATGCGCGCTTTCTCCCCTTCCCCCACAAAACCTTGTCCTCTTGGGGTTCCAAAGAGGTTCTAAAGTCGCTCGAAAAGGCTCCAAGAGGGACTTCTCGAAATCCAATGTCCGATAAGCGTTATCTAACCAGGGTCCAAACTCAGACGTTGGGGGGTCGTGGGGGGAGTGACAGGGGGTAGTGGCTGGTCACGTGACAATGTAACAGAGGTCACGTGAGTTGATGGCCCACCGGCTCTTCTCTGCATCACGTGACCTGTCCGCCTGAACCTCCCCTCATCCCGTATAGTCTCAGCCTAATTATAACTTGGCCAAATCTACACACCAAATAGAGCTAAAGTTGAGGCGTTATCCGGGCTCCAAAAGTAGGCTCCAAGGGCTTCAAATGAAGGTCCCAAAAGAAGGCTCAAAGGAAGGCTCCAAAAGAAGCAATTAGCAGGCCGAAAAGAGAAAGATGGAGACACGCCTGTTTCGAGCCTTGCTACCGAAAACGAGTTTCACGGAGATAGACCAAGGGCGGTGAAACACTAGACTGTCAGAGAGAGGACCGAATCAAGATCAAGGCTGAGGAGGAGGGGGACGGACTAAGGAGAAGAGGCTATCTAAAGTCCAGGCGAGAATGTGATTGTAATTTCAGAGAACATGAAGTATTGCTTGTTGCACCCTTCCAGCCTTAAGCTACTGTCCAGAAGAAAACGTTGTTCCTCAAGCTACATAGACACTACTTAGCCGCACCCAGCTTATTACTTGACATTAATACTTGTGACTGTAGCGCCAGGCTCACTAATACACCACCACAAGCAACGCTCGTACCGTACGTACAACACACTATCCTATTATCATGTTATGCAATTAACTATCATATGAGTGACATGGTCACTTTTATTTATCCTTTCACATCAGTAAAAACTAGATGCTTTTTCACCGCAAAAGGCGGTTGTGCTCGAGACTCAGCCATCTTAGAAGAAGTGAGTGTAAATTCGACTCTCGTGATGAACGTCCATGTTCATCTTGAAGTTGTTCAACTCCTCCTTGATCTGCTGAGCCAACAACGGAGTCAGCCGGTTGCAAGTGGCGGGCTCCGTTCGACGGTCGTAGTCCTCCGAATCCCACGTGTCATAGATGACGATTCGGCTCGAGAACGAAACATTACCCTTTCTCGCATGGCTCACGGGGGAGGGAGCATGGACTGCAGGGTAATTGGCAGTGGTAGGCGAGCCACTGGCTCGAGACCCGTCATCATTGTAGCTCGCAGACCGACCATGCTGGTGGTACCGCCGCGAAGCTGCAGTCTGGGGGGTCTTGATACCTCCGGAGAACCGCCGGTTGTGCGAGTTGGGGTTCGAAGGAGTGGGTCCGGGCGAGAAATGTCTCAGAGGGGCATTTCCACGCTGTCCACCGGGAATCTGGGGTGGAACAGGGGCGGAGTATGAGCCCTCGGATCGGAATGACTCGGTCAGAGATGGGGCCTCCGTAGAAGTGATGGACGCGGTCTCAAACGAGCCTCCCGTAGCACCCTCCAGAGGCACGTGGTCGTGCAAATGTCCTCCCAGCTGGCTCAGATGGTCCTGGTCGGCGGAATCCTCACTGATGGTCTCATGCAAATCGGGGTTGAAACCACCAGCGACGTTCGAGTCCTTGCGCTTGAACAGGTTGTCCTTGAGCTTGGTAGCAAATCGGGACACGGAGGCAGAGTCCGTGGACCGAACCGACGACTGATGCGAGGGAGTGGGGGACTCGGGACGCACCGGAAGTCCGAGAGGCTCAAGCTGGGTGGAAAACGACAGATCGAGATCTGACGAGATTGACGAGAAGTTGGCAAACATCGACTCCACGTCGGTGCCGGCCTCGGACGTCGGGCCGTTGCTGTCACTAGGCCGAGCACTCTCCATGAACGACTCGAGACCAGTGGGGGTTGCCTCGGGGTCGGGGGAAGCAGCGCTCTGAGCAACCTCAATGTCAATGGGGTTGGGCGCGAGAGTGTCTCGTGGAGGCAGAATATCTCCCGACACGTCACGGGTAGAAATGATAGTATCTCGCGACACATCATGCTCGCCAGAGGCACGGGATCTGTCTCCACCGCTCACGTCGCTCACGTCACTCACGCGTCCAGTGACAGTGTCAACAGACACCATCGATCCATCGCTCTGCTTGCTCTTCAGAATACTTCGGGGCGTGGTAGTGCTGTCAGATCGGCCCAAGGACGACTTGGGGTGATGCACATGCACCTCGGTGGGGTTGGGCACGGCCCCTTCGACAGCATGGGATGCAGAATCAGGA
>ULGS01000004.1:541705-643451 GCA_900519055.1 Yarrowia galli
GGGAACACCGTTCGGCGGCGACAAACTCGTCTGTGTCAGTCTCAGATCCGGCAGAGCCGCCGTTGACAGAGGAGACGGAAGTGGGACTAGACGAGTCCGAGGGGAGTGTGTTGGCCAGCGATGTAGTGATGGCAGGAGGGAGAGTAGCACCGTGAGAGGCAACGCTAGAGCCACCCGTGGACTCGCCGCCAGCACTACCAGTAGGAGCACTACCAGGAGGAGTTCCAACAGCGTCCACAAACACATCACCTCGAGCATCCTCAAATGCAGGCTCGGGGAATGCGGGCTCGGCAACAACAGCGTTGCCAGAGACGCCGTATCCAGACGAAGCGGTAGTCTGGGCAGTAGCTCCCTGTGAGGCAGCTGCATCAAGAACACCCTCAAGGCTAGATCCGGCACTCCACTTGGCGCCGCTCTCTCGATCAACCTCGGCAGGAGAGACCGACAGAGATGCCGTGGCGGTGTTCTTGGGCGGTGACACACCGGGCTGGAAGCCTGAGCCAGGGGCCAGCTTCGGGGTGGGGGTTCCAGCTCGCGAGGGCACGTTTGAGGGTGTAGCCGATCTGGAAGGCGCGGATGCTGGCGCGGGCACCTCGTAACCGCTATGAGAAGAAGACTTTGTTCGAGCCTGCTCGGAGTTGTTGGTGGATGAGTTCTTCTTCAGGAGGTTCTTGCCTGCACGCTTGAGAGCCGCAAACGACGACGACGACTTGTTGCTATTAATGGAGCCGGCGTCGTCAAAGTTGTCGGGCTTGGACGAGCGACGCAGAAACTCGGAAAAGGATCGTCCAGAGGTGGTGGAAGTCATGGTCGACGTACGCTCGGACCGCTGGGCGGCTCCAGGGTTCAGGTTGATCTGGCCCGAGCCGATGGGAGCGTTGCTCAGCGACGACGAGCTCTTGCGGCCAAAAGAAAAGACCTTCTTGAACTTGTCTCGCAACGAGCCGGACGACTTTTGGTGACGCAGGCCGCTGAACGACGACTGCGTGCTCATGCCCGAGGTGCTGATTCCGGAGGAGGAGATGCCACCCACAGACTTGCCTCCAATCGACATGTTGGACTTAGTCTGGTACAGCGGCTGGTCAAAGTCCCTGAAGGCGGACTGTCCTCCCATCGACATGGCTCGCTGCGACTGCGAGTGCGACGGCTGGCTCACGGGTGGAGACGGCTGCTGCTGCTGCCGTTGTTGTTGCAACTGTGACACATGCTGCTGCTGGGTCATGTACTGGGGCTGCTGCTGCTGCTGCTGAGCAGGTGCCTCTGCCTTGGTCGGACTGGCCAGAGGAGGGGAATGCTTGGCTCTGTATCGTCCGCGGTCGGCAGCGGGGTCCGGCGACGAGCCATGCTGAGGGCTTGCGCCATTTTCGCTCGCAGCCGGTGCGGGGGCATCGTACTGAGAAGAGACCACGTCGTAGCTGGAGTGCGACGTGGTGTTGTAGTTGGAGTGGTTGTCGGCTGGGGCGGCGACTGTGGCGGTGACATTGGCGGGGTTGTTGTTGACGGGCAAGATGGTCGAGTTGTTGACGCCAAGGTCTTTAGGAGTGTCAACTCCTGTATCAGGGGTCGCCTCGGCAGGTCGAGCCATGGCAGCAACTTCAGCAGCAACGGCATCTTCGTACGAGGTAGTGGACGCCGGGGGAGCAAGTACAGGCGGAGACGCCATCTGTGTTGTGTGTGCTGCTGGCGCGGGCTCCACCTCCTTCTCATGTCTCACCTCCGGCGAGCTTTCTCTGCTGTCGTCGGAAATCATGCTTCGAGTAGGCGAGGAGTTGGACTGGACCGTGTGGTAGGACGAGAGCGAGATGGCCGAGGCGCGCTGGTCCTGCAGGGAGCCCAGAGGGTCCTTTGTGAGCAGCGATTTTCGGCGGGCGTCCGAGGGCAGCACCATGGGTTGTTGTCGGGGCTGTGGTGCTGGTTGCGGCGGTGGCGGCATGTTATTATCTGTGTTAGTGGTGAATGGGGGGCAGGGTGGGGACGACAATATTCACATTGGCACGGCAACGGTGACGACACATCCAGAGTCACTTTTGCCGAGTCTGCTGTCTGTGACACGTGCTGTGGTGCTGGGGTTATTTGACGTGCCGACTGGGCGGTGTTTTTGTGCTGCAATGAGCACCATGGTGTGGTGGTCGTTGGAACGGCCTCTGGGGGCTGCTATTAATACTCACCGTCAAAGTCCCTGCTGAGGGTCTTTTTGTGAAACGAATGCACGGTTCCAATGGTCGAGGTGGAGGCGGCTGTGGTCGAGGGCGCAGACGAGTCTGTGGACGAGTAGCTGAGTCGAGGAGGCGGCGAGTTGTTGGTGGTGGAGTTATTTGTGGAGTTATTTGTGGTGTGAGCTTGCTGGGTCGTGTAGGTTTGAGCGGCAGCATTAGCGACGGCAGCACCTCCAGCAGCAGCAGCAGCACCACCACTTCCAGAACCAGTCACGTGAGAACCTTGCCCGGGGCTGGGGTTTGTGTTACTGGGCAGCGAGGGACTCCGTTCATGGGAGGGCAGGTTGACCATGCTCTTCCGCCGGTATCTGTCTGGCACTGAGTTTGGTGTGGCGGGCTCCGACAGTGTGGGTTGGGACACGGACCGGTTGTTGGAGAAGCTGACATCGGACGAGGCGTAGTTGTGGGTGCCGTATACTGAGTGGCGGGACGACGAGTGGGTCGAGTTGGCCGACGACGGTTGAGTCGGGGTATGCGAAGAAGAGGACGAGAAGGACGAGTTGGACGACCCGAACCGCTGGTTTAGTTGCTGCAGCTGCTGAAGCTGGGCCAGATGCTGTTGTTGGAGCTGCTGGCTGTGCGAGGTGTAGGGACCCTTTTGTGCCTGATGGCGCAGCGGACGGCCCGGTGACATGGATCGGGTTCGAGCGGACATGGCGGTAGGCGGGCGGCTCTGTGGTAGCGACTGTTGTGGCGAAACCGGGTTTGTGTTTGTGTTGTAGCGACGGTGTTTTTGTGTTGGAGCGACGGGGGGGTTTTGTGTTTGTGTCTTGTATGTAGCGACCGTATAACAATGATGCGGAGGTTGTTAAGCCAGCTGGTTGTTGTGAAGGGGGCTACCGAACCTGTCGAGGGGTCCGTCTCAGAGAGGGTCAAGAGTCGGTGTTTCTTTTGGTGTTCAAAAAGCCGACGTCGCTAGGTTGGGGGCGGAAATGTACAGGTGTAGTGTAAGCGGAGGTTTCAGCTAATGGTGCAATAGTATAGTGTGAGTGGGAGCTGTGTACTTGTAGCAGTATAGCATGTCAGCTGAGAGTCGGGGAAACGCGCTGAAAACGAGCGAAGAAGGAAATCACTCTAACCGAATAGTTTTCCACACCTCAATTGCGGCTACCGGGCTTGTCTAGTGGCTCGAATCAGTCCAGTATCGTCGCCTATACAAACCTCTCGGGTTTTAGGTCTTCCCACTATAGCCTTTCGAACCAACAACCTTTTGTCGCTTTGGTAATATTACCAGTAGCACACTAAACCCTATCAGGGATTTTGTATGCGGGAAGAGCGAAAAGGCGAATGGCGAGAAAGGCAAAATCCTGGATTAGGAAGCGGAGATGTGGAGAGAGACGACGTGTCGGGCCCATAGACGACTCCACAATAGTTTGGGGGGCGCTGCGACGCGCTATTTTGGCTCCTGCGACAAACTGGAGGTGTACACGGTCTCCGTTTATGGCCACGTGCAGGCACAAGTACAAATCTCACAAAGCATGGTTTTCACAAGCACCCCTGTTTCAGTGGTGGTGAAGTCTGCAACGTTGGGAAAATTGAAACAATTCTCCAGAATTCGAGACAAATGGCTACGTCATTTCTGAGGATACCGTAATTGGCAGAAAAATCAGACATCCATTTCCAGCCTGTCTCCGCCCAGAAACCTGCCCTATATCGTCAGTCAACACCCATCCCAGCCCGCCAAGGTGACGTGCGGGGCTATAAATAGAAGCCTAATATTAAATGAGCGATCCTCGCATCCCGTCTCCGAGAATCAAATTAGCCCACCTCTTTGGCCCAGACGGGATCGTCTTCTCTGGATAGGCGAGATTCCGCCTGAACTACAACCCGCCCCAGATGTATTCCACGGGTCCCGTGCACTTTTTGGGGGGTATCGCACATGTGCAGAATAATATGTCATGCCATGTATCGTGCACCAGTGGGTGCGGTGTCCTAGAGTGCATAGGACCTAAAAATAGGACTGTCTTCTCCAGCAGCAGCACCATTATGTGCATGCCGCTGTCTGCAAATAGCTCCAATACGGGAGATAATAGCGCGTCTCTCCAGTCTCCGAGAACAGCTTTTCGAACTCTTGCACGCACGTACTGGTAATAATCGCATGTACTCCCACTTGCCCATTTATCCTGCCCAAAATACTTTGCAAACGCACCTTGCTAAAAACGGAACTGCTTGCTCAATTACCCTTACGGGACTGCATACACTCGTGTCTGACCTATCCTGCATCTACAGCTGGACAGTTTATGCATGATTATTCGCCATACAAAAGGGTCCCCCGATATAAGACACGCAAACACAGCTACAGTGAAGGTAGCCAAGATGACCTGGTGGAACGCGATCCTCGACGCACTGTATTATCGCATGCACAGTGCACCGAGACCATAAAGAAGGTTTCCAAAGCTTCTATCAGAGGTTCCACGTGCAGCAATACTAGTTCAAGAGTACACTTGGCATGTGTGTGGTGCGTAGAGAAAGGGGCACGAGAGAGTCGCCAGAATGGTTCTAGTTGGTGCCCTGTGTCTTTGCTGATTTTCCTTCGATTTTATCCGATCTCTATGGCTCTCAAATCCCCTCTTTTCAATTTATGCCGAATTGTTTGCCGTTTATCAACCCAACGAGGCTATGCAAATCTACTTTGCGACAGAAAAGCCGACAAAAGCCCGAAACCAAAATCGAGCGCTGGATCTCGCAACCCCGAGAGACAAAATAGACGGCTGAACTGCACGGCATCTTTTAGTGTCTGTAGTTTGCTGAATTGAGCTCGGCATGTTCGGTTGGGCATTGTGCACTGTAGATACTAGTCCATGTTTCCGCATCACCAGCTGAACTACGCATTTACGAATGGAGGTGTCAAGCTAGTCCACTTTTCTCAACGTTTACGATGACAGGTGGCGATGCCTTGTTCAATTGGGGTCAGCGGCTGTCTTCCAATGGGTTCTGGATTTTTCCTGAATTTATGGAATTTAACGAACAATTGTTCGTGAGAAATAGTCGTAAATCTCCAAAAATCGCATTTATTTCGGAACAACTCATATCACCACCTCACGCTCTCTCATGCACTTCAATTAGATCGTACGTGCCTTGGGCACCAATCACGTGTAGATCTGACAAACACAAAGACCGCCGATCGCTGACTAAGCGTACAAACAACAAAGACGATATGTCGATACGATGAGTTTATCAATTAAGCGAGTGGCATAGTCGACTACGCCTCGTTTCACATCATGTTCATCCTTCAATGTCATTTCCAAGTGATTCCATTCGCATCCTCATTTTACACAAAATAATCTTCATTTATTCACCATTTACTCCATTAATTACCGGATAATAACCGTTAAGTCACGCGAAAATCGCGAATTAATAAGCCACTCGTTCCCTGCCACCTCACACTCTCGCTTAGCTCGGTCACTAAACTCTAATTGAAAAAGCCCAAGAGCCAATAAGGTCTAAACCCTAAACCTTATTCCGTCATCGTCTCCCTTCTTTCTGAGAGCCCCTATTTGACACACTGGAAATATAAGAGAACAGCCAGAACCGGCTGCTCAATGACGTTTGCAGAAAGATGGGAGTGACGCCCAATGACTCCCGCGCAGGTGTCTTTTCATATCACGTGACTTTAACTATTCAAGGTTAGCAGTCACCCTACGTTTAGCGGCTTGTGGCGTGAGGGGGTTCAGACGGTTCAGACATTAGACACAAAGATCAGATCAGGGTAACATCTTTAAAAGCACTTCTGGCTGGGATGATCTGTGGTTGGATCCATCTGATATTGTGATCATTGGATTGCTCTTGAATTTCTCCATCCAGCGAATGTCTCTATATTATCATGTCACCATTGTTGGAATTGTTGGTGAATTAAATGCAATTTCCCATCATGCGAGCCTGATAGGGGGCTGCGATGAATTGTAGCAAGCGATAGAATGGCGAGAGGTCGGTGATTTTCGGAGATGAAAAGCCCCAAATATTGTTCGCTAGATGGGAGATTGATTGTGTCTTTCCCGTTCTTTTTCTGTGGAATATTCGAATTGATATGAATTGTTTCCGGTGTTTGCGCGGCACAAAGAGGTAGACAAGGGCTGGGACGATAGGGGGGGTGTCGAAAGTGGAGATGTGGGTGGATTTCAATGGGGGGAATTTTGGTGGGTGGTAAGGTGTGTATTCTACAAGATGAAAGTGTCTCTGGAAGCCTCTGTATTATATTCGAGTTTTATGAGAGGTTTGCGTCCGCTGGCAAGGTGATCGTAGTTCGCACTCCCGGCTCGCTCTAGCGCCAGATTACGTTCAAAATAGGGGCAATCAAATCTTGCTCTCCACAAGCTCGGCAAAGCGACCCAGCTCTCTCTCTCCTCCACATTATGTGCATGACAAATGTTTAGTTCACGTGGTCTGGCTCAACAGGCCACAAAACCGTTTGGCTCACAACAGGCCACAAAGACCAGTCGGATGCAGACGGCCTAAAGGGGCGAATTTCGGTTTGCGAGCTGTACACGGTCGCCAGTCCACCTCGCTAGCCTTCTTTTGGCCGCTGGCATATATAATACGTGTGTGGACTTTTGGACCTTAGCACGTTCACACAGATACTAACAAGCTAGGTGGCTGCCAAGGGAGCCCGGTCTACTAAAAACCTTATGGAGAAAAGCGAAGCAGCACCAGCACAAAGTGGTTATGGTGGAGGAGGGGTCTCCAGTACCAACAACAGTCCGGATCGGTACTATAGGACCCCCGAGCCCCGCCGTACCGCCTCGTTTGAAACGCCACCTTTTGTGACGCCCTATTCGCCGTCTAGAGCGTCGTCAATCTCGTCCATCTCATCGTCCACTCTCGGCCGCTTTTCCAAGCTGCCACTGATACCCCGAAGAACGGCTGCTGCAGGTCAAAGTCAATCTGCAAAATCCCCCTTAAGAACCATGGGTGTGCTTCACAATCGCAACGACTCTGCTTCCACACAGAATACCGAAAGAATGGCCGACATTGACGGATACTCGCAGTCCCAGCGCGACTTTTACACAATCAAACCGCACCTGTACGCCCAGCAGCCCGTCAAGAGCAGCCAGGGCCAACAACAGTTCCACCTCAATGCCACCGATGCCAATGGCGGAACCACAACAAATGGAACCGTCACTCCATCGAACCAGGCCCGTCCCTCCAAGGCCGAGGTCATCTTCAACATGACTCCCCACGAAATCAAGCTCACCCAAAATCTGTGGTCTGAGCTCATGAACGACCCCGAGACCCTGGAGAAGAGCGCTGCCTACGGAACCCCCACCGCGCTTTTCTGTGAACAGTTCTACACCAACCTGATGGCTGCCCACGCCGAGATCTCGTCCATCTTCCCGTCCATCAAAAAGCAGTCTGTGGCCGTGGCCGGAGTTTTCGGACTTGCCATCAAGTCGCTCGAACGAATCGAATCGCTGGACGAATTTCTGTGGAGCGTGGGAAAACGACACAACCGAATGATCGGCGTGGAGCCCATCCATTACCGATGGCTGGGAGAAGCCATGGTCAAGACCTTTGCCGACCGGTTCGGCGACAGATTCACTCTCGAGGTCGAAACCGCCTGGATCAAAATCTACTCGTACCTGGCCAACAAGCTGCTGGCCGCCGACGAAGAGCCCAACGTGCTCCTGTTTGCGCCCCAGAAGCGACACCAGCAACAGCCGCAGCCCATGCTGTCTTCGTCGCCCCAGACTTACGGCCCCGGAATCTCCCCCACCTCTTCCTACAACACCGGTGGCTACCAGACGACCCAGGACGTTCGAAAGCCCAGCATCTCCTCGTCTCTCAACACCCAGTCCATCAACACCTCGGTTTCCTACAACTCTACGGCTCCTACCTCAATGGTCAACTCTGCTAACGCTCCTTCGGTTCCCGTCACTCCTACAGCCAACAACACCGTTAACAACGCCGCTGCCGTTTCTGCTCGACGAAACGTGTCTGCAGCTCCCTCGGCGCCGATCTCTCTGCCCTCTGCTCCCGCAACCGCTCCTGTGGCTACAGACTACCCTGCCACCAAGAACATGCGAATGAAGGGTGGACGAAAACACGGCCGAAAGGGCAAGGACGATGAGAAGTGTGTCATTGCTTAAGAGCCGGGTTCTTCTTCAATTCTACACCCCTAGTGGGTCCCAGTTTTATCTATTTTCAGTTGTACCATGTTTGAGACGTAGCAGAAGTCCACAGTTTGTATGCAATATTGATATCAAAATGATCACACAGACACACCAGTCAACACGAATGTCTCAGATCAAATGTAGCGTTGATATCCACTTCGTTATCAGAGGTTCTGTGCATCTTCCAAAATAAGGTGGTGGAGTTTATCGAAATCTGAAAAGTGGTCGAAACCGCTCAAAAAATAACGGCTAGCCCTCACATGACCCACAGACCAGGAAATTAAACAGCCACAGCGTTTCCGTCATGTTTACAGTCCATTTGATGACGTTTGTAATTTCCACGATGAACTACACGTCAGAAAACCTTATAATTATTTAAGGTTCCACCCCCTGAAATTTAGCCCCTTGACCGCGGTACATTGGGGAACCTTACAGTCAAGAGTACGTGGCGATATTATGTGATAGACGTAAACAATGGATCAAGGGGAGTATGTGTACGTGCTTGGATTTTGCCCACCTGCAGAATTGGACCCGTCGGAGGGTGGTATCCGGTGTGGTGACCGAAGCTTAAACTAGGTTGAGTTGTTCAGACTGAAATGTGCACCTCTGGACTCAGATGTACTGTGAGATGGATGTATAATCTGAGACAAGGTGAACTGGGTAGATTAGTAAGCAATCTGATGTTGGATAGCTGGGTGGGGTTAATCTGGATTGTCGTATACGAGAGAGGATTGGTTCAGTGGGCTGGCCACAAGTGAAGCTTGATTTGTTAAGGTATGTTAAGAGTCCTTCTAACTGCTCCTCAGATGTTGTGAGGCCTCAGTATTTCTAGAGTAAACTGTTAAAATATTTGTTGGCGGGTTTGATGAGAAGACTGAGGTGACAGTCTAGACTGGGAATGGTCGGAAATGGTAACCGGACTAGATCTACTATTCGACTAGATATTCTTGGCTTATGGCGTCTCTGGCAGTCCATGTAGACTCTCTGGCTGGTTCGTGAGGATGATGACTCAGACGATATGGGAAGGACATTAAAACATTGGGAGCCTGCAGACAAACTGGAGCCGTTTCATGATATCTTGATCCAGAACATACTGGGCGAACGGACGGTGGATTCGACCGAAAAATGAGTTTACTCGATAGTGTAGCCTGGGCCAGTCTCTTATATAACTGTCACTCAGATCCAGCTTTTCCTGATAATGAGATTTAGCAGGGAACCCCCGGCCTTTGTCTCTCGGAGAAGACCTGAGCACTAAAGTGATTTAGGCCCATTTCACAGAACACTTGTACAAGTACTTGTATCTATACACTCTCCACTCTTTATAGCTACTCGTACCCTCCTGTATCCCTGCAATCAATCGCCGACAAGGCACCTGCAGAAGTGGACGTCTGAACGGCAGAGGTCTGCGCTCCGTGATGTGAACAGCGCCAAAAGTTATCTTTTTGATCAACCAAACTAGTCTTTCAATCAGACAACTGAGCTTCCCAGTGAGCGTGAACAAATGGTAATGGAAGCGACAAAAGCCGAAATTGAAGAGCTTTCCACACTCTCACATGAATATTCCTCACCTGACGACCCGCCATTACTTCTCCCGTCACGATTTACAACCGGACTTTGAGTTTCATCTCGCTTTATTGGGATGCAGATGTTCGTTTTATGAACACCGAAGATCATGTCTGTAGAATGCGCAATTTTGCTGCCACCATTACGGGGAGTTGGAAATCCACCCGCCAAGTCAACTGGAGTATGTTTGTTAGCTCTCCATTCGCTTACTCCCCACGCCCACCTTTCTGGCGGCGGTATCTTCTTCTGCGGACTCCGAAAGTCTATCCGCCTCGACGCTCACACGGACTGACCTGCCAGATTGAATGGGCAGATTGTCGTCGAGAGAATCAGAGTTTGAAGCCAGAAATCCAACGGTCCAATGGCTAGAGCGCGGCTCGCACGTTTTCCGTTTCTTGGCGGTGTCAATTGGAGTCCGGGTGATCACATGTCTCTGTTTACATGTGTGGAGATTTGTTGGAGCTGTTGCAACCACCAAAAGACGGGGGAATGCTCCACAATCTTCAGCCTCCGACGCTAGCGGCTCTCTCGTATAGCGGCCATCTCCGACAGAGTTTTTTTGATGGCTCGTTTATCTGCTCAAAGTGGTAATGTCAGGTCATAGAGAGTTCTGACAACCACACCAAATGAGCAGCATAGAGCTGCTAAAGTAGCTTTCCAATATCGCACGTGGGGATAAATCGGATTTTATTGGCATATTGAAGGATGCAAATTGGCTGTCTGAGTCGACTTGATAGATGTCTTCAGTGAATGTGTCGACTGTAGCAATTGTAGAGCTGTAGTGAAGACTGTCTCCAATACATTGACTCATAATGAGACAATGAGCAGTTCTAACACATCCTATAGTATATACATACCCGCATCTACCTATCGTTTCTTATCAGATCTGCCCAACTCCACCAACTCCACTGATGCTGCAGAGACCTTGCATAAGACCAATCTAGCGCACTTGTTAGCTCAACGGAAGAGGTGGTCTGGACATGCGCTGATCCGAGCCGTACAAGTATATATAGCTGGTGAAGAGGGTCAAAAATGACCTCTGAATCATCTCCGACCGTTCTCCACTACCACAATGAAGCTTTCTAACATTGCCCTGCCCTTGTTGGCATCTACTGCCATGGCCCAGAACTCCACCAACCCCAACTCCAACACCACCATCATTGTCACCAACGATGACTCTTGGGCCTCCGCCAACATCCGGTCTCTCTACGCGGAGCTCAAGAAGGAGGGTTACAACGTGTTCATGTTTGCCCCTGCTGTTCAGCAGAGTGGAACCGGAGGCACTTTCAACCTTCCTCGAGCTGCCAACCTCACCAAGGGTGGAGAGTTCGGCTCTGTCCCCGTCGGAGCTCCTAACTGGGGCCATGACGAGAAGGATGACCATATCTGGTACTTTGACGGCACTCCTTCTGCCGCCATGAGCTTTGGACTGGACTATGCCATTCCTCGACTCTTCAACAACGCTACTGTTGATCTGGTTGTCTCTGGACCCAACGAGGGCTGGAACATTGGTCCTTACATCTACACCATGTCCGGAACCAACGGAGCCATGTACTCTGCTGTTCTGCGAGGAGTCCCTGCCATTGCCTTCAGCGGAATGAACCCTCACCAGTACTACGCCAATGCATCCACTTCTGACGATGCTGCCCACAAAATCTACGCCAAGACCGCCACCGGAATCGTCAACAACCTCGTCAAGAACTCCGAGGACCGAGCCACCATTCTTCCTTATGGAGTCGGACTTTCTGTCAACCTCCCCCGAGCCGGAGATGTTGATCCCACTGGAAAGTGCAAGGACATCCAGCCCATCTTCACCCGACAGACCGGACCTGCCGCCATTGTCCTCAAGCTGGCCTACAACGAGACCACCAACCGATTCTCTTACGGAATCACCAACTCCGAGGCCTCCAAGGCTTGTCTGAACGGAGACTGTGTTCTTCCCGACGAGTCTGACGTTGTTGCCAACTGGGGATGCCATGCTTCCGTGTCTGTGGTCACCACCGACTATGATGCTCCTCGAGACATTGCTGCTGAGGTGCAGTTCCTGAACAGAGGAGAGGTCAAGTTTGCTCCCCGAGTCTACGGATCTTTTGCTCCTGTTTCCGCCGCTGGCTTCTTCTAAGCTAGCAAGGAAGAGTACCAGAGTGCATCGCCTTCAAAATCTCCACATGATCTGTTTTTACACTCACCCAATCCATCTCGGCATCCCCCTTGGTGCCCAAAAGTTCTTTGCTTGTTCACTTCTGTTTGTTGATTGTTAGCCTGTTAATCGATTTAGATTCCGTTTCCTCTGAGCCGTGTACAGGTGATTGTAGCTGTATCTCTGTAGCTGTATCTCTGTACTTGTAGTTCACGATACGACACAAACGTGTAAGTGGGAGACCCTCAACCATGCCGGCCCTCAGCCGTTTTTTAGAGTTCACTCCCAGCCGCCTAACAAAATCAGTTAGAGTTCAAGAAACAGGTCAACAATTGACAATGTAGCCCACCAAAACAACAGTTGTGGGCCGGAACGGTTGAGGGGCCCTCCCACTTACTTAGTTCTTCACTGGAATAGAAGAGTCTGGGGGATCAGAAGGCCACCTGTACGGAAATGAATTAATGACCGTGATACCTGACGAGCTATTCTCACTCTATACAATAAGCCACAATACGCTTGGATAATGCAGTCCATTGCTTATCGAAACTTTACGTGCTGTAGTATGGTGAACATCATTAAGCACAGTGTCGTCTGATCTTGTTTGTGCCACTCACGTTCATCGTACAGTATGAAAAGACGTAGTTTGGATTCCACTCATACCGTCTGAAAGTACCACTGATTGAGAGCGTGTCAGGAGTATAACAGTGAGATACGTGACATTCTCTTAAACCAAAGCAATAATCACAATTTTGAGATCGGCCGAAACGCGAGATCTTGCTCGTTCGATTGGTGCCAGCAACAGTCATTTCGGAGTGCCTCAAGTATCAGGGAAGAGAAATACGGTGTTTTCACACGTTAACGTCATCCACCAAATTAAGGTCAGCGAATCATTTCCGAGCCGCACGACTAGATATGAGCTATTAGCCCCTTTCTTACCCGTTTGAGTTGACAGATCGGCGAGACAATTCGCAAGTCACATTATACCGGCCCACGTGACTACCTTGTCAAAAATCTAAGACTTTCCATAAAAACCCCGACTTCTAGAGACAGTCCTTGACATGCATAGTAAAGATACGTACAGTCAAAGTGCATCAACGGCCACTTTAGTTTGTGCTACAGATGTCCTAGAAACAATCAGACTACAGTATATTAGCAAGGTCACGACTCTCAGAGGATTCTGCCTGCAAAAATTTCCGTTCATACCTGAATGCTCAAAAATCCTTTAGAACTACAAGTACTCTCGGGCAGCACACGTGACGCAATTGAAACTCAAAATCCCAAAATCTTCCACGTCTCCTCCTCCACACATCAACATGAGTGATACCCTTTCAGATGATATCCTCAAGAGGTGGACACTCTGTGAAGATGAGTGTTTTTCGAGTGTCAAGTTTTATGGTAAACTTTGTAAACAACTTGATGATTTTTTGAAGCTGACTGAGCCGATATTGCCTGTTCCAGCATCTAGACAGGAATGTTCTAACGCTCGTGAAAAGCTGCTTAAACAGTTCAAATGGGTTATGGAGATTTTCCAGCCACACAAAGAGAGGTTTCAAGGTGAAATGAGGGCTCTTTCGAACAAAATTGAAGCTTTGAAAGGCGAAATACGACATTCGCGGAATTCAACAATACTCGGTGACATGCGAAATTGTAAAAGGAGGGTGGACGATCTGGACAAGTCGTTCGAGCTGCAAATCCAGTCTGCACATGAATGGTTTACTCAGTCAGCGTTGCTTCGGATGATGGAGGGTCAGGAGACAGGATTGAGAGAGTGGTTCGATAGACAGTATATGGATGATTACTGCGGTCATATTTCGGTCAAAAAGAGTGGTACAGAGGCAGGACCGATTTTCCAAGGTACGCGGATCCCGTCGGACACTCGGTATCTACCCACTGAAATTATCACCCTCATTTACAGCTTTTCTGACTTGGAAACGTGTGTTATTCTGCGACAAATCAGCTCTCAGTGGTACTCGGTTTTTGACGACAATGAGCATCTCTGGAAGGCAAAAGTCAAAGCCAGGAATCCTCTGATGACCCCTGGCAATGGAAACTGTCAATCCTGGAAAGAATGTGTGCTTGTGTTTGCAGCTATAATGAAATCCGACAAGTGGGAGACAATTGACGATAGTGAGAAGTCTGACTCAGTCAAATCAGCCCCAAATCGAAAGGCGGTTGTTGCAAGACATCTCAAACGAGGACAACTACTGCCCAGCAACTTTACTTTACTCACAGACCCGTCCATGACCAATTCTACAAACGATTACGTTAGCATATCAGAACAAGGGAGAGGTGTCAATCCTTGGACTGGCAACCATGTGGACTCAAATGAACGTTACGCGATCATTTCCGGCGACTCAGAGAACATGCTGGTCAAGTTTAAAGGTGCCACCTTTACTCTACCATCTTCCACCTCCATTAAAACAGTGAAAATGAACAGATCTACAATCGTTGTTAAGACGGAACTTGGCGTCACATATTTTATGTCACGTGACAATCCACATTACAAGCACGCCTTAGTCAGTCACGAGGAAGGAATCGCTTTCCTTTTAGGTGACAACACGGCTCTTTGGCGTATCGTTAATGACAATGATGCGTCTTCATGTTTTTATTGTGTGGTCGATATTGAAGGCCAAACATTCCATCAAATATATCAGCGAGACAATCAGTGGTTGCCGTCGGCCTGTTACAATGGAATAGTATGGTGGTACCATTATGGACCGATTGATGACGATTCTGAGGATGAATTTGGTGAGGTGTTTTTGTTGACGCCGACTTTTGTGGATATAAATAGGACTCGTGGGACCCCAGTGTTATATCACAATTCACACAGGTCAATTTCTGGACTTCCAAGGAGTCTGAGAGAAGACCAGGGGAGTGGGTCACGTGATTCAGCGCACTTACAGCTGTTGGATCGCTTTCCTTTTGGTATTTTGATTGTTGATCTCGATACAGGAGGTAGAACGATGGTGGCGGCGCCGTATGACGCCAAAAGGGCGCCGCGGATCTTTGTGGGATTCAGAGAGGGGAGATTTGAAGCATACTGGGTCGATGAGACATATGGAATTCAAGAATAGATTTAGTCAAGGTATGGTAGAATATACTTGGCTGTTTAGTTGAGCTTTACTCTGCAGTGGGAGTACATGAGAGGACCAGAATCGGTGCGAGATAAGACTTAGCCGCATGCCTGTGACGTCATGGTAAGGAGGTTGTTGCAACGTGGGGTTTAGTGGGGCTATCTGCGTAAAAATTGGAATGGTGTAGTCAGAGCAGACTCAAGAAGTACTGCTCAACATTTCAGACCGTTTGGAGCTCTTTATCCCACTTCTGAGTGCTCTATCTTACTGCTTCAAATGGGACATGCAGGACAAACGAAATCTCAGCCGCTTGACGATGTGGAGTTGTTCAGTCAGTTGATACGAGTATTGGCTGAGACAACAAGTTCACTGGTTTGATTGGCTGGTCTCTGAATCGGTGGTGAGCCGCTTATAGCAGTGTGAGAAAGCTGACCTTGTCGGTCTTCACCATGTGATCATAATTAATGGGCGTGAAAAGTGGTCCGCAGATTAACGAGACAAGATCTGGAGGGTAGCAGCTGATATAAATAGTTGCATGAGTATCCACCATCAACCACTACAGCAACTACTACAACTACACAATGGGCTTCCTCTGCTTCTCTGGAACTAAAGTCTCCACTTCCAGGCCCACCGAGCAGAAATCGGAAGTGACCATAATCGAGAACAAGCCCGAACATCATCCCAACCCTGCTCGCGGAAGACTACGAGACAGCGGAGGCTTCATGGGAGGCTTCCTAAGAGCCTATCATGGAAGAAGAGGCGGATCAGGAGGAGGCGGAGGAGGATCTGGAGGTGGTGACGGAGGGGGCTGTGGTGGAGGAGGGGGAGATGGAGGTTGTTCTTGAAGTGTGATAGAGGTGTTATAGAACATGTATTGAGTGATAAATTGACTATTGAATGGTATAGCGGATATACTCCGGCTGGCCTACAGATAGCTACTTCATTACACTCCACACCGTCAGAATGCATGGACTCATACATACTTGAGGGTCTAAAGCTACAGTACATTCTAGACAGGAGGCGCCAACTCTCCACTCATACCGCCACCTCTACTACTGCTCATAAAAATACAACCAGCCAATGCTCACATCGACTGCCCTTATTAGTTATATAAATAGTCAAATTCTATGCGTGGTTCTTGTCCTCCACTAGTCCGCCTCGGACTCCGCTGCCCGTCAGCCTCCGGGCTAATCCGACAGAACAGCCTTGCCGCCCTCCAAATACACCTCCAACATGGCCAGAATGTCCTGCAGAATGATCCGACAAATGGTGTTCGAAAAGGCAAAACACGAGTCAATGGCCTCAATGATCACAGCCTGGGAATACCCCTTGGCAGCCTGCGAGTCTCGAGCCTCATTCTGCAGCAAAAACCGGTAATGAGCCAACGCCTCCATATCCGAATATAGAGCTGAGATGGCATTGAAGTACCGAGCACCATAATCGTGGTGAGGGTCAACAGGAGGGGCTGGAGAGCCGTCAAACTTGCTACCACCGTTGGACCCCTTGTCCGACGGCAGCGACAGGTTCTCGCTGCTGTGGTTGTTGGCCAAACTGATCTTACGTTGGAATCGCTTGAACAGCTTGGACGACGAGTTATCCTTGTCCTCCTTGGGCTCCTTGGGCTTCTCCTCCTTCTTGGAGAAGATGTGGTTGGCCAGCAGCCCAATGTCCGACGACCGACGGTTATTGGACGTCATGGGCGTCGTGGACGGCGTGGGGTGCGACATGACGGGATGAATGGTCGACTCCGAGGGTATCGACGATGCCAGAGGGGTCAGGGTGTCGTCTGAGTCGGGAGAGTTGGCTCCCAAGTCGATGATGAGGTCGCCATCGGACTTGACAACGTACTGATGTCGCGACAGGTTGTCAATTCGAGCATCCAGCCGTTCCAATGCGTCGTCAATCGACTGAGCCGATGTCTGTGGACCATTACCCTTGGCGCCTCCCTTGGGTGCAGCATCGGCAAACGCCATGAACTCACAAATGGCTCGGCAGTACTCGTCGGTGATGTACAGACGCTTGTCGAGCACCTTGGGAGACATGGACGTGGACAACGACCACACGTCTCGGGGCACAAACAGCTTGTCGGTGAGAAAGCCACCGGCAGTGTTGGTGCCGGAGTCAACCACCAGCCGCAAGAACCACACTCCTCGAAGAGCAAGGTCCTCCGGCGGCTTTTCCCACGGATGAGGAGCGGTGGGAAGAGACAGGATACCGTACTGGCCCGAGGGGGTGGCGCCCTCAATGTTGTACTTGACATTGACGGGGCCCGAAAGAGTCACGGCGTAGTACAAGATGGGGAATGACTTGAGCGACGTTCTCATACGAGTCTTGGCCATGGTCACTGCGGGGCTATCTCGCACCAGAGTACTTCCACCAGTCGAGTAGATGCTGGAGGAGTACATGGAGCCCGTCATGGACGCCGTTTCGGGTGTGGTGGCCACACCAGCCGAGCCGGGGCCCTTGAAGGGGAAAATGGACGTTCTGAGCTTGAGCGACGCCGACGACGACACCGACCGAAGACCCCTCTTGTTGGCGTTGAGGCTGTGAGGCCCAACAGACGAGTTGGTGTTCACAGTGTTGATTGTGTTGGTGCTGGACGCTACGGAAGGCGCCCTCTTGCCTCGCATCATGGGCTCCGGGATGCTGTTGTTGCTGTTGAGGTTGTCAAGAGACCCTCCGGGAGCCGAGGGCATGGGGTCTGCCGGCGGCGGAGGCGGGGCGTCCATGTACGTGGGCGAGGTGGGCGATGTGGTGGCCGTGTGTACTGCTGTTGTGGGCGAGACCGACACCGGATGAGGCGACGGAGTTCCCGACTCGTGTTCAGCACTGGTGGGGATTGTGATGGGTGTGGTGGTGGTGGCGGTGGATGCAGAGGAAGCAGAAGTGGGCGGAACAGGAATGATGGTGTCTGTGCCTCGACTCGTGGTGGCAGAAGCAGAGGCGGCATTAGTGGTTCCGGAATTGGTACCGGTACCACCGAAGGGATCCTCTCTGTCCGAGTAGCTGCTGTAACTACCGCCACGGCCCACTCCATCAACACTGTCCGGGTCAAACTCCAAATCATGCATATCTTCTCCATCCGGCGACTTGTTGCTCAGCAACAGCAGGTCATTCAGGTCGTTCTCGAACTCGGCCAGAATACTTCGTCGAGCCCGTGGATCGTCCTTGTCCCATGGCTTGTGTGCCGACGTAGTCGTTGTCGTCGTCAGAGAAGCTGTCGACTTCTTCACCGAGTCGCTGTGGTCCACAAACGAGAAGTCCTCCTGATCCGGGTCGTCCTTGGGCTCTCTCGCCGAGTTGCTCACGTTGCTGCTGCTGTTGTTGTTGCTACCCATCTTCATGTTCATGATGCTGGCCTTCTTTTTGGGCGTGGAAATCTGCGACGTGGACGGCGGCGAGTCGGGCGCAAACTCGCGGGGAATCTCCTTGGTGCTCTTGAACGAGTCCACCGAGTCGGTCGACGAGTCTGGATGCGAGCGCCCGGCGCCGGCTCTCAGACTGCTACCTCGTTGTTGTAGCATCAGCAAGTCGTCGTGCGAGTCGTGCTTCGGTGCCACCAGTTTGATTGTGGAGGCGTCACCAACGTCGCGACGTGTGCTTGTGTCGTTCGCGTTTGTGTCTGTTTCGGCTAATACAGGCTTGTCTGCGTCTGTGTTTGCGTCAGTGTGTGCGTCTGCGTCAACGTCCACGGGCTTGTCTGCGTCTGAGGGTGCGTCTGTGCTCACGTCGGAGGGGGCGTCGACGGGTTTGCTGGTTGTGTCGCTGCCTGTGTCGCTGCCTGTGGTGATTCTCTCGGCGCCCACTTTTCCCTTGAACCCCTTTGTTGGCGCGCTAGCACGAGGGCTACTTTTTCGGTTCTGAGTTAGCACGCTGTTTGGCGGTAGTCCCCTGCAAGTTCGGCCAAGTTAGTTACCCCTGAATGTGTCTCCCCAGATGGGCTTTAATCGTAACCGAAAGTGAAAGCGAAAGCGAGTCCGATCCAGGAAATAATAATAATAATGGCAGGAGGCAAAAAGAGGTGATGGAGAGAGGGTAACAGACTGGGAGGCGAGAGATTGGCAGGGCAAAGTTGGGCACCCGAAATTGGACATCCAAATCCAGGCACCCAAAACCAGGCACCCGAAAGTAGGCAACCAAGCAGCACACACTCAGGTTACTGTACTCTCAAACAGCCACCCAAAAATGCCACACGAAATTGTTACCACATCTGCCACCTCATCACCCCCCTATTTTTTACCACCCCTGAAATCTCCCCTCTCCTTATCAGCATCCCCCCTCCTCCCCCCTATCATCGCACCACCCCACCATACTCACCTCATCTAGGTCAAAAAAGGGCGAGTTACGAACAAGACCCTTGGTAATGGAAGACAACTGATGCAGCTCACGTGAATTGTTGTTACTGCTGCTGTTGCTGTTGTTGCTGTCGCGAGATTGCCTGTCCAGAGACCTCATGGATGTCGTGCTCGATAGAGAAGACACGCGTCTCGGGTGTCCGTTCATGTCGTCTTCTATGGTTGCGTCAGTGTCTTGGATGTCGTCCTCCGCGTTGTTGTTGCTGTCACTGTGGTCGGAAAAGTCTGAAGAATGCGTGTCTTCCAAAATGTCGCGCTCAATGTCGGAAGAGCTGGAAATGCCGTCAGAGGGCAAGTAGAGAGCGTCAGAAGTCGGGGGGGTCGCGTCGAGCTCGGCTTCACACCTATTATTACCACCCAAACGAGACTGTTCTGGAGCTACTGCGGTTTGGGGTAATAGGGTTTGGCTAGGGGCGGGGTTAGGGGAGCCTGCAATGGCTGCAGACGCTGTAGAAGACGCTGCTGCAGAGGCCGCACCATCTGTGACCGAGTCAGGGCGATTGTCCCAGCGATTGTCACCGCCGTTACCAGGACCACAGGGGTTAGGGTTCGCGTCGGTGTTGGCAACCCCGGCAACCCCGGCAACCCCACCTGAGGAGCCCGTCGGGTTAGGGCTGTGCGGCGAAACTGGCAAATCCTCCTCATTTTGCCGAGGCGTAATATCTGAATCTGCCGTTACAGGGGTCGTTGGTCGGGACGACCCGGACTTGCCATCCCAAGCAGCCCGAAAGGCCTTCAGGGGTCTGCTGAGTAATCGATTCTGTCGCTTCTCCTCCAGAGCCGCGGTTTCGGCCGGGGACGGTGGTGGATGGGTCTTCATGAATGTTGTGAAAGGAGACGTTGGACGAGACGTAGGGGGAGAGGGCGAGGGAGAAGACGATGTGGCGGTTGCAAAGGTGGCAAAAGAGGTGTCTGCGTCGTCCTGAGAGGGTTGATCAGCAGAGGTGTTGGCGCTGATGTGGTTTGGGTCAGAAGGGCCGAGAGAAGTGCGAGTAGAGGCGGTAACGAGATCTTTGTTGGCAGTAGTCACGACTCGGTCGGCATCAATCACTCGGTTGGTGTCACAAGTAGAAATGCCCAGAGCGTTGAGCGACTCGTCCACCTTGTCAAAATCAAGGTGTACCACCCCGGTTGAGTCTGCACCTCCCACATGGCCGCTCTGCATGCGAGAGTAAGCAGCCACTGACGGCGGCGGAAGTTTAGGCGGCGGTTGCGAAGGAGGGGCCGAGGCCAGGGTCGGGGTCCGTGGCGAGATGAGTTGCAGTTTGGGCGGTGACTGGGGAATGCGGATTCGCGGCGGCCGGTGTTTCTGTCTTGTGCCTGAGCTTGTGCCTGTACCTGCCGATGCTGGACATGATGCTGGAGGTTGGAACGAGCCCTGCAGCCGCTGGCGGAATTTGATCTTCTTCAGAGCGTGGCTTTTGTACCTGTTGTATTCGTTTTCCGACAGCTGCCACGGTTGCAGAGGGTGAGGGGAGCCGGTGTAGTGTGGTGGCGGTCCACTGTTGTGGTGTTGGTGGTGAGAAGGGTTACCATGCGAGGACGGGCGAAAGGACCGAGAAGAGCTCCCGTGAGAAGAGTGACTGCGTTGAAAGGAGTGACGAGGAGGATGCTGGGAGGGATGCTGAGGAGGAGGATGCTGGAAAGACTGTGGCTGTCCGTTGTAGTGACCGTCGTGACTGTAGTGACCGCCGCTGTGATTGTAGTGCGGAATTTCGCGACTAGGAGGGGGACTCTGACTGCCAAAAGAACCTGAGCGGATCCCAAGGCCACTACCGAGACCACTGCCATGAGAGATGCTGCGGGAGAGAGGAGGAAAGTCACTCTGCAAATCGGAGAGGTCGCAGTCCTCCTCTAGAGTGGAAGCAAATGAAGGCAGAGACGGTAATGAGGGTAACGAATCAGAAGAAGACTCGAAACTGTCCACGCTCTGCAAAGATCGAAGCGACTCGTTTCTGTGTCGAATGCGTGCCTCAGCAATGTCTTCAACACTGTCGTTCCCAGCTCCAACCTCAACACTGTCGTTGCCCGCAACATCTCCAACCACGCCTCCAGCCTTGTCCGACTTCCAACCGGTGTAGACCTCAAAGTTCATTCGGGAGAATCTGATAGGAGCCAGCTCCGGCACCTCCGGCAACTGGGGCACCTCAGTGTCACCACCACTGTCACCACCACCATTGTCTTTGCCGCTGCCGCCCTTGTCGTTATTGCTCAACGAGATCCAGGCGGACTTGTCGTGACCATCCAGAGTGTGCGAATCACACAAAGGCATTGGTGGACTCTGTGGCGCCTGGTGGCGATGGAAGAATCGCATCATCTTGAAGAGAGTCGAATGAACAAGTAGTTGGTGAGATGGTGAGAAGAGAATAGTTGTGGGATCATGTCTCGAGCGGAGCCTGGCTACATGACAAACGCACCTTATCCACGGGAGAGTCTGTTCGTACGTGCCGGAGCTTTCTTTGTGTTCTTGTATTACAACCTCCAGTAACTACATCTTGTGTTTCAGTGGTTAGAGCATCACGCTAAAAGGATAATATGGCAGGTGGGGGGTGTGTGCTTTTAGACCGGTCCAGGCTCGATCCAGACTGAAGGGTCCAGACTCATGGGCGATCTAACCTGTATCTAGATCCCCTTTCCCCTTTCCCAATCAAACCCACCCACAACAACAAATCCTTTTTCACCACACCCTCCTCCACTTCCATGCATCACCCCTGACATCGCTTTGACTTTGCGATTCGGATATACACTCCGTTTCAGTGCCTTCCCGCAGCGATCAAAACCTAAGTGGACGGAAACGAAGTCTACAGAGAAGGTGTTGGACCTTTTCTATCTGGGGGAATAGCTTTACTTATAATGTATGGTAGATTTCAATCGGACACAGAACCAGGGCCCTCTCACATCCGACAGATGTCATGATCTCCACAGCCTTCTCTTTGCGCTCTGTCCCAGGCAACCAAAGCAACCATCTACGCAGCCTGTCGTCTCCGCAGAAAAAGAAACGCCCAGTGTTTTGTGTGGATGGACTATTTTAGCTGAAGTGTGGTGGAATGGAAAATCGTGTCTTGCCAGTGTTTCAGTGGGTAGGGGCATTTTTGCAAACTCCGAGAAAATAAACAATAAATACAGCCTCGTGACAGCTCAATTTCGGTTATTTTCTCACGTTTATTTGCCGTCTACAGCCTGAGATATAGCCCCCTAATATTCACCTTCTCACCCGCACTCCACTCACTCTATAACAATATGGGGTATTAACGTTGAACAAATTACTGAGTCTGGTTTAAGGTTCAAAACGTTAGGCTATACTTTGGGACAGTGCATGTAGCCGCATACGTGCATGCTCATATTCTCATGGCGAAACATTAGTGTGTATCACCCAACACATCTGTCCCTAACGTATACTAAGCGGTAGTAAGTGGGTCCGGGGAATGTAGGCGCCTTAGAACGTGTCTGGTCACGTGATACAACAATCTGACCACCCCCCTCGTCTGTCCCCTCTTCTTTACACAAACATTGCCTTTGGCTGCATTCATCCGCATGGAGCAACCAGTTGGAAAGGATGTATGGAACGGATCGTACCTTGAAATCGAAGCAGCCAGGTCACATGATTCAAACTGCTCAAAGGGACGCTCCCTCCATTCCATCCTGTAACACTTGTTTCGGAGTTTCTTCGCAATGTCTCGTAATATTATCTCTTCCGAAATTATGTCTTCCTCAGAGACAACAACCCTTCCTCCCTCTTCCCTTTCAACCCCTGAATCTTTTATTGCCTTAATTATGCCCATGCTCACAGGCCAACAGAACACAGTATCGTACGTTCCTCTTCAAGCCGAGACCTGGGTAGAACACTGCAGTAGACATATGTGGGCTTAAGAGTCATTGCAGTGCTGTTTGACTACAATTTTTTCAGTAGTTAAAGTAGTGGCCCTTGTTCCCATCGCCTTGCCAGTTCTCGAAACCATTCTGTCATCTTCAAAACCTCAAACGCTCTCAAACTCAATCAACAGGTGACGTAGACGCCAAGAGGACATTCATTAGATCGAGGATTACTTGTATTAGGTCCCTGGCCCCCTGAATGTTGCTATATTTCGCCTGGTGATTTGATTTGATTTGATTGGCATTTATCAACAATTAAACGCGGTAAATTGTGCTAAAATGATCTGCAACTTCGTAGCATGTCTGTCGATGTCTCGAGTAGGATGAAACGACCGCCAACAACTGCACGAGCCAACATTCCATGCCTCCCATCAGCTTGCTTGTCAGCAGGGAGTTGCTTTGCTTTTTCCTCGACTTTACTTCTTCCGGCTGTATGTGCCAATGTTAGGCAATTCCAGGGAATTTTTGCAGTGCACGTTTTGGCGGTAGCAAAGACAGAATACATGACTGTCTGTATTCATTATGTTCGTAATCATCTGATAAATACCATAGTAACACTGGTATATCCGTGTACTCATTACTTCAGCCGTTATGGCGATACATATACTTCACTAGAGAGGTACCGTCCCATTGGACCCCCAACAGACACCATGTCATCACCTTTTCAGCATCACGTGATTCTCTGACCTCCCCCCATCAGATTGACACCATAAAGTCTTCTCCCACCTCCTTCAGCGATAGCTTCCTCTCACCTCACCATCCACCCTCCAACTGATTGAGTTGACGTTCACGTGACTCTGCATATAGAAATTTTTCTCATACACCATGCATATTTCTGGCGATAAGCACAAGGCTTCTTTGAGTAACGGCTTTCGAACGTGAAACTACATCCAACAAACAGCAAAAATGTCGGCAGTCGGATCTCTGATTTTTTGCACGGACTGCGGCAACCTCATGGACCCCCAGCTCAACGCCAGCAAAGATCTCGAGTGCGACCAATGTGATGCTTCCTTCCCTTCAGCTAGTGAGTATTGATGGTGGAGAAACGGAGAGAGGGATGAAGAGATGTCAAGGGATAGGTGCAGGTGAGGTACCAGGCTAGGAAGGGCCAGTTTGATAATATGAGTGCAACGGAAGAGGGAATGGTGGCTATACTGCGACGCTCTTTGACACTATGGACCAAGATACGATTCAACGACACAGACAGACCAAAGGGTTCTAAGACGACTCATAATGGTATGGGCACGTTGATGGGAAAGTTGAGATACGCGACTTTCTTGGTCTTTCTTCTGCTCGTGCCCGTCTTGTCAGAGACAGGTTGAGTGGGTGTATCCATACAGCTTCGACTGATTCCATGTTCGTCACCGTGACCTTAGCGACTGAAGGACAAGACGGGTGTTGATAAACTAGCTGCCCTCTGATTCTACAAGGGGCATGTGTCGATCTGGATAGTTGTCAGATCCCATATGTCTGATCTGGTCTCAGTCTGGGGTCGTTGTACAGAACTGTCCAACTCTTCTGATCAGAACGGCTCCGGAATTGTCACGCGTGTCTCTGTCGTCTACTCGTTGTATATGCCATCTGTCAACATGTCAAGGATGTTCCCCGTCCACTCGCAGGGAAACAACTTCTGTCTGCTCAACTTTGGATGTCTCTTGAGACTCGCCCCAACTGCTCATGTTCTTTCGCTAACACAGACACCACCAACCTCACAGTTGTGACCAAATCCGCCCCCGATGCATTCCCCTCGGCTCTGCGGTCCAAACGGTCGGTCGTCAAGACCTCTCTGGCTGCCGGAGAGGCTGACGAGGGCGCCATCATCAAGGAGAAGTGTCCCCAGTGTGGCCACGACGAAATGCAGTACCATACTCTGCAGCTGCGATCTGCCGATGAAGGAGCCACCGTCTTCTACACCTGCACAAAGTGTCACTACAAGTTCCGAACCAATAATTAGAGGAGGGGTTATTTATTGTATACTATGAGACCGGCGGTGGCATGGTGGATGTCCACGGTCTCCAAAAAATATAGCATTAGCAGACGTCATAGAATGTCTGCAAATATATCACATGAAACTGGAACGGTTTGAGTAAGCACAGAGAAGATTTGAACAGTTGAACATCGAAGTTGGGTCACGTGTAGAGAGCATTATAGTGTTATGATACTGAAGCGAATACGACAATACAATGGACAGTGTACAGGCGGTATGTACGCCAACAAGGTCCCCTTTGGAAGTGTTCCTATTCCCACAAGCAGACAAGTCAAGTTGATGCTCTTCCTCAGCTATTTGAAGCGTATTGGTTGTCTTTGATCTTCACCTGTCTTTACTGTTGGACCGTAAGCTGAACCAATGTTCTAACAAAAGCCCATCAGAGAGCTATCTAGAAGAGCAACCAGTAAATGACCCACACCATCGTGTAGATCTCGTTTTCACCGTCACTTTGATACCCTAATCATCTAGACAAATCCACCACATCAGCCCCAAAAGACACTATAGGTCGGGAATGAGCTTCACAGCCAGTGGACTCGTCATCTCATAGATATTACGACTAAACAACCACACGAGGCCAACAAGCGACCAACAAGCGGCTGAACTAAGTCATCCTACGAGTCGGAGTAGTCTATAAAGCGGTATCTTTTTCCTTCATTTCACCCAATTACACAATGACCCCTGAACAAAGCCGAATCGTGCGAAACTACGTGTTGAAACATCGTAATGAAAAGCCCAAAGTGTTGGCCAGAAAGCTCGAGAGTCTATTCAACGGAGAAATTGGCTACTACCGTCTTTTACAGGAAGTTGAGCATCATTTGAAGGATCCTTTTGACTACTAGCTAGAGCTCCTTCACTCCCCTATCTTCTATTATTACTCTGTATAAATATCATCCCCCTCAGTCTAGTGAGCGTACTCGACCTCGTTGGAGTTTTCGTACTCGTACATGTCCAGAGCGACAATGGCAGACTCTCGGACAACCTGGTCCTTGTCCTCGGCAAACTTCTTGAGAATGGGCAGCACATCGTCGGTGGCAATGGAACCCAGAGCCTCGGCGGCCTCGTGTCGCACCATTCCCTCCTCCTCAGTCTTACCAAGCACCTTGATGAGAGCAGGCACGGAGGCGGGATCGCTCATCTGTCCAAAAACGTAGGCAATCTCGTGTCGGAAAAGAGCAGACGAGTCGTCAAAGCCGGTAGCAAGGGCCAGAACGGCGTCCTCAGTGCCAATGTCTCGCAGACGGAACATGGCTCGGTATCGGTGGAACAGACTCTGGCTCTTGTCCATCAGAGTCTTCTGCAGCTTCTCCACGGTGGCCTTATCAGAGCCCTCAGCTTGGTCAGTGGGGAGAGGAGGAGCAGGGTCAATGGAGGTGTAAGCAGACTTCTGGAGAGTCTCGGTCTTGGCGGCCTCGGAGTTTTCCCACTTGATTCGCTCCAGAGCAAGCTCACAGGTCTCTCGGATCACCTCCAGAGGATCGTTCTCAAAGTACTCCTGCAGCATGGCAACCGATCCCTTGTCTCCCAGAGCTCCCAGAGCCTCAGCAGCCTCGTGTCGAACCATGGCCTGCTGGTTGGTGTCTGCCAGCACTCCCTGGAGAGGCTTGACGGCGTGGAAGTTTTTGGTCTGGCCCAGAACGTAGGCCAGCTCGTGCTTGAGCAGCTCAGAGTCGTCCTTGAAGCCCTCGGCAATGATATCGATGGCGCCGTTGTCGCCCTTCTCACCCATGTCCTTGAGCGAAAACAGCGCTCGGAACCGCAGAGCCAGGGCGGTCTGGCCGTCCTCGTTCAGCAGCACTTTTTTCAGCTCGGGAAGAGTCTCGGTAGCCATGGTGATGTGTTGTTTAGGTGGTGATGTGGTGGAACGATTTTGTGCACCAAAAATTTATGCAGTCTAGATTTCACCAAACTCAAACGTGAAATTTTTATCAGATGCAGTTACATAAGGGAGGGTAACACTAGGAGATGGGGGCTGTGGGAATTGCACGACAAATCGAATATAATAGGGAGAAATGGCAAAAGGACAGATGAAGAGTTTTCAGTCGTAGCTTAATTGGCTTGGTTGCTTATTTGTTCCCCTTTTTGATAGTAGTCCGCCAATTATCTTGATGACCAAGCCATCCCAGTCTCGACTACAAGCTTAAGTAACATGCTTACAAAGTCAAGCTCATCAGAGTCACGCAAGACGTCAACAATGGCTAGAACATGTGTGATGATGCATGTTTGATTCTGCAGAGTCATGCTAGATGATACAACTGCTTCCTGTTCTCAACTCCACAAGATTATAGCAAGTCTCTAGGCTTCGCAATGGACCCCTTTTCGGACGTCAAACAGCACTGGTGCTCGTGAAGGAGTGTGCTCCTAGAAAAGAACGTAAGGAACTATTAGATTGGCAGATCTAGTATCCATGATGATCTCCAAGCGTTGAGATGGAGTCCTAACTACCACGCTGACGTAAATGAAGCCGTTGACTTAGAAGTACGGCCAATGTTGAAAAGGACACAAGCTCGAAGTTGAGCGCTGGAGGCACTGAAACAGGCTATTGGAGAGTTCGGACTCTTTGGGCCATTTGATCTGTATATATAACATGTATATCTGCAAGGCATCTTCATAATATTCATACGACAACAACTGTATCCATGGCTCGAGGCGCTATCAGGACTGTATGCTCTGATTAGCAGAATATGAGAGTTGGTCTTACAGGTAGCGCTACTTGTAGGCAACACATCGGTTGCGCTCTTTTCAAGTCATTGACTGCTCTTTGGATCGTTCCCAGAACGCCCAGTTCTTCCTGTTGCTGCGTAGCCACTTCGAGAGTTGTCACAGAAGGCAGCACTTCCTCTCTGGAGTTCTAGGCATCAGGTCACACTTTTGAATCTCCCAACCTGTCCTTCCGTCGTCTGCCTTCCGTCGTCTGCGCAACCAGGCCTTTCCCTCCTTCTCCCTAACCGTCAAACATCTAATAATTATACAAGCTGTGGACCACCCCCCAACATACTGGGTCACCACATCATCTCTCTATATCTTCATCATGCTCAGCCTCTTCGTCGCCAAGCTCCTCGTCGTACTCCCTCTCCTGTTCGGCCATCTCTTCAGCCTCTTCCTCATCACTCTCGTCGGCATCTCCATCACTGTCACTTGATTCTCCAGTGTAGTTTTCATCGTCCTCCTCGTCCTCATCGTCGTAAGCGACCGGCACCTCGTTCTCGGCCTCGTTCTGAGCCACCGCGAGAATGTTGTCGGGCTGCTGGTTCTTCATGAACGTCTTGGCCTTGAGTTTGTCGTCGAAAGACTCGTTCTTGACCGCAATTCGTTCAATGAACGCCGCAATCTCGCCGTAGTGACTCTGGTCAATCAGCGAGAACTCCACCACCTCATCGGGAGCGCTCTTCAGCACCACATTGATGTTGAATGTGAGTCTGGTGATGGTCGAAAAGGAGATGGACTCAATGTCCTCTGTGTTCATGCAAAGAAGAGGTTTCTTGAAACCAAAGATCACTTCGTTCTGCATGAAGAACAGATATCCTTCTCGAGCACCCTTGTGTGCCAGAACGTGGAACTTGTCGCCGAAAATCTCAGTGTCCGGAATCGAGATAGGTAAAGAAATACCCTGGCATCCCAGCAGAATCAGATCCTTGTACATGAACTGGTTCTTGTCCTTACCCTGAAGAAACAACGAGCCATCGAACGCGTTTCTGGCTGGCTCCTCAGGCACAGAAAACACCAGAGGTTGAGGAGGAGTAGTCACCTCTTGAGCCGCTCCTCCGGGCACAAACACAATGTTGAAAAGAGGAGTTCCCGACCGATCAGGAACAGGCAAACATGCCACACACCGAAAGTCGGCCGTGTCGGTTGCAGGGTACATGTCGTCGATGGACCCGTCCTCCTTGGACGAAACCCACACCCACGTCTTTCCTCGAGGATCGGCCCCAATGAAGAAATTGAGCTTCTTTCGAATCGGCAAAACCACACTCACAAGGTTGATGCCCAGGAAGATCTTCAGCTTGCCAACTATGCTGTCGGAAGAGGAGCTGGAGGCATCTGTCTTGGCCTTTTTGTGTACGAGCTCCGACTGCTCTTTTCCACTGTCGTAAGCTAGCTTGACTAGCGAGTCAATGATGACTTTGGCGTCGGCGTTTTCACGGTACAGAGACGTGATCCCGGCTGCAAGATCCGATGGCAGCTCAAACGGTCGTGGAGGTTGATACATGGCGATGAGGGTGGTTATATAGTGTTGTCTGGTTGTATGCCTTGATAGTGGAGTCGGTCAACTGTGCAAGTAGAGTTTATGCATGGAGCATGCAGTGCCTGTAACGTGCACACAGTTTGCTGACCAAACAACGTCTTAGAGAAAAGTGTTCTGCTCTACAAGTAGCTAATGTTCCAGCAGCTACAAACCTGGTGGACAGAAATACAGTACTAATTGAGAGCTGACAACTTACTCGCTACAAATACACATCACGAGTAGGTACCACGGCGTGCTTCTTCCAAGCGTCGCTCTCGTCCTCCCTCGTCCAAACAGGTTCTGTTCATTTCATTATCATTTATCCTCACCGTTTATACATAACAATACTTTCCATCTATGCCCAATTATTTGCCTGCCTTCTTCTGCTTTCTAGGGGGAGTCACAGGCCGGCCACCACCCATGCCAGAGTAGACAAACTTCTGCTTCTTCTCAGCCGGCTTGAGAATCTGGAAAGAACACAGAAGAGACTCGTCGACGGACATCATGGCACCAGCGTTGTCAAACTCGCCGCAGTAGTTAGGCGCCGAGAAAAGGGTGACCAGATGTCGCTTGGAAAAGAACTCGTAACCGTCCTCCACAACCTGGTGTGCTCGACAAATGAGATCCATGTCGTGTTTTTGCAGGAACCGCAGCACAACGTCGGGACCAAAGGTGAAGGACACACCTCGGTCATTTTCGTTCCAGCCAGTGATGTCCTTGTCGGGGTCGGACCACAGCAGGTCACACAGAAGTCCAACGTCGGGAATATCTGTGGGCCGCATGACACGACGAATCTGCTCCATGGTGTTGAGCTCGGGAGAGAGACCTCCATGCATGGCGAAAATCTTCTCGTCGATGATTGCTGCTATCGGCAGGCAGTTGAAGCAGTCGGTAAATGTCTTCCACAGCTTGATGTTGTATCGCCGCTTGCACTCGTCGTAGAAGCCGTAAATTCGGTTGATAGATGCACACTCGTGGTTTCCACGCAGAATAAAGAAGTTTTCGGGGTACTTGATCTTGTACGCCAGCAGCAGACAGATGGTCTCCAATGACTGCTTGCCTCGGTCGACGTAGTCTCCAAGGAATAAGTAGTTAGCCTCTGGTGGGAATCCACCGTATTCGAATAATCGCAGCAGATCGTAGTATTGGCCGTGGATATCTCCACAAATCTAGGGTTAGTAAGGAACTGGGATGAGGGTGGTAGCGCGTCAGGGACGGGCCTTGACTTGGAACGACAGCAACAATAGGGAATTGACAGCAAGTGACGACAACAACAACAACAGCACAACAAACAGCAATATCAACGAAAGACGAGGCGACAGTTGGAACGACACGGCGCACGTCGACACGTGGTCACATGGCGTATTCATCAACCATCGTCATGACGTTGAATAGCTCCGATCGAGAAAAGCACTTTTCAACCGTAATTTATCCGTCGTCTCCGATTTTTCCGCCTAGGAATTTCCGCCTTTGAATTTATCCATCTCCGCCGTCGTGCCATGGCCTGTGCTGTGTGCTGTGGCGTTACGTGTGTGCTGTTGAATATGCGTGTTGTGGTGTGTTGATGTCGGCTGCATATACAGGTGCCCGCAACGACGACAAAACTATGCGTTGTGCGGCGTTGTGGCAAAAGTCGGCATGTGGGTCGTCCAACGTGTCGAAATCGAGGCATGCGTCTTATTTTCCCGCGTCTGTATTTTTCGCCGTCCTTCGCTCTGGTTGCTGTCGTTGCGTGGTGGAGATTGATTGGTTGCCCTGTTCTCTGGCAATGTTGCGTTTATCTGGGCCGTCTCGTTTCCCCCCCTTCGATAAGAGTGAGGCCCAACAGAAAGCCCCAAACCACAGTGTCCACAGAACGCCGGTAAAAAAGCAGCGCACGCAATCAAAATCCCTCCCTTCAAAACGCCATCCATCCGCTAAAACAAGTGTGCCATTAAATACTCACCTTGATGGGTGCCTCGAGCTCAAGCAGAATGGGCTGCTGGATGAAAATCTCTCGGGCCTTTGTGCAAAGATATCGAATCTCGTGCTCCATCAGCTGGACCTGCTTGCCGGGACGCGAGCCTCGGACCTCGAGCAGTCTGTCGATGATGGAGTCGAGATCAACTTCTTTCTGATCGGCCATAGTAGTAGTAGTGGTGATGTTAGGGCGTGTTCGGTGGCCGTGTGGTGGGAGAGTGTTGATAAAATCTGACTGTACGATAATACGTGTGTCTTTTCCTAAACCTTGTTACGGGAGGGTAAGTTGGTGAGGGGAGAAGGTGTGTCTATGTGCGTCTGGTGTGGTCTGTCTTGTTGTGAGAGAGAGTGTGTGCTTAATTGTGGTGAGAGATTTGCCCACGAGGCGGTGGGTAGCAAATGTCCGTGATTGTGGTAGAGGAAAGAGGCTGCAATAGCGGTGGCTAATTACCCGGGGAACGTCAATGCTTATATATACGCCGATTCCTTCTGTGTCGTTCCGCAACCACTTTTCTTGCTCTCAATTTATCCCCACTAATTTAAACCACTGTGTATATATATATCACAACAATCCGCCATCGTGCCAATTTTGCCATTTTGCTCCGCCCCTGACAACATCATTGAGGCTCGCCAAAATGCTGCTGCTTATACAAGAGACAGTCAGACTGAGAGAGCCTTGGCTCAAGCCGCAAAAGCTCAAAAGTCCCACTGCCCAGACTCGCTGGCTGCGCAAGTGTGTCTAAGCCTTAAACTCGTGGAACCCGTGCTGCTCGCTGAGGTCAAGTGTTGCTGAAGTCTGATCAAGTCAAGTCAAGTCAAGTCAAGTCAAGTGCTGCTCATGACTCAGAGCACGGCTCAGATACTTCCATGGACTTCCATCGTGTGTTTGGCAGCAACCTGGATGTGTCACCAGCCAGCTATATAAGTTGCTGTACAAAGCCCACTTTTCCTTTCGGGTCCTCCGCTTCCATAGCAATCTCTGCTCACCTCACAGGGCGCGTCTCCCTCGTCCTGCTCTGCTCCCTTCCTCTCCACTTTTGCCTCTATTATCACCCCACCCATCGGCTCCACATGTCAGGCGTAATGTAATCCTGTAAGGCCCTTCCATTGTGAGGTTATCGGGGGCAAGGTCAGAGTTCATTGAGGTCACGTGACCGCTTCCGCAGATAATCACGCGACAGACTGTCAAGGGGTATGAGTAGGGCTACGAGTGCGATACAGCACTACTTGGGCAAGACGATCTCAGGATGTGACACTGTCCTGCTATGTAGCAACGCCACTATAACACGCGGTACGCATCTAATCGGCTTGGCTGATCAAATTTGGAATCCCTAACCTGGGAATATGGGCTAGACGCGACCATCCGAGCAACGAGTGGGCAGTACCAGATTAGTTAAGATCTTTGTTGAATGGTGATCATTTGGTTGAAGTGGGGACGACTTGATGCGTTGGGCTCAATTGGTTAGTTGGGCTTGTAGAGATGTGTTGATGTGTCCATGCAGTGGCTTTGGTGTAAGGTATAGTTGGCCTCGGTAACACCCACTAATTACACAAGGGTACAAATTCCTCATTGCTAAATCTCACCCCGATCAAACCCCTCGCTTGCCTTTACTCCGTCTGCCTTTACTCCGTCTGTACTCACAGGTCGGCAGTTCTCTGAGACACCAGTATATGCCCGGGAGGGCTGCAAAGAGAGCATGGTGCAGATACCAGAATGAGAAGCTGAACGGGTAGACGGAACGAGTACCAATTGTGTAGACCAAATACAGGCATTTGTTTCTGGTTGTGTATTAGTAGCCATACTACAGGTTATACATTAGGGCTTCAGTTGACTACGAGTACAAGTAGACACTCTGAGTGTCATTGTCCTGAAAAGTGATGCTTCATAAGATGACTGCCTTCAACCACAGCCCTCAACTATTGTACATCAAATTATACAGACCCGATGGATCAATACCAACGCTGAATATTCTGTTCTCGTACCACCAATCACGCGTACCTTGTATCGTACTCGTACCTGACATGTTCCGTCCGGTGTATTCAACTATCGGTCCAGAATATTCCCCCAGCTTACCTCCGCCTCAGGCAGCGTCTAGTCATTGTTCCGATCGACGTTTTTGTAACAGATCGCTGTCATTGGTGAGCTCGTTAATTGATGACTAAGCTGTAATAGATCAGTACGAGTACTTGTACGCAGAACGGTATACTCTTACGCTACGAATATTCACTTGACACTCTTGCTGAACACCTCCAACACACCTCGCAGTGTCTCCCAAAATAGCCCAAACAATGAAACGGCACAGGGTCTAAAAGTGGCAATGTGCTAATTACTTGTAGAACGTTGGTGGATGACCAGAACTAAGAGTGATAAATGTCACAGATGCGTCTGTATCACAACCAATAACTCGTTGCACTTGTATATATATATATCCACCCCCTCTCCCTCTCTCTTGTCTCCTTTCTACGAGTACAGCAAACTAAGTTGACGCGTGTTTCAGCTTTTGGGTGTAGCGTGTGTGCATCGCTCGCACCACTGCACAGCACAGCACAGCACAGCACTCTCGGCGAAATTGGGTCTGACTATAGTTGTAACTATTACCGTTAACAGTTACGATTACGTTTCTAAAACAACTCAAAGGTCGAAACACCTCCACGACACACACACGCACAGCACGACAAGACTCGCCGCAAAAACACAATGAACATTCCACGATTCATGCCGGGCCACGTGCTACACACCTCCGAAGATCTCCCCCAGAGCGAATCGCCTTTGGCAGGAAGACGAACCCGTCCAGTCTCGGAGGCCTTCTCCTCGTCCTACAGACACTCGGACCTCGGAGGATACCCTCCCTTTGGCCTGGGCTCGTCCACGCAGGGAATGGGCTCGCTGAACGCCGGAATGGGCAATCTGAGCCTGGGAGGACCGTCGCCGGGCCTGCAACATCTCGGAGGAGGCGGCCTGAACAACCCAGCAACCGTGGACAGCGAAAAATGGCTGCAGGACCTGGAGCTGTACAATGCGATTCTGGAGGAAATGGCCACCGTGTCGCTGGACAAGGACTTCAAGGACGAGCTGAGCTCCATTGAACAGTGGTTTGGCGTGCTGTCGGACGGGGAACGAACCGCGGCTCTCTACGCCCTGCTGCAACAGACCAATCCCGTGCAGATTCGGTTCTTCATCACCGTGCTGCAAAAGTTTGGCAACATGGACTTTGACGGCTCCCCAGTGGGCAACTCGTTTGAAAACGGAGTTCAGGGTCAGCAACCACAGCAACAGCAACAGCAACAGACCTCGGCCCAACCCTCACCCATGGGCCAAGGAGCTATGGGACAAGCCATGTCCGGAAGTCTGGGAGGACTGGGTGGACTCCACACTCACCAAAACACACACTCCAACCTCAATCCCAACGCTCACAACCCCATCTATGCTCCTGTTGGCACCTTCCCCTCTACGCCGTCCCACAAACACACCTCTTCGCTGTCCACCGAGCCCATTGGGTCGCGAAGATCCATGATCGCCACTCCCGAACACGACCTGAACGCCCAGATTGCAAACACGACCGCCATGAAACTCGCTGCTCTCAGCACCGTGTCCAATCGCGCCAATCTCGATGACAGAACCAAACGAAGCTCCTTCCACCAACACACAAACTCGCAGGAATCGACCCCTACAAAGCCAGGCACTCCCGGCGGCTCTCCTGCTCCGGGATCCCACTCTCTAGCAACTCCAATGAAGGGCCATCATCAAACTCCATCCTCGTCCTCGATTACACAGCTGTCTGGAGGAGCATCGTCTGCTTCTCCAGCCACCGATATCAAGCTGCTACGGGACGTGAGTGCATGGCTGAGAGCTCTGAGACTACACAAGTACACGGAATGTTTCAAGGATATGGAGTGGCAGGATATTGTGCAATTGGATGATGCACAGCTGGAGGAGAAGGGAGTGAATGCTCTGGGAGCGAGAAGAAAGATGCTCAAGGTGTTTGAACAGGTGAGAGATGCACAGAAGGATGGTACGTTGAGTGTTTAACTGTGTTATCGGAGTGTACACCATGGTAGCACGACGATAACACGGTGACAATAGCATGATAACACAGAGGGTGAGATCGCACGCGCGGTACTAGAGTACAGGCGCCTCGATCAAGGTGTGAACGCCTCATCCACGAGCACCGTGGGCACTGCTATTCAGCACTGCTCCTGGTCACGCAGCCTTTCAAGCACAAGCAGGGCGACAAGTAGCAGGGCGACAAGAATGTACCTGCGAACCCGCTCTTGCAAAAGTAGCCATTTATAGTAATGTCTTATGATACTGTTGGATAGAATGGATCTTGACGAGGTGATCAGGATGACAGAATGGGACGGATAAGGGTAGGAACAAACACTTGTACTCTGCAGATGTCTCTGTAAGAGCGTCATAGAAAATGAGACAACTCTTACCGACGTCTAGAGCCCGGATACAGCCCCGTATAGCTTGTGTCTAAGACACGTTAAACCAAGCTTGATTGTCTTGTCATTGTTCAGTCTGAAATTTACAGGACGGTTCGCAGCATGACGGTTCCGTTGGATATGAGACTAATAGAGGGCTGAAGAGTGGTAGATTGGGGACTGGGCGCTAGTATTAGGGGTTTTATTAGGAGTACTATTAGGAGAACTATTAGGAGTAGTTGATAGATCGTTAGATGTTGTTCGAATATACCCATTGTTGATTCCGGGGAAGTTATCGAGCCGGGAAAGACTCTTCAGTTTACTTAACAGCACTCAACAGAGGAGTGCCTACAGGTCTACAAGTACTCAACTATTGATACCGTACCGTGTACATACTGTACACAATGTGGGCTAACTCGAAGCTCGTAATTCAACCATCCTCTCCCTTATTTCCCCACCTCCACCTTTGCCACCTTTTCTGACACCAATGGACCTCCATCAGAAAGACAGACTAGACCTTCCTAAAGGGGCGAGCATTCCGATATTACCCTAACACGCCAAACTGACAATATATTACTGTTGCTACACCGCCGTGTTCAGAAAGAAGCGATAATAAACAACCGCTAAAACACGTCTATTTTTCCGGCATACACGCTTCCGGGTGCGATACAAGTAACACTTGTAGAGCCAGCACCCCTGAGAAAAGGCGTACTTTACACGTGACGTACAACTGGGCACGTGACCTTGTTTCTGCTACAGGATACAATAGGTCGGTAGCTCCTCACAAATCACACAACCTGGTTTTACTCACTGCAGCTATGATATACACTGTTCTATAGCGCTTTGCAGGGCGGAAAACGTCATCTTCCGCAAGTCTATAGTTGACATTTATGATTAGTCACCATGGTGACCTCATACTACGAGTGCTCCTACAGTGAGCACAACTAGTCGTGCCAGCTCATCTACTCACGCTCACCTCGCCCATCCTTCTATACTCTATCACATCTATAATACATACTATACAAGTCTGCTCTCCCACACCGCCTTGTTCTCTTGCAACGTCTTGAAGGCGTAGCCAAACTCGGGAAACGCGTCCGACAGCTGCTGGAACAGCGGATATGCAAAAATATTGAGAAACGACACCTGCGACTGCGCCAGATTGGCGGACTTGCCGCAGTTGGGCGGCAGCGTCTGCACGTTGCAGTCCGTCTCCACGTCCTTGACCTCGGAGAACTCGCACTGCAGCACCCGGCCCCATTGCTCGGCCAGATCCAGTCGCCGCGTAACGTTGCTCACGTCCGCGCACTTCATGATCATGCTACCCACCAGCTGCCGGTCAGCAGGCGACAACATGCCTCGCTCCTCGTTGCACTTGCCCTTGCCCTTGCTTCGGCACCGCGCGCTGAGCTCGGTCCACCGGTCGACATAGTTGAAATGCTGCGCCATGTCGGTGGCCAGAACGGACTCCACAATGAGTTTCTTGAGATGCGGCTCCTGGGTGGCCGGCCAGAAGATATTGAGCACCCGGTTGAGCACGCAGGCATGGTACGACTCCAGCACGGACTTGTCGTTGAACACCTGGGCCATGGGCGACCGAGAGCTCACGAGGAACGCGTTGGTGACCCCAGGGTGGCTAATGTCGTGGCCAATGGCGGCAATCAGCACCACCAGCGACTCTGCGGGAGTAAAGACGGCGGGTCCAATGGGCTCGATCATTGAACAGTTGGGGGCTCGCTTGAATGGAGGAGGAGGCAGACAGCCC
This sequence comes from Yarrowia galli, assembly GCA_900519055.1. Taxonomy (NCBI): domain Eukaryota; kingdom Fungi; phylum Ascomycota; class Dipodascomycetes; order Dipodascales; genus Yarrowia; species Yarrowia galli. The sequence goes on from ULGS01000004.1 coordinate 579,392, forward strand.
AGTCGAATGAGAAACTGGAACGTTGCCTGCATCACGTCAATGGCGTGACGGAAGTTGTGGTACGGGTTTTCGTGGTGGTATGCGTCCCGCATCATGATGAGGAACCGCACCAGCTCGGGCTCCTCCAGCCGGTAGGGCTCCAGTCCCGGAAGGGACAGAATGTACTGGAACATGACCAGGGCCATGATCACCAGCTCGTCGTACGACAGCTTGAACGGGTCGTAGTCCCAATCGGCGATGCGTTCTCGAGCGGCCTCGAGATCGGCCTCGGTGTAGACAAAGCCGTGATCAAACTGAAGCAGCAGCTGCAGGTCGTTTCTGCCGTCAATGACCAAATGGCGCAGCAGGTTTTGTCGTCGCTTATTGTCGGACAGACCCACTCGTAGCTTGATGCGGTCCACGTGATGCGACATGGTCTGCAGAAAGACGGACTTCTCCTGCACCGTGGCCTCGATGATTTCCCGCTTGAGCGGGTTGGGTCCCACAAAGTCCACGCCCGACGAGTACAGCTGCACGTCGCACACGGCGCCGTCTCGCGAGATGGCCACAATGGAAATGGGCAGATGGTGGAAGTATATGTAAATCTGCGAGATGATGGACCGGGCCGACACCGGTGGCTTGTGGCTGTGGCTGTTGTGGTGGTTGTGATTAATGTGGTGAGCGTCTCCTGCCGAATGGCCGTTTTCTAAACCGCACGACTCGTCGTGGTTTGTGTAGTACTGGGTCACGTCGATGGCGATGAGCAGCGACGGCGTTTGTCGCTCGGGGTTGTTGGTGCTGGCAATAATGTCAAACACATGCTTGGGCGAGTCTGTGAGCACCACCTCGTTGGCAAAGTCCTGGAGCACGCGCACGTTTTGCTCGTGGAGGTCCTGCGAGATGGGTTTGGCGACGGGCGTCTCCCACAACGACGACGACGACGTCTCGAGACTGTTCCCGCTGACACCGTTGCTGTTGTTGCTGTTGCTGTTGTTCTCATAGATGCTGCCCTGGTTGCTGCCGGTCCCCACGGGCACGAATCGCGACCTGCTGTTGGTGGCCTTGTTTGTGTCATTGGTACCGTGGCTCGCGACGCTCTTCTTCACCTTGCCCGTGTCGTTGCTGTTGCTTTTGCTCCCCGTGTCGGCCTTCCTACTCTGCCACGAAAAGGTGGACGGTCGGCCTCGACACAGAACGTTGTCTGGGCCCAAGCTGGGATCCAGATAGATGGCTCCGTCGTATTTCATGGCCATGTTGTGTAGCTGTTGTTGTAGCTGTTTTCGTAGCTGTTGTGTAGCTGTTGTGGCGGGTTGTGTCGTGTGCAAAAAAAAACTCCGCTTATGGTGTAAAGCTGCTGTGTACAGAAAAGTCCCCACTAACCAGTATTTGTCAAAGGGTCGTTAGCTATCGAATGTGAGAGTGTCGTGTGTGGTTGTGGAAAATGTTGCGGACAACGAAAAGTAGAAAAGTTCAACCCACACGGTCGGTTTCCGTTCTGGCGGGTCCCTGTCTTTTGTCCTTTTGCAATCCTATGAAAAGTGTGACAAGGTCCAACGTTCAGAAGAGAACAGACGATAAAATGCAGATAACGTTGCAAAGAGGCGGCGTTGTCTTCTTTTGGTTCACACGGATTTTTACGTCGACAGACAAGGGAAGACGTTAAACGCTATTTCGCACACCAAGCCTTTGGTATGACGTGTACGCTGGTCTCCGAGGAGGGGAATTTATCCCGGATGGAACGGAATCAAACGGGCAGAAACGGGTACTAGCAAAAGAGGGGAGGTAAGGGGGAGAGGAGAGAAAGGGGGGGATATACAGTCTCATATATAGATTGGCAGGTACAGTGCCACACCCACGACACCGTCCTCGTCACTCCAGCAGCACAATCACATCCAAACCACTACTCTCCATCCACCCCTGTAATCTTCTGCACATTGCACCCTTCCCACTCCTCGCTTGCAGAATAAAACTTTGGCTCATATATGCACACTAACCTCATCATGTGCCACCTTCCAAATATGTCTCACCCAACAACCGTTGACTTGGCTCTCTCGCTTTTGCGTTTTTCCATTCTCGACGCTAACACCGACAAGATGCAAACGCCGGGGTTAGCGTGAGAGAGAGCGAGACAGTAGAGTCAAGTAGAGTATCGAACACTTGTGGCTGTAGCTACAGTACAAGCGGCTAACCGTTAGCTACAGTAATTAGCATAAGAGCACGTACAAATATACGAGCACACATTGTTGTACATTGACGAGTGTAAAAGCGGAGGGTTGGAATCAGCTGATGTGTGTGTATCCCACGGAGCCCCAATAACCACACCTCCTCCCACACTCTCCTCTCTGTGCTCATCTCGGCAAATTCTATATCGTCTAATGTTTACCCACTTTGCACCTCTTCTTCTACGGCTGTTTCATTGCGTCCAGGCATAATATGCGCGTGTTCCAGTCCGTTGTGATCCGTGTCAATTTGACCAGATGCGTCTCTACCAGAATCGCAACTTGCACGAGATTAACCAGACCCATAGTCGCTTACGGCACACGAGCTACGGAGCAAAATTTTCACCCTGCAACCATACCTTGCAAAATACCCCTCCTCAACGGCGGCCAAACCAACAACCGACATCTGACACTGGTGTGTACGAGTTGCACACAACCTTTGGGTTTGCTCTCATGGCCGTTTACTTCCATCTCATAGATTGCGTGCCAAGCCGGAAAAAGAACCACCCTCCAAACTCTATATACAGGGCCAACGCGCCATTTAAATGACCGGATCAAATACACACTTTACACTCGTAGACACTTCTCTTTGAGAGGAAGCTGGAGGGTGTCAAACGGGCCGAAAAAGCAACCAAAAAAGTAACAGCCCCGTCCGTTAATCTCCCGGCACGCGACAGAGTGGTCTAACAGGTTGCAAACCCGTATATCGCTCTCCAAAAGACATTAGACGCTCTCCAAAAGATATTTCTCGTTCCTGGACCGAATGCGATGCAAATATACGGCTGTACATCGTAGCCATGGCCCTCTTCGTCCATCAGTAATGAATAATAGGCTTTGGTTATTATGTACTGTGGTGCTGCTGCTGCTGTTGCCGGAAACACAGTCCCGTGCCAACCTCGATCTATGCTGTTATCTGAGACCCACCTCGAACCCAAGCTGTTCCAGGCACGTGATGCTGAAACACGGATGGTGTCATTTCTGCGTCAAATCCTACAACGAGGGTACGCTCGGTTGAGACCCAAGCCTCGGTCTACCCGTAAGTAAACATTGACTATTAGCTACAGCAATAATTGCCTACACGCCTATCTGGTAATGTTCAGATGTAATCTGCTCGTACGGTAAATCAAAATCCGTCTACTTGGAGCCGACTTGGCAACAAATGTATTGGCAATAACGGGCTCTTATTATTGGCACAATTATTCCGGGTCGGCATGACCTCGGCACTTCCCCGACTCTTTGCCGTGACACCCACACACATTCACAGCAAAGCGCTAAATAAGGTTGTGGAACAAAGGAGAAGAAACACTGATGCATATCTGGCGCAGCAGCAGGGTGTGAGAGAGCACAAAAACACAAAGACAAGCCCAGAAACGGCAGCGGCAGCGATAAAATAAAGAAGCAACGAAAAAGTTGCATGCATCCGTATCCAACGGTCGCTAGGCTCCAACGGCTTTTTTGTGTGGCCCTTTGCCGCTTCAGGCTGCAGGACAGGAGGCAGGGCGGCAGATTACCAACGATTGGAGCCTAGCAGCCACGTGCCCGAAGAAAACTGCGGAGACGTGGTAGGAGAGCCCTCAGGTGAGTCACTGGGGGGCGTGGACGGAGTCGCGGACGACAACGTGTCACTGGTATCCGCGGTGCCACCAATAGTGCCAATAGTGCCAATAGTAGACGGCTCTACGCCACGCTGTCTCCCACTGCCGCTTTCAACATCCAGCATGGCAGGCACGGAAGCCGAAGGCGTCAGCTGCGAGCCGCCACTAGTCCGAGCAGCTGCAGCAGAAGAGGCTGTGGAAATGGCCTTGTGCAATGCACCGGCGTCTGAAGAGTCTCCGTTAGCTGCTCCTCCAGCACCCGTAGCACTGCCAACAACTACTCCTTCGGGAACAGTACCCGTGGCCGTTCCAGTAGGTCTCAGAAGAGAAGAGGCTCGAGAGGTACGCGTGGAAGGAGGAGCCGAGCCCAGAAACGTAGTGTTGAGCATGAACATGGCCGGCGACGACGTCCGCCGCTTCATGGACATGTCGCTTCCTGGAGGCGCCAAGCCATCGACATTGGATATGCCAGGAACACCGCCGTTGTGGGCTGCACCTGTCGCGCCGGCTGCAACGTTCAGAAGGTCCAGCTGCCAAGAACCAATGCTAAATTTCTCCTCCACCTGATCGGGCCCCAGCCAGGCCCAGTTGGTGATGGACGAGGCACGTGATCTTGACCCGGAGGCCGAGTCCTTGGACGCGTTGCCTGCACCTGCAAAAGAGCCGGCCTCGTCAGCCTCCTCGTCACGTGACACAAGAGAGATACTGCCGAGCCGAATCTCACTGAGCACGGGCTCTCCGCAAAAGTGGGTCAGCAACGAGGACACTCCTGCTCCGTGGGTAACGATGATGAGCGTTTCAATCTTGCGGTTGTGTTTGGAGTAGAAGCCGTTGAGGCGTTTCAAGTAGTGCTCGAACCGCACATGCATCTCCGACCAAAACTCGCGCATGGAGCCCGAGTCGCCCAGACACGAGATGTTCCATCCGTTTTCCACCAGCCGCAGTTTACTCTGGCGTTGGAGAGCAGAAACAGCCTGGTTGGCGAGGTCGGCGTGATTGTCGTCTGGAGGAGGTCCCGAGGCAGAGAAGTAGTCGGGAGTAAGCCATTCTCCAAGTGCGGCGTCCATTCGGATCTTGGGGTTGCATCCAATCAACTCCTCGGCAATATGAGCTGCTGTTTGTACACATCTCAGAAACGGCGATGTGTGGACCATGACACGTGTGGGCTGTTGATTCATCAGCGAGCGAATGTATCGGCCGGCCTCGGTGGCCTGCGAATGGCCGAGATCGGCCAATGGAGGGTTGTAGCCATACTCAGCTGTTTCGGCCCAGTTGCTTTGGACTGTGTCCTGGCGAGTGGTGTGTCGTACAATGAAGATTTGCTTGACCATGTTTTATGTGTGTGGGGTCAGATGATGCGCAGTGAATGAGACCTGCTTTTCGAGACGTCTGTCGTATGCCCACAAGTGCTGATCAATCGCTGTCTAACCTCCGTATGACGTGGTGATAAGTGAGACTAAACTGATGATAAAGTGTTGTGCTTATGCATTATGCAGCAGACATGTATATTGAGGGGTAGGTACTCATAGTCAGTGGCGAAATGAGGGGGTGTTAATTTATTGCACCGTCTGAAGCAGTTAATTGCCGGTCATCTAATCTCCGGGTTTGTTAATTGCTGGCTGAATCATGTCATCGGCGGTTCTCGTTCTTGTCTTTCTCACGTGCGGCTTAGCTTCAATGTCTTTCGAGCTAATGCGAGAGGTGGGGGGTAGCTATGACTAAGCTGTACATTGTCAGGTTGCGATCTCAGTGCACGTGACGTCGCTGAAGTGATCATAACCTGTCCACTACTGCACAAGTATCCATCAGCTGTCTCTCTCCTCGGTAGCGTAAATAGCCTGTAATATACTCCTGCTCTTAGCAACCCCGGTTCAGCCACACCAAGAGCTCATAACATGTATGGCTGTAAGCGACTCCACATTGAGATCTCGATTACTAAGCTCAGGATCGGTGAGCAGCGGTCTCAGTCTGTCATTTACACTTGTCCGTCTGGCTACCCGGACCCTGTCTCTGGTCTTGCCTTGTTGCTTGTTCCCGACAAGCTACGATCTACAACACAGGGTAGCCACATGCAGATCAGGGTCGCCGTTGGATGGCCTGATGTTTGAGCGTGGAGCCGTGTCCGTATCCAGTAGTCATTCAGCAGGAAGATTTTCGGCGTCTGCATCAACCCAGCATATTCTGCGACTTTTTGCCCTACTTTTTCCGAATCATGGCGATCCCAACTGATCTGCCAACTAAACTAGCGTTAAGCTCAAGTATTTCAAACGTTGAGCTTAACAACAGACCGTGACAATCATTGGAAGAATTTCCAGACGGGGAGAAAATAGCAACCGAGGGATTTTCGGGTCCATTCGGATCGCAGGGATTTGTACATGTTTTGCCAATATTCTTGTGGCTGCACAATCTCATTCTGGAATCTTGAGTGGGTCTTTCCAATGCAGGTTTACGATCGTGTTATGCGTTCCATTTCGATGGGATATAGCAAACGGAAGAGAGAGATTTCAGGTGCCACAAACGGACGGTGCAAAAAGGTGAAGAAAGGGGACTTTTGAACGGACAGTCTCTGTTTCCCCTATTTCACTTAGCTAGCATCATACTAAAACCAGCCACAAGTACAAGTAGCAGCTTTTTTTTTTTGCTTACTTGTACTTGTCCATCGTCTTCACCCGTCGGCATTTGAAAATTTGGCTAAATGATCGACAGAGTCAAGACTTGTTGTTCATCGTTGGCTCGATCTAAAGTCTCATGAGACAATGGATTCACGCGAACAAGTAGTTTATAGCACAAGGGGCCACCGTCGTGATTGAACATACAGTAGCAAGTTGGTTCATAGGGTTAGCAAACAATGTCTGTTTCAGGCAGCTCTGATCGCGTGCGGAATTCAAGAACAGTATACATCGATTCGGCAGCAGATCTGGAACATTTGCAAGCATGAAAAAGGTGTCGAAAGTGTTACGAGTACCTGGGGTTAGGTCTTTGGTGAGACAGTTTCGGATGTCTAAGCAAAGAGTATCATCCAGGGCTAGTACGAGTTTTACGGAGGTGGTACTACAGCTCCAGAGCTATGACGTAGTTGGCTGGTTTGGAGGTAGGCCACCGTCTTGGTCGTCACTTGACCAATACCAGCACTCACACTACCGTCTTCATACAACCCTGGAATGACACCACTTCACAAACAGCTGCTGCTAAACACGGACTAACACAGGCAAACCCCAGATAAATAGATGGCATCTATTACATCGCGGAGTAGAGAGGATTGCTCTCGGTTTTGTGTGAGTACACCCGCACGAGCAGAGGAGTCAAGGAATGTGGGGTTCAGAATGGAAGGTATGAGGAGAGTTGACAAAGGAGTCATACTCTGTCTGACAACGGAGCACCCTAGCCGTCAAGCGATAATATCTGTACGAAGCATTACAAGCACATCTTACAAAGAGAGTCTCGAATTGATCGACTGCTCTCAACCTTTACCCTCCGACCAATGCTCTAAAATTCTGCATTGCGACGTCTCTGGCAAACTTGTAGCTATCTTCAATGCAACATGTCTTTGTCGGAGGGTCGGTGTTTAAGCCTTTCCCGACGGAGAGTGACGTCATTTTAGTGCAGGCCATATTGGGCAGTTGTAGGGGAGCTATGCGGATGGCGAGAGGTTTATTGGGAAGCTACACGCCGTCTATTCTGATTCCGCTTGTCTCCAAACCGATTCCGATATTATCCAGACCGTTCTGAGCTCTCCAGAATATATTCTGTCTCCAACATGTTTTTAACCTCCGCCTCACTCAGCCTCGTCAACTTTACCCCACAATCGAAATTAAACCGACGCTAAGAGATAGCCACCAAAGAGACACAGCAACTCTACTTGTGCTATTAACTCGGCGGGATAACGTGTGTACAATGAGACGCTACAAGTACTATAGATTTGCCACCAGAGCTACTGTAGCCAAGAAGTCTGGGGACGTGGGTTGGGCTAATGTGACGTTGACGGAAGTGAAAGATAGAGAGAGAAAGGTGTATAGGAAATGGCGAGCAAAAGACGAACACGGTAACCATGATAAACCCAGCCCAGCCCTCCACCTCTATTATTCCACATCTACACGTTCCCCACTCATACCCCACATTGGTTTCGCTCTTCTTTGTCTGCCTGTCTTTCTTGCTACAATGGGAAATTAATGAAAGGCTTGCGTGCCACAACCAGGGCCAAGACAAGACGTAGGGGTGCCAAGTGATGGGGTGGAGGGGTGGTAGAGGAGGTGAATAATTCAAGCAGGGTGGAGTGTTTTGATTCAGGTGAGAAACAGAAAAAGCAAGTCCACTAACGAGTCAATAGATTGGCCCCTTTCTTGTATCCTTTGGAGGGGAGACCTTGAAGTGAGACCAGTTTGGAGTGAGACTAGTGTGACGTGAGACCAGTGCTTCTTCCTCAACATGAGACCGTGTACATTAGAAGATGTTCAATCCAGCATCTACTTACACAGATAACTACAAGTAGAGCATCACAAATACTCGTAGCCCTTGTAGCTCTTTCAAAAAGGTCTACTGCCCCCTACTGCTGTACTCTCCACATCAACTCTTATACATTCTCTATATATCCAGCAATAAGTAATCTCGAGTGACTGGTGTCATCACAACCATCTCGTCCTCCTCAATGAGCTCCAAAGATGTTGAACTTGACAAAGTCCTCCCAATGCAGCGACTCCTTCTTGGCCCGCTCCAGCACCTGGGTGGAGGGCATGTTGACCTGGGCCAGAGTCGCCACTGCGGGCGGCACAGGGTATCCAGTGGTCTGGAACTGGGGCGACACGGGGGCAGTAGTGGGCTTGTCCATTGTGAGTGTGTGTGTAGAAGAGCTTGGAGCTGTTTGTATGTGCTATCAAAGCTGTGTGTGTGTGTTGTTCGTTTGAGTCTGTGTCTGTGAGTTGGTCTGTGGGTTTGTCTGTTCGTCTATGTGCCTTTCCCTTGCTGTCTATGTGCTGTGGTCGTTGTCTCTGATGTGTTTGCTGCTCTCTCCAACTTCAGCAAAGGCCCTTATATATCTATCTGGTACCAACACACACTTCTAGCCCAGGTGTGTGACAAACAAGCGACACATAATGCTAATGGAATATGGGTGGGAAATAAGGTTGTGGGGTTGTGCATTTAGAGTTGCCAGTGCAAGAACAACAAGACCGGTAAATACCCCCTGGCCCTGCTCCGATAAGCGGGAAAAGTAGATGGAGAGTCATGAAATATTTTTCCACAGGCGATTAACGACTTTCCGCGTTTATCAGAGCCCAACGGAACGACTTTTAATCCGCAGTCTCGCCACCCACGGATAATTGTTGCATGCAAGTGTACCCTGAACAGCCACGTCCCACATGCATGTGCAGTGTGGGATGTGTGCTCATACTATTGGCTGATCTGGGGTAGATAGTGTACGAGGGGAAGGGGAGGTGCAATACACGGTAGGGTAACATGGCAATGACGTCTGAGATTCAAGGCGGCTGATCACGTGACCCCATTACTCACAGCAACTTTTGCCCCATTGTACACATGGTACGACTGTGCACACTCTTTCCACCACCTCTCTATGTGTATACTCGCACAGTCTAGTTTCACTGCTAACCTATGCCATGGAAAATAGCTATCACCAATACCCGCCGTCAAGCTCTGACGCTGTAACCAATATTGAAACATTGAAACACGGCTCCGTACTCTAAGCGAAAGGTTGAGTTTCTGACCAATATCCATGTCAATGAGAGTTATTGTACCTTGTGTGTATCGTCGTGGGATCTTATCTATGGTGGCATGTTGAGTAGGGGTTACAGAACAACCACCACTACATCGACCAGTTCCAATTGTACCTGTAAACACGAAGAAAACAATTCATGCCACCTCACATCTTCATGCCACCTCACATCTTCATGCCACCTCACATCTTCTCACTTCCCCTCTCTCGATGCACTTGCTTCCTGTTGATGCTCTCCCATCACGTGACCCTCTGCTGTGGTGAACTCAACCATTCATTGGTGGTTGGTTAGTCCTGTGGCTGCGCTGAAAAATATTCGTTTCTTTTGCCAGGCCATATCACGTTCCAGGGAACCATAATATTAGTCCATGGACCACACCCATAATTTACCGCTCAAAAGGCTGCCACCCAACTTCACCTAAAAATTGGCGACCTGAAAATCCACCCAATCGCGACTCCAAAACAACTCACTCAATCTCCCTGAAAATGACACCACCCAAACCAAACACCTGCGTGTGTCACGCGGCGACAGGTCGCTCTCATTCCTTTCTTTGCATGATATCGGCTGCTCCTGCCCCTAAATGGACAATCGGAGCCCTCCCATGCGCTCTATACGTCTAATGACGCAACCTAGCTCCACAGCGTTGTCTTGGTGGAGCCGTAAAGGAACAAACCTTGAGGGAGCTTGTAGTTGGCTCAAGTAGATCCAAGTAGATGAATGTGTTTACTTGAGCATCCACTTGAGAGATGTGTGTTCCTGCGGGACAGAGTTCTGCTTGAGCGTCGAATTTGACTCTCCTCCCAATCACACTTTACGCTACTCAATAAAGTTGCATAGTGTCCCAGAAAATGGCTGCTTGCTAAGGTCGGATTATTAGCTGGCTAGTTAGTGGTCAGCCGTGTTTGGCCAGAGATAGACAGGAGAGGCGATTTCCCTGTGTAGGCCCAGAATACATCAGATTTATCGCCCTAACCCTCTCCCCAACCGCGCCCCCACGCTTCCTCCCACCTCTTTCCTCCCTAACCCTTCCCCAAACCCCCCTCGTCCAACTCGCATACAGTTGCAGCACACACGATATTCCCGTCTTACCCGCCGTTTAGGTTTAGATGGTCTTCTCCACACATTTGCTGCTTCTTCAACATCAGCCAAAACTCGCGAGACGAAAAACGCACGTTTGGAAGAAATGACTCTCGCAAGCAGCATCGGCTCCGTCATCAACGGTGTCAGCAACACTGAAGTGTCGTGGCTCAGTCGCGGCAAGGTGCCAGCCTTGAACAGCAAGAGTGAGTATCGTCGTGCTGAAGATCGAAGGAAATGAACGGTGACAGAGACAGAGGTCATGTGGAGAGGTTGAGGTGATGAAGGCGTTGACATGAGTGCTGTTGCGGGAGACAAGATCTTATCGTGGGTGACGTTGTTTGTGGTTTATGATTGTAAGGCCTGTTTTCAGGTCCATCTCCATATCCACCCATCGTCGACTGGTCATATCTGAGCTATCGCTGGACGTTGTTGATTTCACTGTCAGGACGTAATGTGACACAGACATGAGATACCACAATGCTCACTGCACAAAGACAAAGACAGCACAGCAATTTCAAATCTCCCCACCGTCTAAGACATTGTCCAACACTCAACCACATGACTTTATCCTGGTCACCTGATGGAGAAAGCCCTATTACTGTACGGTGAGACTAGCTAGTCGGTATTAAGAAACATGCGACTTGCCGATACCACCTGAACGAACCACACTGCTGCAGTACCGTCGAATCGATCTCTGCCGGGTTTTGTGCGAGCTCTACTTTTGCGCTCCTATTTGTGTGGGGAAAAAAAGCCGCACAGAATCTTCGCTCATTTGTCGGGCATATCGTCGAGGTACACATCGTCGAGCTTGATTGCAGTGGTAGAGGTAGAGATAAGCTACGTAACTGGTACTGATGGTGCTACTGGTAGCAGCTGATCTTATCGCTGTTGGTGACACAGTTGGTGACACAGTTGGTGACACAGCTGTTGACGTTGCCCTACTGCCATTGCCAGTATCTCGTCGCCTCGTTTGATTCGTTCGTGACCCTCAAGACATTCTCCCCTGTGAGCTGTTGTCCACTCACGATGGGCTGTTGTCCGCTCGTGACCTACGGCCACTCGCTTCCGTACAAACACTAACCCAGGAACCCGAGCTCGCTCCTCTTCCACTTCCTCCGTCCAAAACCAACCGTCGAAACTCTCCCTCGGTCTCCAACACGTCAAAGAAGAGGCCGACTCGCTGTCCAGTTCACGGGCCACGTCGCCAGGAGCTACCCCCACCACCGTTGCATCTTCCAGCCCCTTTGCATCCAAGTCATCCTTGCCCTCCTCCACCTCCTCCAACGACCTCTCCAATACTCGTTCTCTGGACCCATACGTCAAGACCTCTGTCGGCGGCCCCAATCTGTCTCGTTCGCGTACAATCTCGGCGCCCGAGTTCAAGTCCGAGCGTGAGAAACTTAACAAGGAGCAGTCGCCGGGCTTTAAGAAGTCGTGGCTCAACTCGTTCAGTAAATGGAGATCTGGAAAGGAGGACAAGTCTAAGGACGGCAAGGGAGAAGCTGGCAAGGAGGCTTCGTCGCTAGGAAAAAGCCCTACAGCGACACCATTCTCAAAACCCACTCAATCACAACCCATCGCATCCTCCTCGTCCAAACAACAACAGACGTCTTCCTCGCTGTCAGGAAAAGCAGCTCCCACCACGCAAACGACGACAACCACGATTCCGGAAATCGCTACTCCTGTCGCCGCCACCTCGGGAGCTTCCACCACCGCTTCTTCTTCCACGTCGTCCAACACAACAGCCTCCATCTCTGCATCCAACTTGCCCACGTCTCCGCCTAGAACGGCATCTCCCCGTATCAACGTGGAGGCCGTGGCGATCCCAGAGAAGCCCTTCCCTTCCGTCAACACAGCAGCGTCGCCGGCCGTGGCCTCATCCATCGCCTCTTCTACATCTACAGATGTCGGGTCGCCCAAGGGGTTTCTTCTCAACACTCTACGGCGGTTTTCCAAGTCACAGCCCTCCACTGGAGGTCCCCCAGCATGTCCCACATCTCGTGTGCTCAACAAGAACAGCAAGCGGCCCAACTGTGCTATCAGCGGGCTGGAAGGAGTCTCGTCGCGTCGAGTTTCGTTCGATATCAACACGTATCATTCGGACCCGCCGCAACAGATTCCTGCCCGAAAGCCCAAGAAGGGTAATGTGGAGGTTGGAGCTGATGGACTGCTGCGTAAGAACGGTCTGGTGATCCAGTCACCCCCGCAGCATCACGAAGCCCACCACTTCAACCCATTCAACTCGGGCGTTGGCCAGCCCAAGAAACAGGCGACAAACAGAGCAGCTCCTCCTGCCACGTCGCCCAAGACACAGACTACTGCTCCGGCTCCTACTCCTGCACCACAAGCACAAGCACAAGCACCATCACAGGCACAGGCACAGGCACCAGCGCAGACACAGGCACAGACAGCTCCACCTGCTGCTCAAGCACCTCCTCAGAAGTCAGCTCCCGTGGCAGTTCCCAAACCCGCTGCCCCTTCGGCGCCAGCAGCATCTGCTGCCACCACAGCCGCCGCTGCGAAAGAGCCTCTTGCTCCCAAGATCAGCCCTCCTCTCGCAACAGCTGCCACTACCGCTGCAACAGCCACTGCTCCCGGTTCAGGTTCCTCAAACGGAGTCTCTTCGCCCGCATCTTCCACATCTTCCGCATCTTCGACCTCCTCAAACGGTTCCTCTTCTCTCGCTGTTCCCGCCGGCACTCCCGTTCGAGCTTCTTCGCCAAACTCCAACGGCAAGCCTCCTCTCAGCAAACCTGCTCAACCCCATCTCACTGTGGACATGCAAAAGGTTGGAGGTCGGTCTCCTGGGGGATCGCCCCGAGAGTCGCCTACTCCCTCGCCCACCACTTCTGGTCTGGCTCGATCCAACTCGGGACGGTCCAAGTTTGTGATTATGCGGAACGGCAAGGAAGTCGAGTTCACCAAGGCGTCGGTGTACAACAAGGAGAACACTCTGGCTCGTTCAGGATCGCTAACCAAGAAACGGTCGCCTCGAAACTCACCCAAGAGCTCGCCCATTGCTGGATCCCCTCGATCCGCGTCTCCTCTGGCTGCAAAGGTTCCCCCCACCAAACCTGCTTCGCCAACAAAGGAGTCTGCTAAGGAAAGCAAGACGTCTCCTCCTCCGGGCGACGAAGAGGTACCGTCCATCTCCAACCTCATCATTGACACTCCTCTCAAAACCTCTCATGAGATGTACAATGAGAAGGACGAGTCCGATGAGGACAACCCGCTGGACGTGGACGTGGAAAAGTTGTACACTCGATGTTGTCACCTTCGAGAGATTCTACCCATCCCTGCTACTCTCAAGCAGATCAAGGCTCAGAAGGCCCCTCTTTCGCTGCGTCTGATGAACCCCAGACCCACTCTGATTGAGATCCAGTCGTTTGCAGACTTTGTGGCGGTTGCCCCCGTCAGCACTCTTGTTCTGGACAATGTGACGCTCACCCCAGATATGTTCTCTCTGCTGTTTGCAGCCATGAGCGCGTCGCAGTGGCTCGAGAAGCTGTCTCTTCGAAACACTAGCATCGACGAGGTGTCATGGAAGCGTCTGTGCTACCTCTTGGCCATGAACGCCAAGCTTGTCCGGCTGGATTTGTCGCACCAGATGAAGCGAGACAAGGACAAGGAGCTTAAGCGAACTCCTCCGACTGTGGACTGGGATCTCCTCTGTAACGCTCTCCAGTATGGCAAGGGCATGGAGGAGCTTGTGCTCAACGGCTGTTTGGTGCCTTCTGAGGTGTTTGAACATCTCATGTTGGGTGCATGCAAGAACACCAAGCGTCTGGGACTGGCGTTCAACGATCTTGGCCCAGATGAGATGCATTTCGTTGGCCAGTGGATGGCCGGCGAGTGTGAGGGTCTTGACATTGGAGGTAACCATTTGACCTACGTTGAGGAGGAAGGAGAGGGAGAAGAGGCAGTGGAAGGCGCTGAGAAGGTCGAAAGAACTCCCCCTGTTGCCGGATCTACAGAACCGACCGCTCTGGATGTTCTTCTGGACTCCCTCTCCGACAAGGAGCTGAATCTGCGGTTCCTTTCTCTCAACTCCACGCATCTGGAGGCCTCTCCCACCACCGAGAAGCTCATCACGGCTCTGTCCAAGATGCAAAATCTGCGTTTCCTGGATCTGTCGTCCAATTCCGGCCTGTTCCCATCTCTCACTACTCACCTGTGCAAGGCCCTCCCGCTTTTCCCTGATCTGCGAAGAATCCATCTTGATTACTGCGATTTGAGTCCTCGTGACGTGGTTCAGATCTCGGACGCCTTGGCTCAATGCAAGTCGCTTCTGCACGTGTCTCTGGTTGGAAACACGCGCATGGACCGAACTTGTGTGGCTGCTCTGACGGTGGCCGTTCGAGTTTCCAAATCCATTTACCTGCTTGATTTGGAGCAGAGCCTGGTGCCCAAGATGGAGCAGCGACGAATCGTGCACTACTGTATGCGCAACATGGAGCGTCTGGTTTACGGCAAGGCTACTTCCGAGAACGAGATTGACCATGAGATTGAGGTTGGCGAGGATAACAGAGATATCTTCGATGTGGGCAAGGACATTGCGTCCACTGTCGACGATATTCTCGAATTCAACCAGGAGACGTGCCAGGTCAGTGATATGCTGCTGGAGCGAGCTTACCACGTCAAGACTCGTGTTCAGAAGGTGATGGACGAGCTGTTTGCCAAGCGAAACAATGGCGAACTGACTTATGAGGATAAGGAGCTCCTTGTCCGGTACTGTTTCCTCGATGCTACTCTCAACGAGACTCTTCAGAATTTTGAGAAGCAGCGGAAGCAGCCTCAAACCCAGGGTCCTACTGTTCATCCCCTGACCCATATGATGGGCCTGGCTGGCAATGAGCCTCAGATCAAGGCTCCCGATCTTCAGGTTGAGGGCGTCGGTGAAAGCCGGCCTTCTCTTTCTCGAAACTCGTCTTCGGCGTCTATCCAGGCTCGAAGACAGGAGCTGGAGGAAGGAGAGTTCCATAAGTGGGGAACGTTTGTGATGCAGGTTCGAGAGAATGAGCCTTTGCTCAATTCTGGCAGACCTTCCGGAGACGATCTTCGTAAGGCGATTCTCAACGCCACTGGAGTTGGAACTGTTTCCGAGCTAATTGGAGACATCATTCACTCTGGTGTGGATGTGGAGGAGCTTCTTAACATTGCCGGTCTGGACCAGTACCGAAAGAACCTGCCTGACGAGACTGAGGACGGATCAGCTGTTCCCATGGAGGTCAAGGCTGAGCGAGATGCCATTGACTCTTTCCTGGAGGATCTGGCTCGGGTGCGAAGCAAGTGATGAGAAAAAGAATGACGACATTCGGACATGTATATTATGACATTGTATTTAACAGTTAGCTAAGGGTGCTTGTAGGCTAATTATAATATAGGATCGCTTCTATAGAGTTGTGCATAATCTTGCATATGACGTGCATGATCTGGATATTTGTGTGGAAGAACGTGGAAAAGACGAGAACTGACAGGAAATAGAAGCTGTGCAATAGAGCAGTATTGGAGTTAACTCAGTAAACAGCGGCAGCTATCCGTTGCCTACCGAACACAACGTTAGTCTTTCTTGTTTCAAAACGACCGGTCCCTAGAAGAACCCTCATCCTCTTGCTCACGTAGGCAAAAAAGATACAGCCACCTTCTGAGTGATTGCTTCAGCCCGACGTGGGGCTTGAACCCACAGCCTTGAGATGACTTTGAATAAGAGTCTCACGCTCTACCGATTGAGCTAGCCAGGCGAATTGTGGTTCCGGGGTAGTTAGGACTTATAGGAGATGTAAGAAGCGTTTTTGAACCGGCGACAATGGGTGTCTTTTGAGCCGGCTAAAGGTAGGGATGCTAACAAAACGTGTTTGATAGGAGTACATGAGGAGAGGTGAAGCTCTCACTTCGATTGGCAGACTTTTCACATTCCTTGTTGATGTCTTTAGCATTACATGATAGGCACTCTGGAAATGGTAGGTGACGCTGTAAGAATGACATGCAAAACACTGCTGGCAAAAAAAGAAGAACTGACCACAGTATGATCAGTCACATCTCCCGGGGGCGAGTCGAACGCCCGATCTCAAGATAACAATTGATTCCATTACAGTCTCGCGCCTTAAACCAGCTTGGCCACCGGGAGGTGATTGAGTTTCGGAGGAGAGTAGGGGGTAGTGATAATGTAGGAGGAAAGATATTTCCGCGAAAAGTGGTTAAATTGTGTCGGAACCTAAGCGAATCAAAAACAATGACCTTTGTGACTATTCTGGTCAAGCTCCGGCTACGACAGGCCTGTTACACCCCCTGCTAGCCTCCGCCCAAATTCCGCCATCGACCAACCCTAACCTAGCATATCGCATGTACATGAACTTTTCGGGACCTTCTACAAAGCTCGATTCTTTCCACTCGAGACACCAAAGAAACGGCATGAGAAAGAATGAGGATACATACGACCAACTCGACCTATACGACGCCATTCCGCCGGCATTACACCCTAGCCACCACAGCGACAGCCAGACGTCTACGGTAGATACCGATAGTGACAGTGACAGTGGAAGCAGTTACTACGAGACCGACAGTGACGATGACGACATCTTTTTCCCGACCTGCCGGATTCCCGACCTGGATATGATCAACAGCAAACGTCCTCGCACAGCCGATCCGAAGTCGCGCAAACCCACGCAGTTCTGGGTGGCCAAAATGGCAGCCAAGGATTTCTTCAGACCGTCCATGAAGGCGGAGGTATCTCGATCTCTGTATTTCATGTACGCTCCCGACTGGTTTGATCCATTTGATAAGGGCAGTGCTTCTCGACTGAACCCATGGCTCTTTGGTCTGGAGAAGGAGTTCCAGGCTTTTGATGAGGGGATCACCCTGGACAGAAACTACCGGGTCTACACCCACAAGAACCATAAGGAACTGACAACCAACGTGATTGCCGTCAAGGTGGAGTTCCGAAACGTGGCCGCCCTGGGATACAGATTCGATCTGCTGTTCAACGTGGATCCCGCCTGGGGAAAGGAGAGCAGAAACACCAGTCCCATCCGGGCCCATTTTGTCACGGGAGACAACTGCTGCATCAAATGCAAGAGAAAGGGCCATATCGTGGCCCAGTGCCCTATTGCTGCCTTTATCCGATGCACTACTCTTCAACAAAGTGTCACCTGGGGCACCTATTCTCACAACGCCATGAAGAAACACAAGTATTCCATGGTGGTGGTGTGAACAACGTCAAAAACCATACCAACTACAAACACTCACATTGCACAAAAACACCAAACCTGCTCAGCAGATGTATATATAAACAAATTGCATTATAGATTTCATTAACACATGTTCGTTCTTACGCTACGCCACTTCATATTCAAATCAGATCCATTGATACTCTAGCTAACCACTAATCTTCATCCACTGGGGAGAGGCACACTGGGAAGCAACTCCAGGCATTTGCACGTAAATGTACTGCTCAGAGCCTTCGATACAGGCGTAAAAGTAAGGAGAACCATTGTAGGTCAAAGTGGCGGAAGACCCGTCCTGAGACCACTTGAGAGCAGTCTGTCCAACCGGAGAGTAGCCAAAATGAACTGCCACACGTCCATTAGAAGTGGAGGGATGCAAGGTGGCATTGGTGGGGTTTCCAGCAATGTTGACTTCAACACGACCATTGGCAACGTTGATGCTCAGATCAGGACGGTAGTCGGGGTCTGAAGCCCCAACAGTAGGTCGATAGACAATATCGGTTCCCTGAACATTGAGGTTGGCAGGAGAGATCACCATGGCCTGGTCAGCTGGAGCTTCAGGAGTACCAGAAGTGGTCACAGGAGCGGCCACAGCCAGAAGAGCAAGAGAAACTAGGTTCATAAACATAATTGTCGTTGTTGTAATGTGAGAGTTGTGTGAGAATCTTTGAATGATGTCTGATTGATGAAGGTCTGACATGCTGGGAACAGACCCAATAAATAGGATGCAAAAGTCGCTCCAAGCCCAGGGAGGGGCTGGGGGAAAAAGGTGGATCCGCCAATAATTATTTTCGAGGAGGTTAGTTTCAGACGAGGCTTCATTGAGGTGAACAGCGTCGTTGCTGGTGTGATGCACGTCAAACCAAAACGGGTATTCGCAGTTGGAGCCGTGCCGTGAGCAACAGCACTTTCCCTTTGGGGAAGCTGTAAGGAACATCAAATCGAATAGACGTCCAGATGGGCACAGTAACCAATAACTTGGAAAGCGGCTATCGACTTGACACGGCCTAAAGCAACTTCTGAAACGACGGCGAATCCATATAACGCATGTTGGTAGCGTTGGGGGTGGGCAGAAGAGGAAAGAAGAACTCCACGTCAACAGAGGGCCGAGAAAAGACCATCTTGACATCGTAGTCAGACTTGACCAACTCACGATCCTCGTGGCTGCGAATGTGCAGCACCTTGTCCTCCACCATGATATGGAACGTCTTGATTCCATTCTCCAGCAGCTCGTACAGCGTGGGTGGCGTTTCGTTCACAGAGAAACTGAAATCCATCTTCTTATCCATGAACCGAAACGTGACCGCCTTGTACCCGGGCAGGGTGGGGCCGAACCGTGGAGGCGCGGACGCATTGTGGGGTGTGTGAGATGTCACTCCCCCACCCGCTACTGGGCCGCCCACGTACTGGGGTACCAGCTCGAGGTAGATGTTCCCAAGAGCATGCACTATGGCATCAAACCCAAAGTCTTTGGCACAGCCGCCGATGAGGTTATGGAAAAAAGGAGATGCGGAGGAGGTACCCGGGGCGGGTTGGGGACGCAGACTCAGGGTCTGAACCACGTGCGCGGTAGTCTGCTCGGAAAGCAGCTTGTCACGGAGACTGTCATGCTTGTCTTTGGGCTGGTGACGTTCCAGCATAAAGGCGACCGCTGATTCCAGCAGACCGCGTCCGAGAGCTTCGAGGTTGGAAGAAGGGGGCTCCTTTCCTGAATGTGAGCGAGCCACGAACGACAGAAATCGATCGCAGGCAATTTTGAGATGTTCGGCGGGAATTCCGAGACTCAGCGACGTGACTGACGGCAGAGTTGTTCGTCCGTGAGCCTGCTGTTGGTACCGCAGACTCTGCAGGGCCACGGAGGCGTCTTCTTCGGACCGGTGACGTTTCACGGGCGACATGACCGGGGGAGGGGTGGCGACACCGTTGTTGTGCGGGGCAGAAGAGTGATCTGGGCCGTGAGAGGGCGCGCCATGATGGGGATGCATGGGTCCAGCCATGGCAGCCAGGAAGTTGACCCGTTGGGGGTGATGGCCTTGTGATACAACGTGGGAGCTTCGCTTGAATCGGGGCACTCGTTTTCTGTTTCGTCTCACGGACTGGATTCCTGCTCGTACTAGTCGGTCAAAGTCGGCTGCCGTTTCTGGAGGATAGCCGTACTCTTCTCGCAGTGTGTTTGCCACATTGGAAATTTCAACGTCCTGTTCACTGGCCTTTTTGGACGACAGGGCCATGGAATCAATGAGATCCAGACGCCGACTGGAGAAGCGTTTCCACAGCTTTTCGTCCTGGAAGTTGAGTTTCTCCCGGATGCTCTGCGTCACTCCGCCCTTCTTCTTGTCCTCCGTGTTTTCGGGGCTGGCCGGTTGTGGTGGTGTGTGTTGTTTGGGGGCCAAGGGTGTTGCATTTTGCGGCGTGAAGCTCGAATCGGCGGTTGGAGCTGTGGTTGTGGTTGTTGTGGTCTTGTTTGTGTCTGTGTTCTCTTTATTCGTGGACCTGTCGTCGTTCTTGTGTGTGTCGGTCTCATGGGCTCTGTTTGTGTCCTGGTTGTCTTCACTCAGTGGCGAGTCTGCTGGCGTTTTGGATATAGCGTGGAGCATGGTTGGCAGCTTGGTGGACTTGGAAAACGTGGGTGAGAGCTGGGTGGCAACTCCATGTTCACTAATGTGTTTTTCCGTCATTTCATAGCGCGTGTTCTGGACGTGGTGGTGGTTTTTTATGTCGGAGCAATTATGCAGGTGACTCAAGCCTCCCGAGTCCTCCATGACTATCATCACGTGAGAGAGTCATTTGGGTTAGGGCTCCGACTTTGTTTTGCGCGCTGCCAAAACCTTATAGAGGGGTCTTCCTACACTGTGAGGTTCATGTTCAACGTTTTTCCCTCCAACAATGCCAAATCCAAATGTAAATAAACAGGTCATTGCCCAATCTGATGAAGATAAGCGACGATCCAGCAGAGTTCTATACAGGCACTAAATGACGTACCTGCAATAAGTATAACCTATTCTGTTGAGGGCCCCCTCTGGTGAGGTATGCTGGATACATGTAGCCAAGACGTTCCATCTACGACGGTGCGTATGATCTGTCGATTTGAAATACGTGTCAAACGCCTGATTACGACCTTGTCTTGTTGCGGTAGTTTTTCTCGCACCAATTGTTTCGACACGGTTCTTCTTTTAGTTGCACACCGGTTCCGGATGGACCTTCGGATGCGCACTTCCGCTCTTCCATTCATGCGGCCATCCACGCACTGTCTCACTTTGCTGTCGGGGATTAGGTATTCCGTGGAGGACTGTTGGGTGGGTGGAGAGAAAGTATTATGAGTGATTTTAGGCAGGTAGGGGGTGAAGTTGATATGGCACGTGATCCGACTATGGGAGGGGGTTAGCGAAGGAGGTTGAGAACGTACTCGTGCACTTTTACTCGTACTATACACACGTGTAGCTGTCTCAGGTTCCTATTGCCGGTTTATGATGTGCGGAATTTATAGGACACACGACATATTCTGAACTTGTCAAGATCAGAGAGAGGTTTGCAGATGCCCAATTGGCAGTTTGATGGCGAACTGCTACCTCCTTATGCAACGTTGATGAGTCGCCGTTACAGAAACAAGTGAGACGCCTTAGATATCCTTAATGACTCAACCGGATACGACGTATTCTGGGTGGACAAGGTTGACAGCTGGGGTCTTGGATAATCAGATCAGCGTTGGGATTTTGGAAAGAGTGGAGATACTATCAGTTTCATGAACTCGTTCTGATGCAGCACTGATGGACTTGTAACTGTGCCTTCTATATTGACACCGACAGCTTCGCGTGGCGATGTAAATTGCAAATTTGCTCCGGGGAACGTGCTGCCCAAACCAGTGGTCTCATGAGACAACATCTGGAGGGACTTCGCCGGCGAAAGGCCCTTGTACAGTAGGTGTTCAGTTTCACGCGTTTCCTCATCTAACGAGAATGCTATTCACGAAGATGCTTAACAGCTTACTTGTACCGGTACATACGATGAAAGTGTCCACAAAGCCAGGCTCGTCCTAATGACTTGCGACGGATATACACAACCACCAAGCGAAGAGGTTTCACCTCAAGCAAGCACGGTAGCCGAGTTCCTGATCGCTGATCTCAGCTGTGTGACACCGGGAGCTTTGGCATCACTGGAGGTCTAGTTTGGTTATACTAGAGTGCAAGTGAATGAGAGTCTCTAGAAGCTGCGAACACACATATCACGTAAAGGGAGGACGGCACAAGGGTCTGACTGGTCCAAGCAAAACGCAATTAGCAGCACTATCAAACAGTACAGCTCCTATTGTTGTTTCACCTCTGGCACAGCGAAAATTTCCCCAGACTCTCTCTCTTAACTAAAGACTCAACCACCTTCCAATTGGGGAAATAAGGTGATGCGTAAATAGCGCCGGAAAAAGCAAACACCTCGGAGCGCAAAGGAGTTTATGATGAGAAGAAGTGACTATCACGATGGTCGTCACGTGACCAGACGGCCCCGCCAGACACAAGTCTCTAGTATACACCACCGGCACAGTACGAGTGCATACCAAAGCCGCACCCTTCACAATCACCAAGATCATCGTGATCGTCTCTTCGATGTAATCCACCGAAATCTCGTCTATGCAGATGGCCTAAAGTGCATACCAGGAACAGTGAGTGCTACCAGAGCGATGAGTATTGTGAACATTGAGACAGTTGGTCGGGTAATAAAACTAGTCACGTCTTTTGCAGACAGTCCGGATCAACTACGGTAGAAACACAGGTTCATTCGCTTCAACACAGCCTCTCGTGTATCGTCATCGCATCCCCCTCTCATCCAACCCTAATCACTCGGGTAAGATCTCGTGGTCTCGTGTTTCAGACCAAACCCACCCAGAAAAAAGACCGTTTGAACGCTGTTGTATTTCCGAGATTTGTGGTGAGGCGAAGGTATTGACGGTACGAGTACGAGTCCTTATGTACAACTACGCGATACCGTCTGTGTTGTGTAAACAGACCTCCCTGTAGTCTCGCTCTAACACTGGTGCCGATCGTAGTGCCGTTCACCAGCTCATAGTGCCACGTTTGGGCTCCCGAGCGACTGTACCATACTATTCCCATTCACGCTGCCGCACCTGGTACCGGTACTTGTAGGACAGCCAACGTGTTCTATTTCGGTCCATGTATTTTGCCATACAACCCACTGTGGCCATAAGCTCACACTTTACTCTATGGAATCTGGCATTTGAAAAAGTATCGGCAGAGATGGCTCGTGGTAAAGTATGCCCGAGTGCCTGTGGCTGCCTCTAGTTGCAGGGTATGAGGTGAGGTGATGTGCGCTACCTGGTATCGTACCAAACAGTGTACTTGTCATTGGTGTACTCGTAGTTGTCGTTGCCCGCTCTTGCTGCCCCAAATCCGTCTCCAACGTTTCTACACACTCTTTTACGGACACCTCAATAACAGCTCCCCCCAAGGCTTCTCCTCACCATGCACCCCTATATGTGCGGTGACATCACATGTGGGTGGTCCAGACGATAGACCATGTCGTTTTTAGGTTGCAGAGTTTGGGTGACGCGGAGAAAGAAGGGGTACGCGACCATACACCAGCTCTACATCTTTTGACCAGCGGTACTACAGCCCTTTGGAGCCCCCGGTCGAACACGCAGCCGAGTGCGCGGGAGCAGATATTCGAAGCAGCGACACAGAGGTTCAAACGGGCATAAACCTACAACTACCGGCCTACATCTACAACCAGGTACATCTACATCTACAACTTACAAGAACCACACAGTCCGGAAACACTCACTTAAACGCCAAGATGGACTTTAACAATCTCTCGCCGTTGGACATTTTGTCCAAAAAGACCAACAAAATGTCCAAACGACTGGACTCGGACGTTCTGCCGTCCAACGCCTCCATCACCTCGATCGAATCAACCGAAACCCTGGGAGGAGTCACAGATCAGTTTGGATACAACCAGTACGGAGAATGGAATCCTCGAAGGACGTCCTCGACCTCATCGATAGTGTCGCGGGACTCCCAGGACTTTTCCTACAACCACAGACAGACGTCCATCATCAGCACAAACAGCAGTATTGGAGGCTTACTCATGTCTCTAAAGGTGGATGAAGAAGATGAGGACGAAGACGACGACGATGAAGACGATTATGAGGAGGACGAGGAGGATGAAGCGCCGTTGGCACGAGCGTATACTAACGACACAGCCAGTATACACTCAGCAGATACAGTTCAACAACGAGAACTGACTTTGGAGGAGCATCGGTCCGAGTTTGAAAACTACTACAGAGACCACAAACCTCGAATTATCGATGACGACGAAGATGACGACCTTGATGAAGACTTGGTCAGACAGCCACAGGTTCAACAGACCAGGTTCACGGCCCCTCAAGTCGACAAGCCACTACCTCCTCCCTCATCTGCTGGTACTATCTCAGACAAGCCATTACCGTCCTCTCCTGTTCTGCCGCGAGCCGTCATTCAACAGCAGCAGCACAAACAGCATACACGGGTTCCCTCCAACGGATCACTGCGGTCTCTGACGCCCTCAACACACACTTTGAGCAATACTAACAGTGGTCCTCCACCTCCGTCTGCAAGTGGCACCATTGCAAGCGTTGTTACCGCCGCATCTTCCACAACAATCCCTCTACCCTCCAATTCAGCAAGCGCAGACGAACACCTATCGGCCGGAATCACCTTCCACGAGCATGGAAAGCTGCGAGAAAGTGCATACCAGTTCCAGACAGCTGCCAATATGGGAGAACCCACAGCCATGCTACTATACGGTCTGGCTCTGCGACACGGATGGGGTCTGCGACAGAACCCCGAGGAGGCGGTCAAGTGGCTCAAGCGCGCCACCAACATATTTTTCGACGCGGGAAACGACAAGGGCAACCGTTCGTCGACGGCAGATCTGCTCAAGACGCTCGGAAAGGCCGATACCGTCACGGGCGGCTCGGGAACGTCCAACGTGAAAAAGTCACGGGTGGGACTGGCGCTCTACGAGCTGGGAATGAGCTATTTGCATTCGTGGGGAGCCGGCAAGGACGAGGACTCGGCGCTCCAGTACTTTGAGCTGGCAGGCACGCTTGGAGACGGAGACGCGCTATGTGAGGCGGCCAACATTTGGATGAAAAACGGCGGCAACGGCCGTAAGAAAATTTGCATCGGGCAGCAGAGCTGTACAGACAGGCTGAGGATCGGGGCGTGGTGATTGTGGGCAACCACTGGATCTACAAGGACAAGTACATGCCCAAGAAGGACAAAAGAAGGACAAGGGGTTCTTGAAGAAGAAGTGATTGACGAGGGATATGATGGACCAGGAGAAGTAATGAGAGACGAGAGAGGAGGACGAGAGATCGATAATGTATTATACTATTGTACATGAGGTGTAGCAGGGGTACACGAGAGTCCAATGTACTTGATGTATTTGAACAGGGTGAAGGTGTAGGTGTACGGAGAACTGTAGTACGAGTACAACACGATAACAATGACGGCCACTGTACTCGTAGTGTACTAAAGCCACAAGATTACATAAGCTACACTAGAGTTACAAGTACATCTTCCAATGCGGTGTGTCCTTGTAATGTCCTAGTACGCCCCAATTCTCGCCCTACACACCATTAGATCAACCACTATACTCCTGGATCAATCCCAACATTCCCGGATCAGGCTACAATCCTGCGTGACTCAATTCTCACTCGTCATTCTAACTATATACATATCTACTCGGAGCAGCACTTGACCTTCTTGCCCTTCTTACCCTTGGGGGTAGGCATGGGAGGAGGGCTCTTGATGGACTCGTTATCGCCCATCTCGGAATCCTTGTGCAGGTTGAGCTGGTACTTTTCCTCCTCGGGGTTGTGCTTCTGGCCCTGGACGACCTGGGTTCGCAGCACGTAGGCCACGCCGTTGATGTGTTCCAGACGCACCTTGACGTCCTCGTCCTTGGGATCCAGCTTTCGGCCGTCCTCAAATCCCTTTCGAATGTTGGCCTTGGCCTGTCCTAGCACAAAGTGATCATCTGGGGTTAGGGTCGATAGATTGCAGAGGGTGGGGGCAGTGGGGGAGACGCTGGTAGCCCTTGCCGCGACATGTGATACTCACTCTTGAACGCCAGGTTGGCCGCTCGTAGAACGTTTCGATACGCCGTCAGTCCCTGTGACATGGTTGTGTTGTATGTGTCCGAGTGAAATTTCAATGTTCGAGAAGATGCGATGTCAAAGTTTATTGGATGATGGAGATGAGATGAGAGCAAGTGGCCCAAATGTGCATTAACGGGTTGATTAGTAAGATGTTGAAGTGTGGGAGCTGTTTCTGTGTGTATCACGTGATAAATCACGTGTCTGGCGAGAATGTCAAAGGATCAGCACTAAATTCGGAACATTAGTAAGCAGGTGTGGTCATCAGAGAGATTGTCTACAGAGCTTATATTCAGGGACCATTAAAAACCGATTGTGCATGCACGTTGGGAGTCAAGTAAAATCTAGTTGGGATTGTTATCAGCTTTGTTGAAGAAAAAAAATGTGAGCCTGACGTGACGAGTTGAAATGGCGGAACAGTTCCAATAAAAATGAGAAGAGGTGGAAACTAATATAGGAGTCATTGTTGTACTTGAGATAGGCCCAACAGCAACCCGAAATCTACCCTGGATGCTCTTTACTATGTACTATGCTCTTTACTATGTACTGTACTTGACTCCACAAGCTCTGAAGAGCCAACTTCCCATGATCGACTATTACTGGTCTAGGGAAGAACTCTCATTGATAATGAAGGGATTGCGAAGAACATAGTGTAGCGCATCTGGAACTTCATAGTCAACATCTGTGTCGTCTTCACTCAGCTCATCCCATTCTGTTCTGATGGATTCAAACATCTCTTCGCGTTGTTCCTCCAAACGCTGAGAAGGGTTCATTTCAGGAGGAGGCGACTCTGAGGGCATGAAGAGTCGCTTGAATGTGAGATGGTGATATCGGCCGGGGTACTGAAGAGACTCCACTTTGACTGTGATGTTCAGGTTGGTGTTGCCTAGAAACAGAGTAAGAAGAGCGTCGACCAGTTCTTCAGGATGTAGCAAAATTTCTCCCTCATCAGAGAGATATAGGTCGTACATTGACAGATCCATGGCTGCTTGAGAAGTTGGAAGGGTTGTGGAAAGACGTGGGGGTATCATCTTGTTATATAGGAGCTGGTATGGAGCGCTGTTAAGATATTGTATTTTATGGCGAGTGTCCATGAACGTGTTGGATTGTAAGTGATCCAACTAATTGATAGTAGAGTGAGAGGTTGGTTGGAAGACTAGACGCTTCCACATTTGATGTTCGTGGTGGGAATGAATATCTCCACGTGCTCTGAGACCTTCACCTTTGCCCAGTCTGCCATCTTCCGAAGAACGAGAGAACAAGTCCGTGGTTGTTCAAGAGTGAGCTCGCAGAGATTCCAGCATAGATTTGGTGACAGCTGTGCTGAGAACAGAAGAGACTTACCACAGGTGGTAAATGTCAGAAGATCTACTGATATAGCTAAAAGCTGACAAGAGATGACTCCATAAGCCCAATTTATCGGCTTAGATCATTCCAACAGAGTCATTGTATTCGATTCTATGCCGTCTAGTGTCCGTACATCTTTTACTACCCACTGTAAGGGTTTTGCACTACTCTAACACTTGTAAAGATCTGACAAGAATCCCCTGCATCAATAGTCCCTGCACAACAGAGAGCAGATCTCACACTAGCTACCCCTGTGCTCGACTCATTTGTCTGGTCTATTACAGCCTCTATCTTACGAATCACACACATCAAGAGAGACGCTGAGAATAATCTGTAGCCCGCTTTCAAACCTCAATGAGGCAAGACACCCCTCAAACCCCGGTCGTTTCATATCCCGATTTATTTCCGAATCCTCAAATTTGGGGCTGTTCCGAATGTGGCAACATTCGGGCTCATTGTGCAAAGATAGATTAGGGCGATTTACGACGTAGCACAGATGTGGGTATTATGTCGACAAGCACTGTGACTCATACGAGAACCGTATACGAGAACCGTTCAAACACCTTACCCTTGCTGTTCATCTTACTGACACTGTACAGTATTATCACCCCAGACATGATAGCGTGATAATGCACCCTTAGCATCCGTATATTACCTATCCGCGGTACAACCACAAGTTTACCACATCTGACCTGTCCATTATTTTGAGTGAAATGACTTGACTAGTCGAGCTTGCTCTTGGCGCTCTTTTTTTCATCCACACATATCCTCTTCCTTTTGCCCGCTTACCCGTTTATCCGTTTCGTATCGACCCATTTGGAATTTGGCCCCAAAGTGTCAGCCCCAAAGTTCCACCCCAGCATGTCTTGCAGCCCCAAAGTTCCTCTCGTGTGTGTGGTGTGCTTCTGTGCTGTCTGTGCCGTGTGCAGATGTGCGTTTTGTGCACTTGTGCATTTATCCGTTGAGAGGGGGGACTATCCGAAACCACATATAAGTATAGAGCGGTAGTCGTGATATTGATCAGTATCAAGAACCCACATCCACAATGACTAAACCAAAGTACAACCCCAAGAACATCTTCTACGCCAAAGTGCTGGAACACAAGAGCTTTTCCATTCTCATCTGTTTCTCTGCCACAGGAGATCTTCTCCCCGTCTCTGATGTTACCAAGAAATCATCTGAAGTTGCTGACCGGTTCAAAGGCCTGTTCTCTAAAGCTGACCCAAATACTGTCTTGATTGTCGACCCTGTGACCGCCAGAAAGTACTCTGTGCCTAATGGCAAATGCATTTCCCCACATGTTGATCTGGTGGTTCCGTACGTGTACCAATGGGTCGAGTACGGCAGATCCACTGGCGAGAACTACAAGAAACTCAACTACCCGTTTCAAACTGCCCAGAAGCTGCTCGACAGTGGCTCTCCCATGCACAGCGCAATTGAGCAGGGCTTCTGGAATGCCAAGTTGAAAAGGGCCTGGGATGGTATCAATCTGAGCAACTTTGCACAGGAACTCGATTGCATCAAGACAGATATCAAGTTCATGCCCTTTTACGACTCCTTCTACCGTGAAACTGTGTCTCAGGGACGAAACTGGTCGGCCAAGTTCATGACTGATCCCGTGCATTTGAACTGGAAAAAGCAGAAGATTGCATGCCGGGAAGGACTCGAGAACGGAACCATCTCACCATCAGCATTCTTTTCCAAGGGATGGTGGAGTACCTCAGGCACCGATATCAAAGTCAAGCAGACGGAGAAGGCCTTTGCTGATGGCAAGGGGAACAGTTATCACCTTTCAATTGGAGGCGATTTGCACGTCGTTTACAACGGTCACTGGTGATTGCAGCACGAGCATACAACACATCTAACCACAGACACTACACTTACAGCACCAGCTACTAACCCTAGTTCTTCGCCGAAAGTCTTATCAGTACAGTACATAACATAGCAGCATTCTTAGAAGGAATATATTATACCCAGATCGATAATATCTGTAGTCGTACGAGTACGAGTACTACTTCCCCTTGCAGTAGGCTTGCCGTTATAGCATTGGCTCTTGGATCCCTCTGAATCGCTTCATCACTCTGATCGCCTTCACATAATAAATTCATTCGTTATACAACATACGCTCGTGTTGTTTGCTTACAACTTCTCGTAAGTAGGCTTCTTCTTCATGGCCATGCTCATGGCAGCCTCGATGGTGTCTCCGGCAACGGCATAAGTGTTGAAGTTGGCAATCTGGGCCAGACCGTCCTCAATGGTGTGGTCAATGGCGTAGTTGATGGTCTCCTTGGATCCCTGGACAGCCACAGGGGACTTCTCGGAGATGAGAGCGGCCATCTCAAGAGCCTTCTTCATACCGGCAGCCTTGTCCTCAACCACGTGGGTAACCAGACCCTGGGTGAAGGCCTCCTCGGCACCAAAGATTCGGGCAGTGTAGGCGAGCTCCTTGAGCCATCCGAGGTTGTTGACCACCTTGGGCAGTCGCTGCAGAGTACCCATATCGGCGGTCAGACCAATGTCAGCCTCCTTGATGGAGAACTTGACGTCCTTGGCGGCGATTCGAATGTCCATTCCGGAGATCATGTCCAGAGCCAGACCGAAGGAGATTCCGTGGCACACGGCAATGATGGGCTTTCGACACAGATGGGGCTGCTTGATGTTGTTCTGGAAGTCAACGATGAATCGTCGGAACTTGATGGCCTTTCGAGAAGCCTCCAAATCGTCGTCTCCAGAAGCAAAAGAGCCCATTTCCTTGATATCCAGACCGGAGCAGAAGGCTCGGCCCTCACCTCCAAACACAATGCATCGGATATCGCTATCGTCGCTCATCTTGATGAAAATCTCGCCAAACTGCTCCCAGGTGTTGAGGTTGTATGAGTTGAGAGACTTGGGTCGGTTGGTCTCGACAAGAGCCACCCATTCAGAGGGGAAAGAGATCTTGAACTGATCGTAAGCGGAGTAATCGAGAGGCATCTTGCTTGTGCGTGTTTTGTGTGTCTGTGACAGAAGTTGTGAGGTTGTAAAGAAGGAATCGAATATGTATAAGTACCCCAGAGTTCAGCTGCCTCGGCCCAACTTTGTGTATGGAAATAAGGTTCATCTGTGAATGTGGGGGAGAGAGAAGAGCTCAGAGCGACCACAGGGTTTTGAATTAAAGCCGATTTAGCAAGGTTTTTGGACACAAGGAAGTGCGGGAAAACACATCAGCGGATAATACGGTGTAGAGGTGGTAAAAGTGCTCATAATAAACCGCAATTGTGTTTGAAATAAATTCGCGAGTGTAACTGTGCTTCCAGATTTCGTTTAAGACTTCTGTAGCGTCAGATGATTGCTCCCGAATAATAACACATGTCCTGCGCATGAAACGGTGGGAGATGAGCTGGAGGAGTCATAAAATCGTATAAAAATTGGGTAAAGTCGGATAAATCTCAAAGATCCAAAAAATATATATAGGAAGTTCTGCTGATATCTATGGACCTTCGCAATCCCAATTTAATCCACTCCAACCGCCTCTCTACACTTCCACATCAACCCCGCTTGGTGCACCGCTTTTGCTTGATATCTGCACGTTGTCCAAAACTCTGCTATTTGGGCTTTGGGGTTATGTCCATAGGGTGTAAACGGATGGAGATGATTTTACGACCTGCGAACGTGATTTGAGGGCAATTGGCGAGAGGGGCGCGATGGTTGGAGATGGTATGAGACAGATGACTAGTTTTTCGAACCGAGGTTGTTGAATGGGACAATCAGTGCCCTGGATCAGAGGTTGATTGAGGTCTTACAGATTATGAACTACTGGAGGGTGATATGGGTATACGCCAACAGCAGGTCAGGGGTTCAAAGGCCCTTCCAGTTTCAACTCACTATGTCGAGAGATGCTCGGCTCCGAGAATAACCCCTCAAACGTTCACATTGGACCTGGTAGCTCGGAAGGTGTAGATCATTGGTGGGAAGGGTCGTCTTTATGTGGTTACAGCCAGAACACAAGAGTAGCGATTAGATGCTACAGAATTATCACTCATGGGATATATGATGTGTTTAGTCGGCCGAGTATTCAACCAGGCACCGTCTCAGATCGTCTATATACCCCCTCATTGCTACTCTCTATTCTATAACCTCTGAATAGTGCTGTTAACTGCTACTGCACTCATGAGAAGATGAATCCAACTACTCCAGTCGCTTTTCGGTACCGGTATCGCAGTACAAAAGTATCGTCATTTTCGTCATAGTCCCACTCAATCACATTCCAGCTTCATCGCTACCCTCTTCAATCCTCTGACTAAGCAAACCCTACTCCGATCAAGTTGCCAACGCAGATTGAGTTTGGTGCATGCTGTAACATCTGGAGTTGAAGCACCAACTGAACAACACACAAAAACACAATGTCGCTCGTTGCAGACTCGTTCAGCAACCTCGTGGTGTCTGGCAAAGAACCCGATCCCGAAGCCATCGAAAAGCTACACGTGTTCGACAACGACGACACACTGGGCGAGATTCTGCAGTCGGTTCGAACCGCACATGCCAAGTCACGACAAGAGCTCGAAAGAGCCACTAAACGGTACGTGGAGGAGGCCAAGGTACACAGAGGCGAACCCAGCGTTCAACAGGTCAAGCTACTTAACGATTACAAGGCCACGCAGGTCAAACTGGCTGTTCTGAGAGAACTGCGAGTATGCAGAGAGAAGCTGAATGCTTTGAGACAGCTGGTGGAGCAACAAGAAACAGAGAAGGCTCTGGAGTCTCACACGGAGCTCATCAAAGCTATTGGACAGATGAAACAGTACTCCGAGGTCAAAATCGTGCGTGCTCTGTCTTCTGAGGCCGAGACTCTCCTAGGCAAGATTGAGGAGGAACAAGTGGCCAAATGGAACAAGGCCGTGGAGGTGTCACAGACGGAGGTTTCTGTGGAGGATAACGCCCAGATCGAATTCCAGCTTCTGGGATCTCTTGGTCTCAAGGTCCAGAAGAAGGCTGTGGATCAATTGGTCAAGTCTTTGGATGGCGTGTTTGAGCGATTGCTCGACTTGCAGGTTGAGATCAAAAGCGACAGTCAGTCACGTGTGTCGATCTCGCCTAAACAAATCACGACACTGCCTCAATTCTCCGACTCTCTGGTTGCTCTAACCTCCGTCATTAGCACTCTACCTAGAGAGGTGTCTACTCCTGTCATCAAGCGACTTGCGACCCCAGTCACCAACAAGCTGTTGCAGAGTCTTGGAAAGCTGATTCCCGACTCTGTTGATGGTCTTCCTGCCTTCGAGGCTCACCTCGACCTTCTCGAAACTCTGGAAGAGAAGCTGACCTCTACTGGCTGGTTGTCTGGAGATGAAATCACCGATTGGAGCTTCTCTCTTCCCGAGGTGTGGCTCTCTGAGCGAAAAGACAAGTTCTTGGCCGATCTGCGTGCCAAGCTGCTGTCAGGAGCTGTTGAAACAGTTTCCGAGGAAAAGAGATCTGCCTCAAGACCAATCTCCAAGTCACAGGAGAGCCCCAAAAAGGCCAGAACAGCTTCTCACTCAACTACAGGTTCGAGGCAGGTTCGAAAGTCACAGTCTCAGGCCTCTCTGGCTCCCTCGGAGGGATCTGCTGATAACTGGGGAGACGATGACCTGGAGTTCAGTGACGAGGAGAAGGAGGGCAAGGAGAGCAAGGAGGACTGGGGCTGGGACGAGCCCATTGCAGAGGAACCCTCCGAAGAGACCAAGTCGGTTGCTGCTGAGTCAAATGCAGAGTCCAATGAGGACTGGGGCTGGGGAGATGAGACTGATGTTGTGATGGACGACAATGAAGGTGATGTGACTGTTGAGGCTTCCAATACTGCTACTGCTGCTACTGAGAACGTCGCCATGGTCACCACCAACCTGCCAGAGATTCTCACCTCTACAATCACATCCTTCTTGAACGAAGGAAGTCAGCTCTATGAGGAGCGAAAGAAGCTGAAGATTGGCTCTGCCGGGTTCATGTATCCTTCTCAGACTGCCAACTTCTACGCCCTTTACCGTGCTCTTGTTCCTCTTGCCTATCGCACCGCCAAATCACCTTTGGCCCTTTACAACGACATTGAGATTGTCAACAATCACATCCGAGCTCAGAAGGACGAAGCAGAGCTTGCTGCCGAGCTCGAACTCATGGACAAGTTTGGCAAGCGACATCTGCGTCAGGTACTCGATCAACACCAGAGCAACGTGACCGACATTCTGAACGGCGCTGGAGGGTTCCAGAACTGCTCGCATGAAGGAGGTAACTTGTTCAACTGCCAGGCCGCTGCTGAAAAGCTCACTTCGTACTTGACTCAGCTGTCGGACGAGTGGGAGGGACAGGTGAGCAACAACACCCGGATGCAGATGCTGGGTACTTTGCTCAACTACGCTGCCATTAACATAGTCACATCGGTTGAGAATCTGGGCGACATTTCCGAAGCCGAAAGTCAGGAGCTCGCGAAACTCGTTGCTGTCATTTCAGCTGGCGTCGAGTCGTTGTTTGGAGAAGCTCTGACTGCTACCTTTTGCCAGAACTGGCTCAAGTTCGAGTACCTGGGCCAGATTCTGGAGTCCAACCTGGCTGATATCCGGTACTTGCTTGAGAGCGATGCATTGGTGGACTACTCCGCCGATGAGCTGGTGAGTCTGGTGCATTCTCTGTTCAGTGACAGCGATAGACGGGAGAAGCTGATTTCGGATATTTACCGAAAAGGGGGTCATTAGCGTGTAAGATAGGTATTATTTAATTGTTCATATTTTGACAGGTGTTATTGTATTGAGGAGATTCTGGCGATTCAGATGAGACCATGAAGAGGGTTTCCGGCGGTCTATGACGTGTTCGTGGAGTGTTTCGTAGCTTTTGTTTGGGTGCCATCTTGTGGTATGCATGCAAACATCACCAAGCTTCGAACCTAGATCTGTATTCCCTCCTCTCTGCAAGTGATACCGGTTCGATTCATGAACAACGCGTTTCAATGCTGCCTCCAGAACTCGTGAAGCTCATCACTGACCTGTTGGACATACGGTCTGTGTGTGCTTTGGCTCAGTCGAGCAAAACCTGGAGCAGTGCTATCATTGACAGCGTGTTCAGAGACAAACTTGAAAAAGTATGTCCTTGGTTCGAGCCCCAGTTTTCGCATCGCAACACGTGGAGAGAGTGTGCGATCGAGTACTGTCGACGACGGCAACCCGGTGCAAAATACGCTCGCTCAATACGAAAAGTGGATGCTGCGGAATTTGGACATCCACTGACTACAAGTATTGGCACCGAATCGGAGAAGGTGAATAAGGCTCTTTTGGGACTTCATGGGAACGTGTATACCAGCAGGTATGGTATCAGACTTGATTTGTCTGGTCACCGGGATATTGAGGAGATTCACATTCTTGCATCTTTTGCCCACGTTTTGACGGTTGCTGTGCATTTGCCGAGAGCAAAATGCCACCTGTTGGTCAAGTACAAAGGCTCTGAGGGTGCTCAGCCAGACATAGAGCGCGTTTTCAAAGCATCTTCTCAGGTCTATTGCCATGTTCTTGGACGACATGTTTTTGCGAGTTTTTCAGAGAATACAAACATGTATGAAGGATCCGATATCTTGTACGTGAACAGTGGCGATATCGTGGGGATGGCAAGCAATGAGCCTCCAATGGGATTCACTTGTTACGATGGACTGCTTCTGTTCTTCAACGGTGAGTCTTACACTTCTGCTAGAGCTGATTTGGAGACTGACAATCTATGTGGATTTTTGGAAGACATGAAAATGACGGACGATTTTGTTACTGGTTGCACCTTGACTTATCCTGACTACAAAGTTGCCGCATATGGAAGTGGTTATTACCTCGTTGAAGATGATCATGGAAAGCGATTTGTTGTTGATGACGCAAGAGGAATCATGGCTTGTGCTGTAGAGGTTGGCGAGCATCGATTCCAGGTGATTAGTGATGCTCAGAGGAGAGCTCTGGATGAAGCTAACGAATTCAGCAAACAGAAAGAGATTCTGGCGGCAGTCAAGTGATGAACGCGCTCTCCATCAATTCTCGGCGGTTAACCAACGTCAAGACCACAAGTGTCCGCAGCCAAGAGCAATCTACAGGAACTACTGTCAAAAGGAGCTTCCCACCGATACGGGAGCTTCCCAGCCTTCTCTAACCTCATATGATCACCCTTGAAACCCTACCAGCCACCCTGGTTTAACGAAAGAGTCACGAAAATACTCGGAAACATGCTCACCGCCCAAGAAACCGGCCCAGGGTTTCACAAACCTGCCTGCCAGCTGTATGTGGACTTATAAATAGAGTGCCCGTATGTATCCGAAACCAGCGAGTATCGCCGTTCACTGAGCCAATCTAGTTTCGATGAAAAAGCAAGTACAACGTAGATGAATTGTAGCAGGTATTAGAATATGGTAGTTTCAAGTCTCGTCGGCTGGAATGTACTGGTCATTATAGTACGTGGTACGACAACGAGTCCCATTTTCTGACTGCAGTTTCCACTACAGGCATTGAATCCACATACGCGTCCCTTCACATACTGTACACACTGTAGCTACAGCCTTAACAGCTGACGCCCCATTGTCCATCGGTTTTTGGAAGATCAGGGTCTACCAACGACAAAGGCGGATATATACGGAGTCCAGAAGCTCACCGGAAGCTCACTGGAAGCGCATTCCCACTAAAAATAGTAGAGTTTGATTTCTCCCCGAATTCATTCGAATTATCGCGATTAATCACTGTAATAATTATAAATGACCGCAAATATCGAACAAAATCAGAATCACCCCAGGAAGCTCCCTGTGTTCATTACAGCCCACTACCACTCCGAATATACCCCACTCATCCTCAGCCAACCTCCACCATCGCCCACCACATCTCACTGACGTCCAGCATTCCAACCAGCCACCATCATTCAGCGCCGCTCGTCTCAGGCAGCCACAGAATACGCGGGATGCGTTTCAGCGCGGTTTAGTGCGGATGCCAATGTCTCAACTCCATATTATCGTCCCTATATTATCCGCTAAAACCGTTGCTTTTGTCAATCTATAGGGAATAAGCCTAATGTGTGCCATCTGTCAATAGAAAGCAGCCAGGGCGATATGTAAAACATGCAAGTACCCCACCCATGTGAATTATTATGGAGGTGGTACAAGTAGTCATAACCTATAGCTTCTCGGTTTCTTCTCCACCCTCCACCCTCCTCCACCTAAAGTGACATCATCACTAAACGCACTTCTGAGACACACACTGATACCATAAACGGTTTAACATGTACCCCTGAACTCACACATGCTGACCCACAGTAGTGAGACACATGGACTCTGGCATTATTAACGTGACCACTGGTGATATTGAACCTACCAAAAATCGAACCACACCATTATTACCACAGTGCAAAATACCGCACCTTCCATAATGCAACCACTTATGACGATCTACAAGATGTATGTGCTGCATCATAGTTACTCGGCAAATCTAATCTCGTATTATACATTA
Source organism: Yarrowia galli (assembly GCA_900519055.1). Taxonomy (NCBI): domain Eukaryota; kingdom Fungi; phylum Ascomycota; class Dipodascomycetes; order Dipodascales; genus Yarrowia; species Yarrowia galli. Next base: position 616,174 of record ULGS01000004.1, read on the forward strand.
CTAATAAATAAAAGTCCATCTAAAACTGGTTGGAGTGGTTCATGTACGTCTCAATGTACTCGTCCTGGGCTCCGTAAGAATGCACGTATCCTCGCTTCTGCATGGCAGCTTGTTGCTGCTGTAGTCGCTGGATCTGGGCCTGATGCTCGGTAGGCTCGGGGTAGGCGTCGGTGAGCTCGTCAGAGTGTCGCGAGTGTTCGCTCGACGACGACTGAAGAGGATCCTCGAACCGCTGGGCCACCTGCTTGGCGTACTCCACGTCCTGAGTGGTCTGTGTCTGTTGAGGATGCAAGTACTCGTCCTCCATGGCGTAGACGTTGACTCGAGGGTCGTCCTTGGAGACGGACGAATCGGGAGAGAAGCCCTTGGTCTCGCCGTCATCGTAGTAGGTGTTATCGACGTCGGAGGGGCCCGAGTATCGGTGTGCGCTCATCTCCAAGTCCTGAGAGAAGTCGGAAGCAGTAGTCTTCTCGGCAAAAGTTCGAGTTCGAAGACCAAACCAGTTGTTCTTCTTCTCGCTGGTTCCGGAACCTGCCGAGCCAGGAGGAGTGCCGTGGGATCGAGACCGCGACTGCGAGTTGGAGGCCTTTCGAACGGTCTGCTTGAGCAGAACTCGCATGGCAGGCATGGAGGCGACGACCATGGCGGTGGAGCACTCAAAGGCAGTCAGAATGGCGACCTGAGCAATGTTTCCAGACACAGCAATGGCCACGGCACGGGCAATGCAGACGATGATGGTGATGGCTCCGAGGGAAAAGGTGACACAAAGAGCGAGCTTCTGCTTACCAGCAAGCTGAAGCTGAGGAAGAAGGGGAAAAGGAATGACGAAAATGGCAATGTCGGTGATGAGGTTGGTGACCACCGACACCACGAAGGGCTTGACGGCCGTAGAAGAGTAACATGTGTCGGGAGCTCCGTACTGCTGGTCGAGAGTCCAATTGAGAGAAATGGGATGACACAGAAACAGGTTGATGAAAACAATGACGAAAATCATGGCCACGCAGACAATGATGGTGAGCCACAGAAAGTATCGCAGGTAGCCTCCTCGCGGCACCAGTCGGTAGTAGAAGCCCAGCAGAGCAAACTTGACCATCCACAGGTTGATGTAGTAGGGAATGGCCGAGGCGTAGACCACCTTGAGCACCGTCTGCTTGTTGCTGTCGGAGCCCTTGATCTGGTCGGAAATGGAGCCGTCCAGGTACGACTTGTTGTTGTCCATGAATCCTTGGGACGCCGAGTATGTGTCGCAGCTTACCCACGCTACAAACAATATGGCGCCGATGATGACGAACCAGTCTTCGACCTGGGTTCGCAGCTTGGCCACCGAGTATCGCACGTAGAGTCGGGCGGCCACCGACAGGAGCGCAATGGCGCAGAAGAGCCACTCCATCGTCAGCGTTACAGCAGGGGCGGTCATCTGTGTTAGAGGATGAATCAAAGGGCGTGACAACTTCACATTCTCTCTCTCTCGCGGGTCCCGATTCGGTATATAATATCTTCTCTTGCCTGCATACCGCGTGGCGGCAGCACAAGGCCACTAGGCGCGGAGCTGTAGGCTGGAACGGTGCATGAGTTTAGGAAATGAAGAGCGAAGTTTGAGACAAGACAACCAGATTGAATTTAACTTAGTGCCGGTCTTGCAGAGTGCAGCCGTCTGGTGTATAACTGTACCAGTGCTAGCTCCCAGTGGGCTTAGTGCAGTAGCTTATTGTGGCACCAGGGTAGCGATGACATGTTGGCAGTTGTCGTTGTTGTTGTCCTTGCCGTGGCCGGTGTCGGGGCCGGTGTCGAAGTCGCTGTGAATATAGATATCCTTGCTGATGTAGGATTCAGAGTATCGCTGTATCATACTGAATCCGCTTGGTCAAACCAACCTCGTCTTTGTGTCTCCCAACTCAACAAGTCCCTCCACCTCATCCGCTTCCCCACAATATACTCACTGTGTGTGTTAGCTAATGCCTTTGATCTGACGTGTGCGTATCGAAGTGTATGAAGGCCATGGAGGAAGGCCCTCCGCCTATATATACACTGTGGCCAGCTGGCGTCGCGTATGACGATCTTGTAGCCCTCGATCTACAGGATAGTCCCTAGTGCTGCCGCTTTGGTGTACAAAGAAACGTTGAGTCTAAGTGCAACGACGTGCACGAGCTTAGAGGAAGGCAAAAAAGCAAAAGCCCTAGCAGAGTTTATTACCACATAAAGGTTCGAGTTGAGATGTAATAAGCGAGTGAGTTATTAGCCGTGGTTATACATGTCTGTACAAGTCGGAAAGGCGATTGGGAAGTCTAGCCGGAATTATCACCGCTAAAAGTCGTCTTATAACCACAATGTATGACTCCTCCTCCCCCACCACACAAACTCTAGCCACCCTACCCCGTGTGCCTGGAACTAATTTATGCAGAGCTTAACGAGGTAGCGCACTGCTATCATGTGTGTAGCGGTCTCACTGGATGGAAGAGGACATGTCAGTGGTTACTTGGGGTCCGGAGAAGCTAGAAGGTCGGGGAAAGTTGCAATTTGCTCGTTGGACCTCGGAGAATTGATTTCCGCTCTTACCAGCCCAATTCCCAGCTCCAAACTACCCCAAACACACTCTCCCACCGCCCCGCTCATCTCCGTCGCCCAGGTTACACATTGGCCCTAAACTCTGTCCGGATGCGTTTTTCAGATGGCGTTAGATAATGGTGAAAATTATGACACGCTTTTTCCGGTCGTGGCGATGTGGTGACGAGGGTGAAAAGTCGGATCGGGAATAGTCGAATTGGGAATAGTAATTGACATCCGGGAATTGCACTACGACTCGTGTACTGTGTCACACGTCTACATCCCCACAGTTCTGACTGGTTTACACGTACCTCACATGTCGCTTAAGTGTATCTGAAAGTTCCTGCATTGGACCTGACCGATGTTTGCTGATGTAATAACGTCCTTCAGCTTTCTTCAACAGGGACTATGGTATTACTGAGACATACGCGGACTAGTGGAAAATAGCTACAGAAAATACAAGATAGGACCCACAGGACTCCGGCCAAGCCCGCCACAAGTCCGTTCTAATCTGACGGCCGCTTTCGGCCCAATCTACCAGCTGTCAGGGTCGTTATCACAAGCGTGCTATATCGAGCCTGCCCGGGTCCTAAAATCGCACTAATGTGCCCTTCTCCTGCTTGAAAATCCACCCCCTTCACAGCCTAAGCAAGGTTTGGTGCTTGGCGTGCCTGGTGCTAGACTGTGAATAGGTGTACATTGGTACCGGTACTGGTACCTCGAGCCGTACCTTTCACAGTCAAGACATGGTCGACTTGAAATTGACACTGTTAACACCACTAAAAAGAAATTGTCGCAGTGAAAACAGAAATGCCAGAACCAGATCCCACCACTCTCGCTCACCCTCCCAATCATCACCACTCTTTCCTCTCCCTCCTCGCTCGCGAAAAACTTTACCCTACCTTGTCGATCCGAGCCCCTGTCGCCGATCAGTTGATCTGAAAATGGAGATCCTATGTTGATCGAGGATTAGCGAGATCGCGTTTCGCGTGCGACACGACGGCAGATGGTCTCTGTCATTGATGAGCGACTGGGTATCATTTCAGGTTATGTAAGCAGTGTCTCAAGAGTGTGGTGCGTGAGAAGTAAGGTGCGAGATGATGTAAGGTCCGGTCTGCAGCAGCCTTGATAAGAAGCCACATAAGCACCACAAATACACCTCACACTCAAACTCGTTAGCACCCTTGTAGGCGCCCTGGCATATCCTGCGCCGCTATCTTGTCTCAAAACCAACGCTACATTGGGGTCCTCAAGCTCAGAGTCGCGTCGCGTCCATTGTATGCAGCGAAGATCGGCGGCCCACAATGAAAAGATGCAGGGAAGATGCACCTTGCAGCAGTACGCGAGGTGCAAATAGGCCGCCATCAGAGACATAACAAGACACCACACGTGAAAGCAGCAGCTGACAACTGCTGACGGCCGTTGAGACACTATCAGGGGTCACAGTTGCGGTCCGTGGAAGTATGTGGACACCCGAGAACGGGCTGAAACATTGCCCACAAACACTTCTCGGCCGAGTCAAGTTGAAACGCGAGCTACAGACTAGTGCCACTCGTAAGATCTCCATGACTCGTGAGATCTCCATGGTCTCTCAATGGGGATTGGCATATGCAGGTTTCCTGGTGCTTCTCCCCAAAGTCCCTTGCTCCCCAGCTCTAGCTTGGTGCAAAAGATCAGGCGACATTTGTTTTTATGCACCGAATGTTAGGCGCAGGAGACGAGACATAGGTTGGCAGGCAGCCATTCAACCGCCCTCTCGTTCCTGTGCCTGTTCCTGTGCCTGTGCCTGTTTGTTCGCCCTCCTGCAGCAAATCTACACCTGCATCCAACCCAACAGCAGGTAAACACGCGGCACAGACCAAGGTTGCGAAAAGGACAAAAGCAAAGCAAATTCTCAATACAGGGATGGGCTGACTTTCTTTTTCGCGGGGCGGCTGACGCTGAGGAATGCAGGCTGGCAGATGTAACATTCGTATTCCCCAGGAATGTGACTCGTTTGGACGATACATTCACACTAACAGTCGAAACTGCTAGTGTTTCAAGACAGAAAGTCTGTAGATCCGGTCTTATGGAGCTCCGAGTGCCGTATCTTACATATTCGTACAGTAGTCCCCTTTGGCTCCACGTGAAGCGTTGCAGCACTATCTTCCGCTTTCCGGTTCCGGCAAAGGGTGCACTGTGAAGCTTTACTAACAGTAGGGGTAACAAGGAGTCATGCGGAGGTTGTATCACGGTTGGTAATCAAGGGTGTTGAGGAAAGAAGGGTGTGACTCTGCTGAGTAAGGAGTCATCTTAAGTTGACAAAGGGGGAGTCACAGAGTTAGGAGTCATGCTGATAGTGGAGTTGTGGCGATAGAGGAGTCGACAAAGGGAGTCACGTGTATTTTGGGAATCACGTGTAGCCTTGCTGACAAAAGGTCACGTGGGTATCATACGACGCAGCTGAGCATCTGTCTCCAGAAAGAAAATGGCTTAGTAAGGTATCACGTGAAGAACGTCGGTAAAGCTTCATTGAGGATCGTGCGGATATCACGTGACGGGAGTGTCGGAGTTGAGAAATGAGTTATCGTGTTCGGCATGGTCGATGAGTGCGTATCACTAACATGATAGGGAATCAGCTGTTGTAAAGAAACACCCATTAACTGAGGACGACGTAGAATTAGGCCGCGTCAGCTCGTACGAGTAGTAGGGGTGTTTGAGAGTCTCAAACGGTCCAGAATTGCTAGGAATGCCATACTGCGGTAGATTATGGCGGTCAGCTCTTGGGGGTCACCAGTTACACCTTCTCTTCATGATTGGAGGGGGATCGAAGAGGCAGAATGGGGCAATTGACGATACAGCTCATAATAGAAGAACTGTGGTTGACTGTGTTAGTTAAAGGGGTCGAGTGATCATATCGACAAGTAGTGCGTTACTGGTGTCTAAGATGGGTTTGACACAGCGACACTATGAAATCTCCAGCCCATGATCTAGCGACGGCAGTACCAGCTTTCTGAGTACCAGCTTTCTGCAAACAAACAGAGCTCCCATTCATGTGTGCTCCCGCTTATCCGACTGCAGGACCAAGAGCTTGGTATGGAAACGAATACTCACGTTTTGGTGATGAAGGAGGGTGTTGATGGGAAGAAGAGAAAGACGCGTCGTATCATCGATTGACGAAGAGTCGCGCTTTGCTTTTCATGCCAGTTGTTTTTGTTTGCTCCAGAAAGCTCCGTCTTCCATATTGAAGCCGGATCCGGTACAGGTACTTTGACATACGCGCACGAGACGTGCATGAGAGATGGATCAGTAGGTGTAGTTAATGGTGAAATCGGTTGATGGGGAGAAGGAGTGACTGTAGACGTGGCCATTGCTGGTCTGACTGGTTTGGTTGCCATTGTTCTCGTGGCGATGTTGTAGAGTGGTTGATGTAGTATGAGTACTGGTACTTCCAAGGTGGTGTCATGGACACAGTGTCGCGAGAGAGGTGTTGGTGAAAGTACTCCGTACTGGAAGTATGTATGCAAGTCCGTCGTCAATTCACCGCTGGAACGAAATCTTCGATTCTCTCCTTTCCTCCTGCTAGATCGGTAGTCGACATAGATTCTTGTAGGACCCCTGATCTGCTGACCTAATCCGCCCCTTCCAAACCAATGTACTTTGTCGACTCTGGCGATGGATCGAATGCACTGGCCAAGATGTCAGAAGAGAAGAAAGTCGATTGAGTCGATTGAAGAAGAGACGCTGGCTAAATGTCAAGATGCCAAAACCTCCTACTGTACCTCCTGGACTGGTGGCTGCATGCATATACCCGAAACCTGAAACAGGCGATGCAGAGGACTGGAGGGTGGGTATTTGGTAGTGGGAGTGAGGTGGTGGGATAGGGATCAATCTATCTGTTTGTGTCTGTGTATATGGACACGTTATCCTCTACTCCTGGTCTTCTTGCTTTCGTCTGTGACTCTTATCTTGGGTGATGCTCTACTCTCGATTAAGGAGGTGTCACCGAGGTCCGTCAGTACAATACCCCGTACCACGTCTTACCTGGACTGCCTATCAATAAACAGCTCAGTCACAATGATCTGATTTATTGACAGGCTCCTCCCCCCTCCATATTTTCCAACTTCTCTCACTCATACCTATATTCCTCTCTGGTATTACCCCTTCTCATCACTCATTCCTGCCACCTCCTGAACTGTGAAACTGCACCTTTGTTTCAGATTTGAGACAGGTCAAAACAGAAAGGTGTTGGGGAAAGAAAAGGTAACTCCAAACAGACTGCCAAAACACTAGAAATTAAAAGGCCACCACAAATACCAATTGCTGTTGCTCTTACTATCATATACACGTGTGTCACCTGCCTACCCACCACACCCTTGCTGTAACCGTTGCTTTTGTTATAAGCTAGCTTTTCTGCTCTCTCTCTCTCTCTCTCTCTCTCTGTATTTCTGCACCACTCTCCCACTGCAGAAACAAAGGGTCCGCCCCATACCATAGGTTGACAAAGTTGGAACACGCACGGCACACGGTAGACCCTGCACTATGCACTTTTAGCGGGCTTTGCGAGGTGCGAAAACACGAGGAATGGTATAGCTGAGCAACGGCTGCTAAACAGATGTCATTGCGTTTTTCCTCCGCCAAAATCCCGACTTTTCCCAGTCTACAATTCGCGTTTCCCGTTTGAGTACCAACGGCAGATCTGCAGATTTGCCAAACATGCGAAGACCCGCTGTGAGATTAAACTGTGTGCAGAATGGTGTGCCTGGTCCCACAAAAAAAAGGACCCACACAAAGCGCCAATCAGGTACGACAACTAACAAAGCTCATGTCGTGGCTGCCAGGTACACATTCCTTCGGTGTCAACGCACAACACGGTACCTACGTATCACGTGACCACGAAGCCTGCTAAAACGCCCGTCCCATATTCGCCATGGCTTCTTTTTGCTTGTTCGCCCCAAAAGCCCAAATCTAGTGTTGGCCCTGTACAAGACCCAACCTTGATTATCTGTATGCAGATTAATGCAGGTTAATTCGCCGTGGGAGGATACACACTTGGTTTGTGGGTGATAAGAGGGAGATTTTGAAGAATAGACACCACCATCATATTTCTCGTAGCTGGTTGGCCCATTATCCCGTTTTCCAGCTCTTCAACCGTCCCCCAACCCCCCTTCTGACTCCTCCAATAATTACCCCTAAAACCTACATCTGTAACAAGCACCCGGCGCAGGTCACATCGTGGAATGTGTCTTGGATCTCGAGTATTGGCGATGCAAACCGCTCCGTCATTGTTTACCACGCGCCCAGATTCTTGTCGACACCAAAGCTCACCCTCAGGTCTCTCCAGAGGCTCGACACATGGCGAATATGGCTAGCACAACCTCCAAACCTGCAAACCCGCCTCTGGTCACAGATCCAGCATCAGCCTCGGCAAACCAGCCTGCTCTGGCAGGTTGGACGTCTACCGTGGCCGTCGACCCGACACAAACAGCTCTCGATATCACGTTGCCGTCAAACACAGCTGGCCTGGTGCTTCTACTGCAACCCAGCAAAGCTCCAGTGCTACAGAACGGCTGTGCCGAGTGTGGCCCGCCCATCAGCTGTCTCATGTGTCCGAGCTCGTTCCAGTGCCTGATGGGCGTTCAGACCGACTGTTCGACGTGTCCGTCTCTTCGCTGTGTCGCCCTGATCGGCTCTACCACGTCCCCTTCTACAACTGACACAAGCAGCTCAGCCTCCGACACAAACAGCACAGCTACAGAAACAGCAGCACCGACTGGAACCTCCGCGTCGCCCAAGATCATCGGAGGAGTTCTAGGAGGAGTAGGAGGACTCATCATTCTCGCGCTGGTCGTGTTTTACATTCTGTGGAGACGGAAACACCGCAGAAACCCACCGCAACGAATCCACAGCAGATCCAAACACACGTCGCCAAATCTCAAGAAACGCGACGCGTCGGGCATCATCATCGACGGCAGCTATCTCAGACAACGCCAGGACCCTCTGGGATGCGTCAGAGAATCACATGCTGAACTACACGAAGATAACGCGAGCTACAAGAGTCTCAGTACCCTGTTTGAAGACGACTCGTCGACTAGTTCACCAAAGTCGCCTATTCTCATCTACGCCCGTCGAGAACGAACCGACCGAGTCAGAACTCCGGTTCTACATCAGCAGTTTGAATCGCACACCGACGATACCCCCAACTACGAGCCTGACCTCATTGTTCCTCAACCAGCTCAACCGGTGCACCAGCCAAGAGGTCTGTCTGCAATCTTCCAGCTTCCTAAACCAATCACTAGCCGATTGTCACTGGGCTCGTTGTTTTCAGACACAGGTAGACTCTCGCTGTCGTTCAAATCGTCTTCTCCAAGCTCATCTGTCAAACAACAGGACGTGTCGTCTTTACCACAGTTCTCCACTCCATCCACTGCACGTGACTCGTCACTCACAATGAGCTCCAACGCGTCAAACATCATTCCCATCGCGTATATGCCTGGAGTCTTGGACTACAGCAGTATTGCCGACCAGTACTCTGCCTACCAAGAGAGAAAGGCCGCGAGAAAGAGAGAAAACAGGGAAGAAGAGGCCAAGGCCAATTCGGAACACGTTGAGGACGTATCTGACTTTGATCCTTACATGTCTCCGGCACCTTCTACCAAAAATAGTAGTCCTAAAGGAAGTCCTTTCAAGGACGATAATTATTATTACAGACTGTCCCATCCCAGCATTGCCAAATTTGGCCCACCGTTATCTAGTGCGTCGGGGTCTCTTATTCTTCAGCCTCCTCCGTTGAATACCACTCAGCATGTGCCAAACTCATCGTCTCTATCGACTCTATTTCACGCCCCTTCTACTCCGGTACCTGCTACTCCGCCTCTCAATGTGTCGGGCAAGTTTGTTTCCGAGCTCCGAGAGTCTCATTCTCAACAGTCCAGCATTTCCAGCATTGCCACCATGTCCACAGCCTCTTTTGAGCGTCTCTGGGACCAGACCGGGGCCCTAGTGGCAGACGAGAATCACATTCCGCCTTCTCCACCGGCCATGAACTCTCCCGCAGACCGAACCAGCTCTTTAGCCAGTCCTGTCTCCCAATCTACAGATATGCAGTTTGTTTCTGCACCCACAAGTCCAGATATGGAGGTTCCAAGCGAGCGGGTGGCTGCAGACGCTAGACAGCGACTCAGTGTGACCTCCACAGCGTCATATGTTTCTGGAGAGTCTTTGCCGTACTTTGGTACATCATCTTCAAGTACAGATCGACTGGCTCCTTACGCTCCTGGCGAGCTATCTGCTTCTCGAGAGTCTCTGACGAGTATTCAACCCAGTGTGGTTATTTCCAGGGCGTCCACTATGACGCGCAACAGAATCGATGGAAGAGCCATAGACAGCGTCTTCCCTCCTCGATCCAGTTCTCTGAGAAGAGACAGGACGAACAGATCGGATAGATCAGCATCTTAAATGCCGTTGCTACCAACCATTTGTTGAGCAACATTTAACAGGACGGGCTCCCACATAATAGCATTGTAATATATCGACATTAATTAGTTGGGTCGTGGTATGCTATTGGTGCAATTGTTTATCCCGAAGACCCATTGTTCGTGCCGAAGTGAGACCTGTCTTAGCTTGGTCATCTGTACAAATGAGAGTAGCAGGTGAACCACTATTGACTTGATACCGATAGAAAGATTACGGGTACGAGTTCTTCATCAGGTATAATACGATGATACGATATTACGATAATATAACGCCATGATAAGGCTTCTTGTTCAATACACTCCATAATCTTTACCCCGTAAACGTGGAGTCAGAAACCAATCTATGAACGCGTTTAGATACGAGTGTCTCATTGATTGGCATTTGTCAGCGGTTGGTATTCTTTCACGTGACCGAAATCACGTGTTCCGGGGGAGTTTGGTAAGAGTTCTGCGTGTACCTGCGTGTTCCATTACCTCCCTCCTGTATATGTATGCACATCGCCCACCAGTTGTCACCCGGAAGCACCTAAAAACCGTCATTCCGACCCGAGAATTGCTCCCGTCGTTGCTTGTTCAGCCCTACTATCTCTTCATCGACTTTCCTCTCCTGGATTTTCGTGTATTTACACCTGCATTATCTATGCAGTCCGGCTCGGATTTCCGGTTTAGTGCGGTTAGCCGCGCTTATCTGGCGTGCACATTAAGGTTTTGGGACTACGCCTTCCTATTTAGGTTGTTGATAGCATGTCTGTGTTTGGTGGAGGTGGTGATGTTGATCTGGGGTATGGGGGTCGAACCAGAACAAAAGCTATACCATTGTAATCATCGCAATCAGACGATACGAACGGTACAATTTCTATCGCTCAGTGACCATTGCTGACACTTCCAGGCTCACCCAAATTCCCCCTGTCTCAGACTCCAATCTTGTGAGAGCACATGGAGATCTTCACCGAGACTGCAGAAACGCTGATAGTCGTACTCTAACCCCGTAATAACTTTCCCCAGCCTGTTATCATCTCTTGATGATATCTCCAGAGTGAAATCCCACATCACTTTTAAGAGCCCACCCTTCTCCAACAAACATGTCTGTCAGTAACCGCAACTCCTCCCCCCCTCGACAAGTATGATGGAACTCGAAAAACAAATCTCTCCACGTGAGTGCGATGACGCGGAAATGCTCGCTGCTATTGGCTACAAGCCTGAGTTGAAACGAAACTTCTCAATGCTCCAGGTCTTTGGTATTGCGTTCTCCATCATGGGACTACTACCTTCCATTGCCACTACTCTCTCGTTTTCACTACCAGCTGGTCCCTACGGCATGGTATGGGGCTGGTTTGTTGCCTCAGGCTGTATCTTCACCGTCGCTCTTGCCATGGCAGAGTTGGGCTCTTCTTTACCAACCTCGGGAGGCCTCTATTGGTGGACGTACCATTTTGCGCCCGAGAAGGCCAAGAGACCTCTCTCTTTTCTCGTGGGATACACAAACACTCTGGGACTTACCGGAGGAATCATGTCCATCGATTACGGCTTTGCCCAGATCTTCACAAGTATGATCATTGTTTGCACTGACGGCAAATGGAACCCCTCCCCTTACGCTGTTTACGGTATATTTGCCGCCTGTGTGGTTTCTCACGCTTGTGTGGGTTCCCTAGGAACCAAACATATGGCCAAGCTTCAGACTGCATGTATCTACGCCAACATTATCATTATTGTTGTCATGATCATTGCACTGCCTATTGGAGGACGACACAATCTCAATTCCGGAGCTTACATGTTTGGACAGATTGAAAACATGACAGACGGCTGGCCGAGTGCATGGGTTTTCTTTCTAGCTTGGCTGGCTCCCATCTGGACTATTGGAGCCTTTGACTCGTGTGTCCACATGTCCGAGGAGGCTTCCAACGCGTCCAGAGCAGTTCCTTTTGGAATCATCGCCTCAGTAGGCATGTGTTGGATCCTGGGTTTTGTGGTGATCATTGTTATTGTAGCTGTGATGCCTCATGATGTTGGACCGATCCTTGGAACCGTCTATCAACAACCCTTTGCTCAATTGGTGTATGACACTTTGGGAAAGAACTGGACTATTGGAATGATGACTGTGTTGTTCATTCTCCAGTGGACTATGGGTCTTTCCAACGTGATTGCTGCTTCCAGACAATCATGGGCTTTTTCCAGAGATGGAGCTCTACCCTTTTCCAACTTCTTCAAAGTCGTCAACGAGAAGTACTCAAACCCCATCAGATGTGTTTGGGGTAACGCCTTTCTGGCCCTGTGTATCGGATGTCTTTGTATGATCGATGCTGCCGCAGCTGCAGCTCTCTTTTCTCTGGCAGCTGGAGCAAACTCCTTGGCTTGGCTCATTCCTATTGCTCTCAAGTTCTTTTATGGCCGAGACACGTTTGTTCCCGGTCCCTTCTACCTCGGCAAGTTCTTCTCGGCAGCAATTGGAGGTTTTGCGAGTTTATATCTTGTGTTTGTGATTGTTCTGATCGAGTTCCCACAGACCTCTTCTCACCCTACAAAGAACACCATGAACTACACCTGTATCATTCTCTTCACTGTTTGGGGAGGATGTATGCTGTATTACTTTCTGTTTGCTCACAAGTGGTACGAGGGCCCTAAGACTACTTTGGAGCCTGTGGTTGTGGAAGGACAGGTGGTCAACTACGTCGAGGAGACTGATAGGAAGAAGTTTGACACCAGCGAGAATCGGTTTTAGAGTGGTGGTAGGAGTGAGTAATAATTCAATCATTAGATAAGTACAGTATGAAGAATGTAGTTGGGTTTCCAGTGCGACGTTCGAAGCTGTTAGTCTTAGTCTTTTGAACTACAATTCACCACATCTCCAAAAGACAACGAACTCCATGCATACCGTAGCAGTTTTGAATAACACCTTCTACTGCCGATTGTTACCCATCTATTCCATGACGGTAATACACGAGATCATATTGTTGTTGGCCTTTATCACCCAGACGGGAAATCAACGCACAACGAGCATCAGGAAGCCCAACTGTAGCGTAATTGGAATCATGATGATCAGCCAATTGTGCTATTCGTGATTGTACTATTCATTTGAGCACTCTTTAGCCACAAACAATACAGCTTCTTGTGTGTTTTGATATCGCGGTTTAAAGTTCTGATATACAACCTCCATTTCCGAGCCGCACGGGAGCTGCACACTTAGGAAACAGCCAAAATGCGTCTGTTGCAGAACGACACCCATTTGAGGCACAGTCAGCTTAAAACAAGTGGTCTAGTGATATTCAAAGTCTGCTATGACGCTGGGGATGATAATATGATGTGGTTGATTGGCATACAAGTACTTGTACAAGTACAAGTAAACTCATCTTACAGTAGTTATTAGAGGTTGTAAAGAAACACCCGACTGGTAAGAACAACATCAACACGTCTTGCTCACATGTGTGTATTTGAGGTTCAGATGGAGATACATTCCGAAGCAAGGGATACTCTGACGTGTGCCCCATTCTCACTATTGTTGTATCTATGGCAACCATTATAAGTACAGTACAAAAGGTACAGTTCCGGAGACTTCTCTTCTCGACACCACTGACTATCACGAAACCCCAAGATGAGCATCTATAAACACACAATCTGGTACTGCAAGAGCCATAAAGAGTACCTCACTCCCGGTGGCTTCTTCCACCACAAAACTACTTGCAAGGGTCCTTTCACAGTCGAGTACATGGACCTTCCCCAGTATACGTTTCTGCTTGATTTGCGATAACAGCATAGATATAATGAGATGATGAATGAATGAATGAATGTGATCAGGACGTGGTCTTACAGCTCTTCATGTACAAGGCTGAGGTCTGTCACAGCTTGACTCGTGTAGGTAAATATCATGTAAGTGCATTTGATTTTCAAGTCTCTCACTTTCTCGTAGTTTTGTTAGCTCTACTTGAGAAATAATAGCATAGGTTAACCCTGCTAGATAAGATATAGCATTACCTTACCCTTTATGCTAACTAAGACTCGCCACCTCAATTATTCTTAACCTGACACCCTAAACCTTAAACCTGACTTCTAGAACCTTCGATTTCCCGCAAATGTCTACTAACTCGTTCTTACCAGCTCTTTTCATGTATCCAAAGCGCTGGAAACTATCTTCAAGACCCACACGTATAGCCCCTTCAGTTTCGCCCCCATTGGACCACGTTAACGTCTCTAAATTTCTTTTTTTTTTTTTTGATTCTAGGGAAATACATTTCAGCTACTTGAGGCCTATAAATAATGCTAAACCCGCACATCGGACTCGGATTCGGGTGTTCAGAAGAGCGTATGACTTATCGTGCTCGTTTCCTCCTGTTCCTCCATCTTGACCGGATAAATATCAACAATCAAACAAAGCAAATACGGAGTATTAGTCATCTGATGCTCCATTGCAGTCTCCAAACTTTACCCCACATTACCCTTCAGACTTCGTGGCCAAGTTGGTTAAGGCGTACGACTGTTAGTCACCTGAATGGCCGCCATCGTAAGATCGAGAGTTCGACCCTCTCCGAGGTCGTCTGAATTTTTTTTTCGCACATTCAGCGAACTAATCTTTTGATGCTGCCTACAACTAATATCACGTGACTCTTCCGCCATACAATGTCATCGAGTTGTTTTGCTTGACACACGGCTACATTGCAGTCATTACAAATCATCTATTAAAAGCCGAAAGCCTCGGCGGCATCGCCAGCTGTTCCAGGTGTCCACCATCATCATCATCCCACGACTACTTATCTCTCAAGAGAAATGGAGTTGCCGAATTTGGCATAGAGATGCTTCTTGAGCTCCTCCATCTCATCCCGAATCTCAGACATCCTGCTCTGGGTCTTCTCCAGCTTGACGTCCACATCCTGCTGCTGCTTCTCCAGCCGCTCCATGGCCTCACTTTGGGGAATGTCCACGAACGCGTCGCCGATCTTGAACTTGACGGTCTCGTCCTCGTCCATCAGCTCCATCTCCATGATCAGATCGTCCAGGTATTCTTTGCTGGTGGACGACTCCTTCTCGTCGTCCTCGAGATGGTCCATCTGGGTGTTGAGAGACGAGAATCGGTTGATTCGGTTCTGGTCTTCTCGCAGAACTTCGACGTCCTTGACTTCAGTTCCTTCGTCGAGCTGAGTTAGTAGGGAAACTAGGGTCGTGTGTTTGAGTGAGCAGCAAAGGGGAACCCCGTGCAGACTACATGAGTCGAAATTGACAACATCTTGAGGTGTGGCGGGATACGTGACGCGAGAACAAAAGACTTCGGGGACCGATAGACGCCATTCAGGTGCTGCAGGCTTAGGTTGTCGCTGTAGGGTCTGGATATCAGCTTCATGTCAGTGCGAGATGAAAGAAAGCAGAGAGATTGACAAGCAGATGAACACAGGCGGAATCCGGCTCGGAATAGGACAGCTGGAATAGTGATGCAGAAGGAACCAGCACATGGTAGACTGGAGCCAAACCAAGTGTACCAGTAGATGAATGCAGTAGCAACAGGTGGACAGTCAACACACGTACACCAGGCAACATGTGAGGTACGTGTTGTTAGTGGATCGAGAGTTCTATCACAGCAGAAAATCTCAGCCTCCAATTGCCATGAGCCTGGAGCTCTGGTCTCTCAAGCTCACAACGTTCCCCCGACTACAAGACATATAACATCGAATGAGCAGACCATCAAACGAATGCACCCTCTTTATCCGGCTCTCCCGATCTCTCCCGTCCACTTGTCTTCCCCCTGACTTGATTCCGGGTCACATCTCGGGATCTGGCATTCACCCTGACGGCCACCCTAAAAAGACAAGTACCCTAATGGAATCAATTTGGCACTCTTCATTCAAGATTTTGTCGAAACCAACAAGCCAGCACACCATCTGAATCAACACCTACCATCTTCCAGATCAGATCAAACCTCAAAACTCCACAACCGTCTTCGTGTCCGTGTGCGTTATCTGCCTGCCAATCATGTCGTCGGTTTGTGTCGCATCCGCTCAATTTCCAAGATCTCAATTTCTCTCTACCTTCTCACCGCCAGTAAACTCCCGCCAATACTCACCATTCGCATTGTGTGTAGTTGTGTGTTGCCAGCTCCTCCCTGGGCTTCTGTGTCAAGGCGTGCATGATCTTGCTTACATAAGCGAACCTTAATGATGAGGGAATGATTCTGCCAGAATACCCAGCAGAGATGACTGAGAAGGTGATCCTGAGTCACGTGTATATATATAATACTGCACAGTTGCTTTAATAAGGTCACGTGAGCAGACTACGTCATTAGTTCACACCGCTTAAGTGTAAGCTCTCACCACTTGAAGGTCCAACAACCATGTACTGTAGTATCTAGAGAGCTCAAAATTGATATGATTGGTCAGATTTTTGGACACCAGTACCCATACCACGGTAGGGAGCACGGACTCAAAATTTCAGCGTTGAAACGTCTCTTTTGTGACCTTTTCAGTGGTCTCCATTTTGACCATCTCGTCTCTCTCACCTCAATCATTCAAACTCTAAACCTTGCACCTCTTAAGTCCATTATCAAATCTGCACCACCATCTTCACATCACTACAATTCCCTGATTTTGCTAAAAAATCGAGAGAAATCGCACAAATCAAGGAAAAATCCGATTTAAATACCCCACCTTTGAATACCCTCATTAAACTGTCAAATTTCTCTGATTAGTTACTCGAACTGCTCATCCATCCTTTCACATCGCCCTTACAGCATGCCTTTGACGTCGCTCTCAAAACTGCCCAGAGTCGCTCTGGCGGTTAGTGGAGGGTCCGACTCAATGGCTCTGGCATACATGATTTCACAGACACCTGGTTTGCGCGAAAAGACCACGGCATACACGGTTGATCACGGGGTCCGATGTGACTCGTCTTCAGAAGCCCAGAATGTCCACAAAGTCGTCTCAGACATGGGCATCAATCACAGAGTTCTCACACTCGATGCTTTGAACGACACAAAAGAGCTATCGATGCGCCAGGCGCGTTATTCCAAGCTCATCACGGCAATGAACGACGATCAAGTGTCTACAGTTGTCACAGCTCATACCCAAGATGACTGTATAGAGACGTTCGTGGTACGCATGCTCAGAGGGAGTGGACTGTTTGGACTTGCAGGGATTCAACCTCAGGTATTATTTAACCCTTATACATGGGGAGGAAGCGGTGTGTCGTTGAGGCAACAGTTGGGGGGAAATCAAATGTCTGAATGGACGCTATTGAGACCCTTACTGGGCCAGACAAAGACTGATCTACGCAACTTGCTTGTCAAAAACAGTATACCTTGGTTTGAAGACCCCACGAATCAAGATGTTGAAATCGCTGAACGGAATCTTGTCAGAAAGATGTACTACGAGTACCCAGAAATGATTCCAGAGGAGTTTCAGGCCCACAACGTGTCAAGACTGTTGGAGAAGCTGAACCAGTATCGCAACAGGTGTGAGGCGGAGGCGTCTGAGGTATCCTCTAGACTTCTGGGTGCTTCCCAGAATCAAGATGGAAGTCTTACATTGACAGGAGAACAAGTGGGTGAAATTCTGACTAAACTACCACGTGACACCATTCAGTTGGTACTAAGGAACATTCTATCTCCGCTATCCCCATTGTCAGACTTGTCGTTACGATTACACAGACTGCGAGACTTGTCTGAGAGGTTTGAGGCAGGACAGAAGTTCAACATTGCAGGAGTGGATTTCTGCCCCAAGAAAGGAGGAAAATGGGAGTTGTCACGTGAAGTACCACGACGACCAGCTGATCATGTGATCCAGCTGACTCCGGGATATGTGAGTCTCTGGGACAACCGGTTCTTTGTAGCTTCTGACAAGTCGCAGGCTTCAGTCGAGTTCATTGATTGGGATAAGCACCGAGAGCTGTTCAAGAGCAAGGAGGAGTTGACGAAAGCACGTGATCAGGCTCGGAGAAGAAATCCCATCTTGGTTCATGACGATGGATACTCTTTTCCTGCTCTGGAAGGAGGTGTTTTGAATACCATGCCCAAGTGAAGATACGGGGTGGACAAGGGGAATTCACCTTTAACATACAACCTCCAGACTATTTGTTGATGAATTGAATGAGTTCTTTCAAGCTTCAGAGCGCTCACAGGAAAGATCGCCTTCTTGTAGCGTGATTGTAAGTACACTTTAGACATGAGACATGTCGACGATAATGACAGCAGCTACATAGATAGAGACTTGGCTCTTTCTAAAGAAAGTACCGACATGACCGACAAGTGCACCTTTGGAATCAAAAAGCCTTGCACTACGGAGCAATTTGAAGATGAAGTCAGCGACTTTTACTCCAAATGCACTCTGAAAGATGTTGGAGAGTTCTACTTCTGCTACGGCGAGCCGACCAAAGCTGATGAGAAGAAATTCTATGTGCACCTGAAGTTCCATGATAAGGACGAGTCTGTTTTACACACCAGTACATCAAGCCCTTTCAACATCGGCAAAGGCACATATCCCATAACCAGCATTGCAATTGATAAAGGTACGTTCGTTTTCGGAACGGAGACATGGGGACACGTCTGTTTTCTCAATGATAGCTGGAGTACGTCAGAACTGGTTAGTTTGAGTATCGGAAGGAAAGCTCTTGGCAATGCAATTCTCGATAGGTCTCCAAAGTCTCCTCCAACCTCTCTCGAATCAGAACAGGCACGCCTGGAGACTTCAAGCTTGTCAGCAACGAGGGGGAAGCGATAGAAGTCCATGCAGTTGTTCTAGCTCCTCTATGGCCCTTTCTTGAAGCTGCAGTGACGTCTGATATGAAGGAAGCCAACGACAAGTCTCTCAATCTACAATGTTCAACGTCCACTCTTGAAGTGATTGTTCGGTTCTTCTACGAACAAGATCTGAAGCTGGCATTCGTGCAGGCAGCAGATCTTATTGTTGTTGCACAAATGTACGGCTTGTCTGAGCTTCTGGAAATTGCCATCACCAAAATCAAGGCTCAGAAGATGGACGTACAAGAGTGTCTGACTGCCTGGGAACGGTGTCAGGAGGCCAAAAATGAAGAGCTGAGGAAATACTGTGCTTCCAAAATGAAACCGATGATGTCTGGGTTGGTTGGTTCAGGCGAGAGACTCGACAAGATGGCCAAAGAAGATCTCTTGGTGCTCTTCATGGACGTTTCCACTTTGTTTGTGTAACTGCCGGGTAACAACAGGTGTGTCTTTTGGTTTAGATCTCTTCGGTGAGAAAGTCCCCCAACACTGCCACAAATCAATTACTCGAAATCCCAACCTTATCATTGTTAGAGTTTAGATACGACAAATCAACAATTGAAAGATCTCGAAAAGATGGATTTGAGTCTTACTCCTCACAAAAAGGTCATGACTTAGGTGGATCATGATATTCCAGCGTTAGAGATCTAGCACCTGCTCCTCAACATGATTTTACTCTAGTTACGGTCGTATGATGAGGAACTAGCTGATACAACGGCCATGCTACAGTAATATACTTATAATGTCTATTGTCTATGTTGCTTTCTGAAGCCCTGCATCTAAACACGTCGTTTCTCAGTGCGCTCAGAATCACTCATCGTCTGGCTTCTCCAACTTGTATCCCATCTTCTCGAGCTCGCTCTCCAAGTTCTCAAAAGCTCTCTTCAGTCTCGGCTCAACAGCGACATCTTCATTGTTGAATCCTCGCTGACCCTCAAAGATAATCTCCTTCAAGTTTCCTAGAGGTTCCATCAGTGCAGACAGCTCCAGAAGACCATCAAGATACTCAGCAGGAGCCACAGTCAGCTGCTGGACCAGAATGTCGAAAAACTGCACGTAAAGATCGGGATTCTTGCCACTCAGTTCCTCTCCCTTGCACAGAATCTTGATATAGTCTCTCCATGTGATGGAGGAAGAGTAGTTGCTCAGAACGAGACAAAGAAGGAACGACAACTGGAAGTACCCAAGCAACTCAGAAGCGGAGGAATCCTTCAAAAGCACGTTCTCAATGTACCAAGAAGAGTCTAGCGAGTCCAAAGTACGCTCTCGACCCGTAGATCCAGGTTTCCAGGTCTGATCAGGCGTCAGGGCAGGGAAATTAAGCGTAGGCTCCTTGTCGAGATTCTCGAAACCAGGAGTGACATTATTCATCTCGTCAGCAGGAATATCATGCGAAACATCTCCGGAATCCTCCTTTGACCCTTCAACAGGTGAGGCGTTGCGCTTGTCTCTCTGTTCACGTGACTTCTCCAGAGCTCCCTTCAATACTCCGGCCTCCTGCACAGTGGCGGTGGTAGAAGAAACAACAACGTCTGGAGCAATGACGGCGGACACCACGTTCTGGGTCACGTGATTGGTCAGCTTGGAAAAGTCGGCCGACTCTGCAGTCTGGTGCTCTTCGCTGATGGTATCAAATGCCAGCATGTAGGGGTATTGTTCAGGAACAATGGACAGAGCCTCGGCAATGTCAATGGTTTGATTAGTCAGCATCTGTTCCTTCTTGGCATCCCATTTGAAAATGAGCACCTCCCCCTCCTTTGCTTCAAATACCACGCCATTGCGAACACTGGTTTCGTCTTGTCCCCAATGCAAAATGTGTGTCTTGCCTGGAGGAATGGATTTGATGCCCTTGAACGTCGGAGTGGAGTTGAAGTAGTACAGATCAATACC
Source organism: Yarrowia galli (assembly GCA_900519055.1). Taxonomy (NCBI): domain Eukaryota; kingdom Fungi; phylum Ascomycota; class Dipodascomycetes; order Dipodascales; genus Yarrowia; species Yarrowia galli. The sequence goes on from ULGS01000004.1 coordinate 636,775, forward strand.
CACAAGCCATCCGGAAGGGATATCGAGAGCAATTGTCGTTTTTGGCGGTCGTGACATGATTGTACTGGTTGTAATCGGGTGGTTGTGTCTGTTTGTGTGTCTTTTCGAGATGTGACTTGTTGAGAGTCTGCAGGTTGCGTTAAGTGATGTCGGTTGTGTCACGTGATCGATAGTCTGCTATAGCGTCAGTCAATTGTCTGCAACACAGTTGAACTGTCCTGTATCGTGTGGTGTAGGAGTGAGACGATTGTTGCTGGAACATGAGCCATGTCTCGAGTCTTGCATACGATAAAGTTTTGAGTTTGAGCGAGACTTTAGACATGAGAGTGAGAGGAGGGCTGTAGATGGTGGTATTTGTGGAATTAAGAGGCCATTCTGAAAACAAGTATTACTGAGCTAGTAATCAGTCTGGGTGCCTAATTTGAAGCAGATCTGACTGCCTGAAACCCCCCATTGAACAGCCACTTCTTTCGAGACATTGAACTCTAAGTCTCTACATCTTTATCGGGCGTACAGTTCAACTAAGGCGGCCATGTGAAACATGGCAACGATAAAGAAACTGAGGGTTTAAATGAATTGATCAACATTTGGCGAGAGAGTGTGGTGTCCAGGAGGGTATTCAAAACAAAAGCTAGCCGCTATATACCGGCTAAAAAGTGATTTCTGGCAGGATCGAACTGCCGACGTTCTGCGTGTTAAGCAGATGCCATGACCAACTAGACCAAGAAACCCGGGGAATTGACAGAGCCTATTTTTGGGCTAGTGGATCTGTACTCTGCTTAGTCATTCTCGAACTTTTAGTTAAGGAATGGTCATATGTGTCAACTATAGTCAACTAAAATACAAAAGAGTACTACAGCTCGGGCACTGTCTTAGCCATCTCAAAAATTGGTAAACCCTCAGACATAGCTCTCAGTACCATGAGTGACCAGTTTGTACTCCGTACTACTCCACCACATCTATAACTTCCAGAATCTACATCTCCACCACCACGTCAAACCCTAAACGCGAAACTCACATGTAGACACTTATCTCATGCACTCCACCACGTCTTCTGAACTTGACATTCACAACCTCTTCAAAAAAACTCACACACGTGACTGCGACTGTCTGGGCGTGTCAAATTGACAACCAAGCAAATACAAGCCACGGAATGGGCCCCCCGCCAACAGGATTCACGACTCTCTATGAACTGCACAAGGTCAGAGAGAGAACCTTGGTCAATGTCATTGGTCGGGTGAAAGCCAACCCCCCAGGACTCATCTCTATCACGGACTTTTCCATTCGAGAACAATACGAGCCCGAATTCGAAGTGGTGGCCAAATATGACTCTCAACCTAACCAATGGCACCCGGACCAGGAACCTCAAGTTGGTGATGTCGTGGTTCTGACCAACTTCAAGAAACGCACTGGCTACGAAAAGGTCAATCCGATGCTCTACAGCGCAAGGCTCATGTCAAAGGTGGTGTTCTACAACCAGCAGATGGAAACTTACAGCAAGTTCCCCAGAACCGAACCACCGCCAGACTACAGACCACACGACCCCATCTACAAATGCGCGTCTGCCTTGATCGAGGATTGGAAACTTGATCCCAGATCTGGGGGCAATGAGGTGTCCCAGGCTGCTGTTCAGTCCTACGAAATGAGCCTCGAGAAAGTGAGTCAGAAACTCGACACAAGCATATTCACCACTATCAAGGGGAAGATTAGCGCGCTTGATGCAGACCTATTCCAACTAACCGACGGCCTCAGCTGGAAAGTGCGCTTAAGTGGATACAAGTTCGAGGACGAGATGGCACAAAGATGTAGAGACGAACACTCGAGCTACGTGCAGATCACCCACGTGAGATTCAAGGCTCGTGATAACAGCTCCCACACGCTTTATGCCAAAATGACCGACCGGACCTCGATTACTCAGTTGGATGATCAAAAGGAGAAGGAGCTGTTGAAGGCCCGGTTAGAGGGTGGCGACGTGGAAAAGAGCAAGGAGAAGAGCAATGAGAAGCCCCAAACTCCCTCATCCACTCCCGGAACTCCCAGTTCTCCCGCTTCCCCCGCTCTCCCCGCTATTCCCTCTTCACCAGAGTTCAAAACTGGCAGGGACGGTTCTGATGACGGTTCAGACTCTGAGACTGAACATATGGGCGAACACGAAGTGAGTGATCTTGTCAATGACATTTTCCAGTCATCTGGGAGTTCGGCCATGCCCAAGACTCCCATATCGCATGCTAAGCTCGGGCAGACCGAAACTGCGATTGTGACCGAGACTGAGCCTGAGCCTGAGATGGAGACCCCTGCGACTGTGACAACGAGGAACCAGCCTCCTCCTAGCGGCCAGCCTAGATCGACAGCATATGGATCACCGCCAGCATCCGAGGCTCAACCTTTCTCACGTGAACTGTCGAGCCAGCTTTCTCAAGCCCAACTTGGAGGTACATCACCTGAGCCAAGATCACCAAGCAAGCAGCACATGAATCGACTACGTGAACGTGAAGATGACTCAGAGCCCTGTCTCACCGTTCCTCACCATATTCCGGTGCGCAAAAAGATCAAGTCTGAGTCTCCTATGGCCCGCACTCCTCCAAGACAAGCTTCGACCCAGCCATTCCAAACATTTGCTACTTCGCAGGCTCAGCCGACATCGCGGACGCACATGACACAGCCTGCGCGCATGTCACACACCCCATTACAAACACAGCCACAGTCACAGTCGCCTCTATTTCCTCAACTTGGGCCAACCTTCTCCATGTCGGATTACGCGGTGCCGGAAATAGAAGAGCCGTATACGGTTGTGTCTGGAATTGTGGAGGATGCAGGATTGACCGACTCGGGTCACTTTTCGTTCACAATCTACTGCGAGTGCGTGGATAAGCGCTTTTTAGTGAAGATCCGCAAGGAGGACGAGCGGGACTTTCTGGGCAATTGCAAGAATAACCAGGAGACCAAACTCAAGGTGCTGAACTCATGGGCGTCTCTACAGGAACGAGTCAAGGTCAATCTCATAACAGACGACGAGATCAACGAGAGAGGAGAACATGAGGGTTGGAGTGTGGGCAACTGGTTAGAGTTGCAGATGTAACTAATGTGATGAGACGTATAGATATTGCGGCTGAAGAACATGGAGGCATGGGAACTGCAATGAAAACAGTAGAGTGTCGGCTGTGGGCTGCCACGTGCATTCTTGGACACGTATTCGCTGTCCATCTCTGGACACGTGCCCAGCAGACACATGCTATGGGACAGTGATACCAGATCGCCACCAGATTAGATAGTTGTCTCATTCAGCTACATCTCGATCACCTTGCGTGCATACTTCTACTGTACTGTAGTACGATCAACCGTCTAAACAACCTCCTGACACAATACCATTGTCTCTGCTGGTGTTTAGTGGCTCATTCCAACCACGTGTTAGTGTCACCCTATGGCCTTAACTTGTAGGCCGAGTCTTCCTAGAAAAGTCTAGACTCCCTTTCATTCTATTTACACCTCCGGGTACTAAACCAATCTTGTGCATTAGACCTCCAGAAACCCCCGATACATGAGCCGTCCATGTTTTTCATCTTCCTCTCCGCGATTGGGCTTCTTTAGAAAGAGATCGTAACGGTATTGATAAGGGTTGATCTGAGTTACGTTCAGATGAGTAGACGTCTCCAGAAATGTTCGCTGCAGAGCATGTACTTTCTGAGCTACCCTGATGAACCCCCGTAGGCCTGAGTCGACGAGCTCGAAACCTGCAAGGTCGAGACCGGATACCAATCAGGACGCTAGACGACAGTCATCTAGTCAATTTGGCAGGGTACAAGTACAACAATGACTCATGCGTACTATTCTGGACAGTAGATACGCAGGATATTTACGGCCGATACATAAAGAACTAGTGCTTGAACTACTGTACCTACGATATGTTGTTTTCCTCTTTCAGCTCAAGAAGCACTAGCGAGCTACCAATAGGGCATGGTGCAGTTGGCAATTTCCCGTCTCAGCCCAGCGATTGTTAAGGGAGGATTTACATTAGGAACGCGTTGAATCTCTGCCTGGTTCTGAGTCCCTGATTACTCAGCTTTTATCACAGCTACAAGTCTGACTCAGAATGTTCCATTTCGCGTTACTATTCCACCGCTACCAATAACTAGTGCAACTGTTGCAACTTCCCGAAAGAGACCTACTCCGTACTAAATTAGTTGGGTCATTAGCCAAAATGCCCGCACACACTAACCAGTGCACACAAAGAGACAAGCTAGAACCTTAAATGTCCCGCACACCATGCATTCGAGAAGCTCCCACACTGCCTCTCATCAGCTCCCTTTGCCAAGCACAACACATCACTCCCTTACATCAGATAGTTCTTAGCACATCTCTTAGCTGCTTTAATGGAATGAAGTTCGTTGTGTTGCAAAACAGAAAAGCGGGGACGTTCTTGGAATGGTCCAATCACGGTAAAATGGAATACGGAATCGACCCAATACTAAAGTGGAGAACCTGAGAGTCGGTAGCTAGAACCGTGGACTTTGGTCATGCCACTATTTTACCCGAGGTTCACCTACAGTAGTGTCTTCGAGACGACTTAGCCCATGATCTTGTCCAGTTCGGACTTCATACGCTCGGAGAACATGCAGAGGACGTTGCAATCCGCTACCGAGACTAGACCGTTGCGAGACTCTCTTCGACGCGATTCAAGTGGTGGATTTTTGGGTACATATAGCAGTACTGGTACCTCGGTGATAACCTGTAAACCCCACTCTCGATCTCAACCGTCAACATGAAACTGTCTCTGGTTTCTTTGGCACTCTGTGCCTCATCAGTGTTGGCGTCCCTCACTCCCGATACGTCTGTGCGTAACTCGCTCAAGCCTGTGTCAGTCCCCACTGACCAAGGACTGGCGCAGCTCAATGTTTTGACCGCTGCGGCCAAGGCGCTGGCTCAAGCAAGAGGTCTCAACTTCAACCCTGGAATCAATAACAACGATATGATCAATTTCGCACTCAACATCAACAACAACATTCTTGTTGCGGATATTATGAAGTTCTCTGATTTCGCCAAGGACGCCTACGCTATTTACTGTGAGCCAGCTGATTGGTGGGACGTCCTTGGGCCCTCTGCCACACAGCGGGATCAGGACTCTTTCCGATGGGTCCTCGACCATTTCTACACAAAACCCCATAACCTCAAGGACTACAACGACGCAATCACGATTTCATACAGATTGTACACAGCTCAGCAAGCTGCCCGCACAAAGGAAAAGAATGATGGCGTGACCGTGATTGTCGACTGGCCCCCTCAAGATGTCTGTATTCCGAAAGCGTTGATCTCCTCCACAACTGTTGTTCCAGGACCCATCGCTGGAACCACGACAATTTCCGACCTCGACGGAGGCTACCATGTGCAGATCACCAGTGAGCCTGTCTCCACCACAGCAGTCCCGGGATCAGTTCCAGGTACCGAGTACGTGTTTGACGACAATGGCGACGTCGTTGAGCGGATCACTAAAGTTCCTGTTTCATCCGACTTCGTTCCTGGTCCAGTTGCAGGCACCGAGACTCTGGTCAATGATGAGGGCGACTTTTACGAACAGGTCACCAAGGTCCCTTTCACAACCGACCTTGTACCCGGCTCTGTCGAGGGCACTGCCACTCTCTCCAACGACCATGGAGACTTCTATGTGGAGATCACGAAGATCCCTGTCTCGACAAATGTCGTCCCTGGCCAAGTCGCAGGTACAGAAATCCTTACCAACACCGACGGTGAGCTTTATGAGCAGGTGACCAACACGCCTATTGCTACTGCCACAGTCCCTGGCGCGGTTCCAGGTTTCGAGATCATCAGTGACGATGACGGCAACTTCTATGAGCGCATCACTAAAGCCCCTGTCTCATCCAATTTCGTTCCTGGTCCAGTCGCAGGCACCGAGACCCTGAGAAACGATGAGGGGGATTTCTATGAGCGCATCACTAAAGTCCCAGTCTCAACCAACATCGTTCCTGGCTCTGTTGCGGGCACCGAGACTCTATCCAATGCCAAGGGTGACTTTTATGAACAGGTAACGAAGGTCCCTGTCTCAACTGACTTCGTTCCCGGTCCTGTTGCAGGTGCTGAGACCCTGTCTAACGCTGACGGGGACTTCTATGTGAAGGTAACGAAGGTCCCAGTCTCATCCGTCTTTGTTCCTGGTCCTGTTGCGGGCACTAAAACTCTGACTAACGCTGCCGGTGATTTCTATGTGCAGGTGACGAAGGTTCCTGTCTCTAGCAACCTCGTCCCGGGCTCTGTTGAGGGCACTGCGAACTACTTTCCAATGACCATGGGACGTTCGTATTGTTGTGAGGTCACGAAGATCCCTGTCTCCACCCACGTCGTCCCTGGCCAAGTTGCAGGTACAGAGATCCTTACCAACACCGACGGTGACCTCTATGAGCAGGTGACTAGCACTCCTATTGCCACCTCCACGGTTCCTGGCGCGGTTCCAGGTATCGAGATCTTGACTGATGCCAGTGGCAACTTCTATCAGCGCATCACCAAGGTCCCGGTCTCAACCAATGTGGTTCCCGGCCCAGTCGCAGGTACCGAGACTCTGACCAACGCTGACGGCGATTTCTATGAGCAGGTCACCAGCACCCAGTCATGTGTGCTCCTCCAGCTGAACCCCTNTGTCTACCACGTGGTCCCTGGCCCAGTTCGCT
>ULGS01000004.1:649786-669239 GCA_900519055.1 Yarrowia galli
TGAAGGCACTGCGACACTGTCCAATGATGAAGGTGAATTTATGAGCGAATCACTAAAGTCCCGTCTCAACCAACACAGTTCCTGGCTCTGTTGCGGGCTCTGAGATTCTGTCCAATGCCAATGGGGACTTCTATGAACAGGTAACGAAGGTTCCCGTCTCAACAGTCTTTGTTCCCGGCTCTATTCCAGGCACCGTGACTCTGATAAATGCTGAGGGTGACTTCTATGAACAGGTGACGATGGCTCCCATTTCGACCAACTTCGTTCCTGGCTTTATTGTGGGCACTGAGACTTTGACCAATGCTGAGAGCCAGTTTTATGAGCAGGTCACCAAAGTCCCTGTTGCCACAAGCACAGTCCCCGGCGCGGCTCCCGGTACCGAGATACTCAGTGACGATGATGGCAACTTCTATGAGCGAATCACGAAGGTTCCAGTGTCAACAACCATCGTCCCCGGCTCTGTTGAGGGCACTGAGACTCTGACAAATGCTGAGAGTGACTTCTATGAGCGAATCACCAAAGTCCCTGTGTCAACCATCTTTGTTCCCGGCTCTGAGGCAGGCACTAGGACTCTGGTCAATGATGAGGGCGACTTCTATGAACAGGTCACCAAGGTTCCTGTCACAACCGACCTCGTACCCGGCTCTGTTGAGGGCACTGCGACTCTGTCCAATGACAATGGAGACTTCTATGTGGAGGTCACGAAGATACCTGTCTCCACCCACGTCGTCCCTGGCCAGGTTGCAGGTACAGAGATCCTGACCAACACTGACGGTGATCTCTATGAGCAGGTGACTAGCACCCCCCTTGCCACTTCCGCAGTCCCTGGCTCGGTTCCAGGCACTGAGATTCTGAGGGACGATAATGGTAACTTCTATGAGCGGATCACCAAAGTCCCTGTCTCGACCGATACCGTTCCTGGCTCAGTTGAGGGCACCGAGACACTTACTGATGCTGATGGTGACTTCTATGAGCGGATCACCAAGGTCCCTGTCTCAACCAACACCGTACCTGGCCTAGTTGCAGGCACCGAGACACTGGTCAACGCTGAGGGTGAATTCTTTGAGCAGGTCACTAGCGTTCATGTTCCCGCCAACGGCGCGCCCGATCCAGACAAGCTCCCCATGTTTACCAGTGTGGTCCCTGGCCCAGTTGCAGGTACTGAGATCTTGATTGACACCAATGGCGACACTTATGAGCAAGTCACCAAGGTCCCTGTGTCTACCTACTCCGTTCCCGGCTCACGTGGAACGGCACCGAGACCCGTGACCGAATGCTGGACGGCGACTTCTATGAGCGTGTCACTAAAGTCCCTGTCTCAACCAAAACCGTTCCTGGCCCGGTTGCAGGTACCGAGACTCTGACTAACGCTGAGGGAGAGTTCTTTGAGCAGGTCACCAGCGTTCATGTTCCTGCCAACGGCGGACCCGATCAAAGCAAGCTCCCCTTGTCTACCAGTGTGGTCCCTGGCCCAATTGCAGGTACTGAGATCTTGATTGACACCAATGGCGTCTCGTATGAGCAGGTGACCAAGGTTCCCGTCTCCACCAACACCATTCCTGGCTCCATTCCAGGAACCGAGACTCTGACCAACGATGAGGGTGACTTTTTCGAGCAGGTGACTAAAGTCCCCATCTCTACCAACGTGGTCCCAGGCCCAGTTGCAGGCACCGAGACTCTGACCAACACTGATGGGGACTTCTATGAGCAAGTCACCACGGCGATAGCACCCCCTTCGGATGATGCAATCTCCCCTGCCTCTTTCCCTGCCAATTCCACTTCCTCCGCTATCCCCGACCCCTCAGACCCAGCCTCCGCCAATGGGAACTTTTCCTTCATTTCCGCCTCCGAAACCACCACCTCGCATGTCATTGCTTCCACTAATGTCGTTCCTGGGCCGACGGAAGGCACCGAGACACTCACAGACACTCACGGTATTGTCTTCGAGCAAGTCACTCACACTCTGGTCTCCACAAAAACGGTCACAGGTCTCAGCTCTGGCACAGTGACGTTGACGGACTCCAATGGTGATTTCTTTGAGCAAGTTACCGACGTTCCAGTTCCTAGCACTTCCAACGGCACCCTGTCTGTCTCTCCCTCCACCGTCCCACGGGCGTCCTCACGGTCTGTTGCTGAGACACCTGTCTCGTTCTCGACCAGCCTCATCGTCACCAACAGCGTCGTGTCCACCAACGTCGTTCCTGGATCCATTGCTGGTACTCGGACGCTCACCAACTCGGACGGTTGTCTGTATGAGGAAGTCACCATCACCCCCATTTCCACCAAGACTGTCACTGGTACTGTTGCAGGCTCTGAGCTTCTTGTTGACACAGACGGTAACTGTTACGAGCAGGTGACGTTTGCTGAAGCCATCGTTGGAGGTACAGCGTCTCCTGGGCCAACTGTCACAGTAACAGTTTGTGTCTCTGCTGATGGTGCCAGCGACGACTTGAGCGACAGTGATCCCAGCTCTGCTCCTCATCAGCTGGCTGCTCCTGGGGGCACAGTCACCGTTTATGTCACTGTTCTTCCCTCCATCACCACCCTTGACATTTTTGAGTCCCAAGACTCTCACCATACTGGTAGTAGCTCGCTGTCAGTAGGAGTCTCAGGTGTGCTGTCTCATGATTTCGGCGCTGGATCTAGAGGTAGTGATGCCGGATCCATCAGATCCTCTGCTTCTGTTAGCTCTCCTGGCTCTCCTGGCTCTGTTAGCTCTCCTGGCTCTGTTAGCTCTCCTGGCTCCACTGGCGTCACTGGCGTCACTGGCTCCCCTAGCTCTTCTGGCTCTTCTGGCTCCCCTGTCTCTGGACCCTCAGCCCCTGCTAGACTTGGTGGCCTTCCTTCCTTCCCCAACCAAGTCGGTGTAGACTCTAGATCTGCCCGACCCGAGCCCACTCAGAGTCCAGAGGGCAGAACACCCGCCCAGGCCAACGACGCCATGAAGTTGGCAGTCGGACTCGCGTCGGCACTCCCCTTAGCCCTCGTGTTTCTGTGACCCTTGTTAATAATATGAAATGAATGTTCAATGTATGACGCGCTTGTAACTTCCTCGTAACACAACCCAAGTAGTACCAAAAACTTACCAAGTAGTGAAGTATCGAACTCTCCCATGGAGAAGGTCCTTGGGTAAAGAAGCTTGTGACGAATGTAATGAGGTGCAAGTTGGTGTAGAATGATCTGAGCTCCTCTGTTGGGTTAATTAGCTGACACTGGTGTCTCGTTGCAGATGGTCAAAGATCGTGCCTGTATCAGTCCCTGTGTCTGTTCTCGGGGAATGCAGGTGTAGCTCTAGGTGCTGTCGTTAGCACCGCTTTTCGCAAGTCATTGTGGTTCTGTTGTGGTGTGTTGTGCTCCCAGTGGGGTGGAAACAAGTCTTGACACAAACACAAACCCGTCTGTTCGCTATAGATATAAGGTTTTGGGGTGCATATGCTCTTTGATAGGAGGGACCTTTGATATCTGTGCATAGATCATGCGCTGTATGAGCAGACCGAAACGTAAAACAAGGGCACTTGAAAGGGTTTCTTCACGTAGCTAAAGCCCAATCCCATAGCCTTCAGATAACCGAAGTGTCTAGATCGCGAGTTTATTAGTGTCTCCAAAGCGCGTCGTGAGCTCAGAGTCTACTGCTGGTGGTGGTTAGCTCAGTGGGTAACCCTAGCCAGGATGTAAAGCGGACCAGAGAGATTAGGTCCACTAGCAAGTCTTCATGGACCCTACGGATAATCAGTAGTATGACCGCTAGCTTGAAGGGGTTGTTCGTGAACTATCTTAGTGGGGACTAGTCTAAAGGAGGGTGCTGAGGGGGGCCAAGCGAACAGCTTCCCTACACCAAGCAGTGCTCTGGTGATGATTGTGCTAAGGATACAAGTACTGCCTGTTTCCTTGCCGGTGGCTCTTGGGACTCTCTCTACTGCTGTGAGGGCAAGTCTCCCATTCGTGGAGGCGAGTAAGCCTTTCTCTTCACTTCTTCAAAACACCTTACTAAAGGGGACGACGACATGACACATAGAAAACGAAAATATTTATAGGCTGTACAGCCTCCACAGAGAGTACAGTAGTAAAGAGTGTAGGTGAATGTAGAGCTGGATAAACCCAGTCGAGCTGAAAAGTGTACGGTTAGTTCCGTGAGATCAATCCGATCAATTCGGTACTATGAAGTATTGGTATTTGCGGATTTGTCATTCGGCACTGAACGCGTTTGTATTTTCCTGTAGTTCTTGTTAATGAGCCAGGATTGACTTTAGTGGCGCAGCTCAAACGCACAAACATGCATGAACTAGGTCCCCTGCTGCGATACGACGAAAGAGATTTGAGGTGACCAGACCGAACCAATGTGTTTGCGGCGAGTAACTGATAATGTCTTAACACCTCAACTGTTAAGTATGCGGCACTTACTCAGAAAGCACAACCCCTCACGAGCTCCACAGGTTGTCAGTGTTTGTCCCAACAGGTTGTTTGTTTACATTTGTTGACAAAGCTTATTTTAGTTGCACAGAGAGTTGTGTGGGGAAAGGCCTGTGGGAAATTCGCAAATGAGCTCTTCGTGTGCCGTTGGAGACAAAAGGAGGCTCTGGATACACATTTGATAGTAATGCTGATTTACAACAGCTTTTATACGTTGCTATACATGCCCCTCTGACATCGTTTCGAAGCAAACACCATGCTGAACCCCCCACTCGTCCCCTGATCAGCCTCGTCACGGGTTTCACCTTAATCATTCAGCCCATAAGTGACACAGACAAGTTCTACAGTCTATATAACTGCCTCTCATCGCCCCTTCTTCTCTTCTTCTTCCCCATCAGGGTCTCTCAACACAATTCGACAAACCCTCCCAGGCGCCATCAACAGCAGACGACACAGTCAGAAACCCGAGTTGTGTCAAAATGTCTTGCCCACGTCTCTGTTGGTGTTGCCTTCCCCCGTGAGTACCCACCTCGTTGTTCCGGCCCACCCGACCCCTTCACGACGTCTTGCCAGCAAGGTATCGTCAGCACTCGTCAGGATTGGTGTTAACCAGTGGTCTGAGAGTCCATACTCTTCTAGATGTCGCCGATTGTGACACAGACGCCAACCCTTTCGATCATCTACTAACACAGACTCTTGCACTATTGGGGCCATCGATATCTGACATTGATGGCCGGCACCCGACAACTCAATCCGACAGTCAGACACGTGACTGCCATCGACATCCTTGGCACAGTCCCGTGTCTACCGCTTTCTGTGAGTACTTCTACTTCTTTTTCTGACCACGGTGATCCATGAGTGTGGATAAACATTGCGACGGATAGGTGTCTGCAGTTTGGTACAATGCCACTCTCACCAGCGACAAGTCGGTTGCAGTGTCTTCTCAAAAGACCTGTCCGTCAGTTTTCTCGGCCTCACTTACACTGTTGAAGAGCAGCAGAGTCGAGAGTCACTGCAACCGACTTTGCTTGGAAAACCGTGATGCAGGCTAGCAAAGCACTGCCTCGTTGTGGCAGTCTATCACCACATCCGTTTGGTACTGACACAGACTTATTTTCAAAGGGGGTACACACAGACTTGTCTGATCTTGGGTGTACCCCAGTCTTCCCTGTGGGAGTTTTCTCTTACAGGGCCCTCAGTTTTTCTCTATCTCACCTTTTCTGTTGGTAGGCGTGGGGGAAATCTGTTTCGTAAACTAATTGATGATGTATGATGTGCCCAAGGGCAAGTGGTTTCATTGTAGTAGCTATGGTCACTTGTAGTGTGCGTGTAGTAGACCTTGAGATAGATATCGATTCACGGTTTCGGGCTCTGCAAGCAGAGCATCCCTTAAGTAATTTTGAAGTAACTACTTGGGCTGTTTTGATAAACTTGGTCTGTAACACTCGTCCCTGTCTTTGGTGACAGCTGATGTCTGAAAGGATCTCGGCTGTAAAACCCCACAGTTTGTAAAATGCCAAGAGCTCGTATATATCGCCCGCAACAAGGTATATGCCCTGATTAGCAGATTTGTTGATCTCGCACTTGCCCAGTCTACATCATTTCGTCATCACACTGCCCTTTTCGGCCAAAGCCGCTTCTGCACATTCTGGGCTTTGGCGTGATGCTTTTTAGCAGTGACTAATTTGGGCAGAGGGTCACAAATAGTCGTCTTGTTATGGAAAGGGGCTGAGAGGGGGGTTCAGTTTTGGCAAGTGGCAGATTCCTATGAGAACAGCAACACTCAAGAACTCGATTTTTGTCGTCAAGCCTTGACCTAATAGTTCTCACTGTGGAATTGCCATGCCCAACGAATCCACATTCCGCCCCACGTGTACCATCGCTCTCTTTCGTTTATCAATCCAAAGGGACAATGCTGCATGTACTGCACTTGGCATGGTCTCAAGAGATAACGGCTGACCGAATACAGGGCTAGCACCTCCTGGTTTACCGTAGGTCTGCTGTGTAGTGTACACATCCCTGTAACCAGTAGATACCCTGGTCCAGCGATCAGGGCAGCTCCAGTGAAAGTGCTGTAACAACAGGTCAACAAAATGACATGAATTATTTAGTTAGTAGCTAATGCAGGTGTAAATACTGCTCCAGGTCGTGTCGCCGGCACGGAAATGACAACGCCAGTGCGAGCCTAAGCACTATAACTAGCATTTGGATGCACTGCCTTCAGCAGCAAAGGGGCTGCTTCAAGCTCACCATGGAGTCATCCGGCGCAAACCTAGGAATCTCTCTTCATTATATGTGAATCCAGCCACTCATCTGTCTCCTGTCCAATAACACTGACTGTGAGATTCCCACAACCTGACCCATGAAATCCTTGCACCGTCTTGGTCGTGACACAACGACATTGTGAGTTGCTGCTGCTGCCTGCTGCGTATCCATTTGTAGTTCCGCTCAGCGCTTAATCGGTCATGTAGATATCACCAAGCGAAAAGAACATTGCTGCGTGGTCCTTATCCTCTGGTTTTATGCTCAAAGGCTTGCCCTGCAACGACAGCGCTACCTTAAACGTGTTATTCAACATTTCCTTCATGGATCCAGGGGGAGGGTTTAGACGAGCTCGTCTCTCCATGGCTGAACAGCTGGGATCAGCCAACGCTCTCTTATTTTCGTCTTCCATCATCTCTCTCAACCAATTCTGAAACGGAACAGCAATCTTTAGTGCGGGAAGCATTCCCAACATCATGATGGGCATATTTTCAGGTCCGGAAAACATACCATCTCTTAGACGTATGCATCTTCCTTCGATCCAGAACTTTTCTGATTGCAATCGAGCCATAGACGCACGGATCGGTTCGTCCTCGTCCTCCGTAGACTCGTAGTCGTAATCCTCCTCCTCCTCTGAATAGTAGTCTGGGTCCACAGTCTTAGAAATCGCCTTCAGCTCGGAGTACACATTCTCCAGTTTCCTGTCCATCATCTCGTCCATGCGCTGGTAAAGCTGGTCCATACGTTGATTTAAGACTGCGTCGATTCTTTGCAGTTCTGTCATTGTTAGTTAGTGTGATGTCTTAAGATGGAGAGGCGAGCGTTGATCTGGTCTCAGTGTTGTTGTTGTGGCGTATCTGGGCGAGATAGTCTGGTGATTGATATCCGTGTAATTGTCAACGTGTCAAGTTCTCTTACGTTGTATGGTGATGAGTGAAGGTGTTGTGAACACACATACTCCCAACATGCATGGTGCTGCTTGACACGTAAATAGGGGCAGTTTATGTCCTCGCAATAATTCTAAACTGCACACTAATGTCGCCATCAGAGAGGAATTCTAACTTGATATGGTATCATTCTGTTTGGAATGATGCCCTAGTCATGTTTCTGAGGTCTTCAAGTGAATGAGCCGATTTATTTCTCCTCTACCTCCAACCCAGCTTTTCCCCCTTCATGCAACATCTGATTAGCAGCTCTCAGGCGTCCTATGATAGTTGAATGAACGAACGCAGCTTACCAGAGGCTTTATTCACACAGAATTATTCAATTGCTGAACTTGTCCCTCTCCTGTAGCACTTACTTCTACTTCTAGGGTTATCTCGTCGAAGGGCAACTATAGCCAAATGAGGTGACAGACCGACAAGTGCAATTCATACAGTTGGAGGTGGGTCCTTTGCATCTATCTGCTGCTTCTACATCAACCCTTCGGTCAAGCTGCCAGCTCTCCAAGACCCCCATTCATCTATCATGTTCAATCCAAATTCAAACAACAACTTAGCCCTCTATTGGGGCCAGGACCAAGCTGGAACTCAACTACCACTATCCACCTATTGCAAATCCAACTCGGCGGACATCTACATTGTTTCGTTTCTGGATTCCTTCACTGGTAACCAAACAAACGGTACTGGAGAAATGGCTGTGAGCTATGAGGGAGGTATGACTAGTTTGGGACAGGAGATCGCTGCTTGTCAGTCTCTAGGACGCAAAGTGTTTGTCTCTCTAGGTGGAGAATCAGGCAAGTATGGTCTCGATTCTGCTTCCGATGGAGAAACATTGGCTGGACAACTTTGGGACACGTTCGGAGGCGGTAAGAATTCATCGGTTGAACGACCTTTTGGAGACAACGTGATTGTTGACGGTTTTGATCTCGATATTGAACAAGGCGATCCTGTGGGATATGGAGATCTAGTCAACAGATTGAGACAGCTATATGCCACAGACTCTTCTAGACAGTACTACGTCTCAGCTGCTCCTCAATGTCTGTTCCCAGATGAATGGATCAATGAAGCTCTGATCAACTCCAACATTGATTTCGCCTTTGTACAGTTCTACAATAATGATTGTGGCCTTGACGAGCCAGAGAATTTCAATTTCGACCAATGGGCTCATTTCGCTCAAACCCAGGCCGCAAATAAACAGATGAAGGTGTATCTGGGTGTGCCAGGAAGTCGAAAATCGGCTGATACGGGATATGTTGGTGTTCCAGTGCTGAGACAGTACATTGAGAAACTGAAGAACAATTCAGCCTTTGGAGGAGTCATGATGTGGGACGCTTCTTCGGCCTTCAGCAACAAGGACCATGGAAAGCCCTATGTTGACTACGCTAAAGCCGCTCTCGATGGAGTTGTTCTTAACGGCAGTGGAAGAACTGAGGTAGCTGTGTGGGGATTAGGAGCTTCAGTGATGGTGGCTTTGATACTATAGACATGTAGTTGAAACTGGTATTGAAATGATGCTTAGAAATCGGCGCGTACGATGTTGGTACTCCTGTTAGAGTAGTATTACTGTGGAATAACTTGTATCGCAACCTCTACTTACAGTGGTCGACCATGTCCAAGTAGTCTCAACGCAACAGTATGAGCTGTACTAGTTTCATTTCTGATGAACCCGCATACCATCAAGATCCCCATACTGAGACGATGACAATGGTATACTTTTCATGGTCACAGCTTCACCTCACCACATTCCAGAGTCGTGATTACTCAGCAATGAACCTCACACATGCATTCCCAGCACATCAAGAGATCTCGCAAAGGCCTGCAAGCAAGAGAGATGACCTCGGAACTTCCTTTTTATGCATTCCACGCACCCCTCAGTCACAAACGAAAGCTCTTCTGTTATTTGCATTAACGATGGCATCCAATGACATGCTTACACATACTCCACCTGTTTGGGCTGCATAAGAAGCTGCTGGAAGAAGCACAAAGGTGAAAATGTGCATGATATGGGTATCAAAATAATGAGAAACGTGAGACGGTTCCAGTGATGCCAATTATGACCTTCTGGGGCCTATAATCATTGCAGTGTTGTGTTTGTCTTGTGAAGTCGGATTAAGCTATGATTACTAATTCATTCAAGAAGAACACCAAACGCTCTCCAATTACGTTCTCACAATTCAATTACGTCACATTCCCATCATTACTTCATTCACCAATCAAACCGCTTGTATTTTCAAGTGACTCTAAACCGTAACTGAAGGACCAACAAGCAAGACCCATATTTGTTCGTCAGTTTGTTGACAAATCCAACAACCTACATTCACATTGACTAAACGGCTACAACTTAATTGGCCCATCATAACACAGCTTTTATAGGTCTATAAGTGGTCCTTCTAAGACAATAGAATTCATCCAAGCGGCTATTAGTGGCAGGGTCCTCACACATCGGCACCGAATGAAACTGTCCGACGGGATAATGCCGGTTGAAAATTAGTGCGTAAAATGGCCTGACATGCTTATGCGACATACATGCGGCCAATACCTAATGAATTGATCTGCAATCTTCGAAACAAATCACAGCAAATCGCAATAATTGCAAAGAAATCCAGAACAATCCCGAAACACTCTTGTCCATCTTGTCCATCTCCCTCTCTCCTCGCTTACCCATTCCCAACAAAGCTAGGTTAGGGTTGACCGTTCGTAGGGTAGGGGCGAAAATAGGGGTAACATGCATATACGGCAAAAAAGGAAATAGGCTGGGCCCGAGAATGTGGTTTGGGGACGGCACGGCAACAAACTGCCTAAAGCGGCAGTTTCAGGGCTGGGATAGACCGAGAGCTAGGGTAGCATGCGCAAATACCCTGATATTTTATTATTATCGAGGGTTAGGGGGGTACCCGACCAGATCACCCCTTACTTAAGTTGATACAACAAGGCTCGGTATTTGAGACCGAACATCTCAACATGGGAATATGAACCTTAGGTTATCGTGCAGATATTATGCCTAATTAACGCGGTAGGGTAACTTGTTGAGTGCGTCCAAGATGTTATTATGTGAAATGACACGACGTGAATATCCAAGAGGACGGAAAGTATTGGCCACAAATCCAATAAAATTGGAGAATTTCTGAGAGTCGGTTCAATCAATTCGCCTAAATTGACACTAAATACTCAAATATGTACGCTAAAATAATAGCCAGAAACCGCCCATATATCAGCCAATATCTATGCTCTAATTCTGCCCCTTTTTACGCCCACTAAATTAGTCTAATCAATTGGCGACCTGATAATAAATGTCGTCTGTACTCCACGGCTTGGACATGTGCCCAAAGTGGACACCTGTCGTTCCTGTTTAGGAACGTTGGTATGGCATTTGATTTTGTGCAACTTATTTCACATGTATGCAGAGAACATGCCTGGTGAGGTAGGGCTGGTTGGGTTCGAGGAGGTTGGTTGGGTTAGGGTGGATGTTAAAGTGACGCTATATCGGGTATGTGGATTAGGGTAGGTGACGCTATTGGGCTGCATGGAGTAGGGTAGGCGCTCAAGTAGGTACATTGGGTTAGGTGTCTGCACGGACTAGGAAGGTGGATTAGGGCATCGTCAAATCGAAACCCAGGGCTAGGGAACAAGTAATTAAAACAAGACAAGGGCACGCGACTTGTGGGTCTAGGGCGGTGCATGTAATAATAACTACAGCTGCGATGTAAACTGCATATCAACGTATACTGTGCATTTGATGCAAACGGTTTAAGGAACGGGATTTAGGAACAAGCCGAAATGGTCCGTTTCAGGGAGATGGTGCGAGAGAGACAAGTTGAGCACATTTTAGTACATGATTTTACGAGTTGAAGCCGAGGTTTGTGGGCCTTGTTGGAGCAAACTGAATTTTCCAGCAATTGTTTCCATCAATTGGCCCTGTCCATGATTAGAGACGGGTATTACCAAGTGCCTAAAAGTTGCACAGAATCCAAAAGAGCGAAAGCAAGCGATGGAGAATCGACGGGGTGCAGGATGAGATTTACGTGTGTCGGGAGCATTCTTTCCCGCGCGATATGGGCCATTTTGCATGTGTGGTGTACGAGTTTCGGGTAGTGACAATGTCGAGCGTGCGATATTGCGTTTTGGATTTGAGGGATCGAGGAAGCTGGCAAAGTCTATTTTTGGGTGACTTTGGACGACTTGGGGCCCAGCGAGATAATATTTGGCACCGCTTAGAGTTTGCATTTAGGTTGCTGCCAAGTCCATATTTCCAATCGCCGTCGTCGGAAGACTCTACACAGAGAGAGAGAGAGAGAGTTACACAGAGTGGTGGTGGCTACAATTTGTAAGACACAACGTTGCTTTTGTGGGTCCACTGAGAGAAGTGGAGATTGTAACACCGAAGGATTCAGAAGGGAAGATGTGCGAAGAACCTAGACGGTGCTGGAGTTTGTGGGTAGTTTGTGTTGCACCTGCTGTTCGAGCAATTGTACTGTGTGAATCATACTTGATTATACGGCTATGTCTTCTAACCACCGAACAATAAGATCCCGTTCTGTCTAATTAGTGCGCCATTAACCAGTGTTACTATTCTATACGAGATGTTGTACTACCAGTAGTAGCATAGGTGCAGTTCGGTTCTGGAAGAAGCAAACAGATTGTGCACTACCAATCGTTAATTAGTTGGCGACGGTTGCCAGTATTGCTTTTGCCAGTGTACATACACTTACTCACAGTTCCTGTAGCGGTGAGCTGTAGTTACTTGTACCGGTGCTTGGTCACCTGCTAATATAGCTATTGACTTATACCACCACCACCTACCACCTTGTGAAAGTACCACCTAACGATGTAGCCCCACGGGTGGCAAACTCCAACGTCAGCAACCAGTATAGACACAGCCACAGGTGGTCTCATCACTTAGCTAACTGCTCTCTCATTGCCACTGCCAGTTGCTCCGTATCTCCGTTACCTTCTGCAGGCTATCGGATATGTGTGTAATCATGCAGCCTCAACGGTGTCTCTACGACGTGTAGTTTGGTCGAATGCCCAAAAGAGTCGCAAATGAGCCCCAAAACTCAGCCCCCCAAAACCGGTACCCATGTGACCTTGCACGTAAGCACATTTTGGGGCGGCAACGATTCGGAGCAATGGAACAGCCACCCTCCAGCAACCCAACCAACCGTCCGTCCATCTCTCTCCACTCCATACAGTTCGATTACTATGGTTAGGTTGTCATTTGACTTTGGAGAGAGAGAGAGCAATAAATCCGGGATTTGGGCGAGGACAGAATGAGCTAACTGCGTTGCATGTGGTGGTAGTAAGCGATATGAAATGGGGGGCAAAATAAGAACCAAATTGCCCGGCAGATTTGTCCCACCCGAAACCCACCCCCCAAACCTCACACCACGTTACTCCCGTGCAGCCAATCATGTCGCCGCAAATTAAACTCGGCTCTCCTGCACGCTGACACAAAGACCAAACCCAAAGGTCGTTAGACGTTGGTGCATCCACCTCTCACCGCACGTCTATCGTAAGTCTTCTTTCCACGTTCATCATACCCGTCCGTCCTCTCCAACAGACACACATTCCTCCCCTCCCCATTTCTCACACCATGACTACCATTGATAGTTATCCCCTGCGGTCGGACATGTACGGGGCCACGACCGACGCGCAGCCAGACTCGCGGACAGACTCGCGGACACAGACACAGACAGAAACTCCACATAGTCAACCGACACAGACACAGACACAGTCACAGACCCAAAGTCCACATCCGACAACACAGACCACAACTAACAACATTGGCGTTGGGTCGAGTGCAATGAGCGACATGAACAACGACAAGCCCGCAGCCAACGACAACGCTGCTGTGTCTACCGCCGCCGCCACCACCGCCACAACAGCCGCCCCCCCAGCCGCCACAACTAACAACACAGTGGGAGAAGCTGCCAACGACGCCGGCAACGTCGTGACCGCCAACGCCGCGGGAACCGACCACGTGGCCTCCGTCTCGCAACATCTCCGCCAGCGTAACAACTCGGCCAACTCGGCCAACTCGTCAAACTCGGAAACCTCGTCGTCCCAGTCAAACTCCAACTCCAACTCGTCCGACACCGCCGCCACCACGCTCTCGCCCACGACGCTGACCGACGGCGCAAAGAGCGGCGCAGCAGCCACCGGAGGAGCCAAGACCACCGACATGCATTTCGCCAAACAGGCCATCCGCAAATTGTCGGCCGACAAGGGCACGCCCACAACCTCGGCGTTCTCGTCCTTCAGCTCCACCACGTCGCCAACCCAGATGCGACGTCCCACACAGGCCTGCATGAACAACGACGACCCCAAGCCGTTTGCGCGGCGGCCCAGCGACAAGCGGTCCCCCGGCAAGGTGCAGCTGCAGCAGCACGACAAGCATCTGCAGCAGCAGCGCCAGCAGAACGACCCGCGACAGAGCGAAGCACGACAGAGCGACAGTAACCCGCTGGGACAGGGACAGAACAACAACCACCAACAATACGACAAGGCGCCCTCCAACGGGCCCCCCACACTAACGGTGCGCACCGGGTTCAGCAACCCCCAGAGCGCCATCCAGACCCCCGCGTCCACCCTGCCGCCGTCGCTGGCGTCGTCGGTCGAGATTGGCGCACAGTTCACCTTCACCTCGCACAACCGGCTCAACGAGCTGGCTGCCGAGGCCGAGGAGAAGGCGGTCGACCAGGCCGCCGCGGACCTGGGTGTCCGACGTCACTCGTCTGCATCCAACATTCAGGAGTCCCACATCCGACGGCAGATTGCTGCCCAGGAGGGACTGGCCAAGGCCAACTCGTCCATCGACCTGTTGCTGCCCCCCGTCAACCGAAAACAGCGACTTCGACAGTACCAGCCCGCCCTGGCCAAGTTCGACTTTGACGAGGCGCTGGCGCACGAGGCCGAGGTCAACGGCACAGCTGGTGGTAGCACTGGTGGCGTCCCCGGCGCCGAGACCACCAACGGAGGTACCCCGTCTTCTGCTGCACCTAATGGCAGTAACGGGGCCGCCGCCGCTGGAGGAGCCTCTGCCGCCGCCGTCAAGGCTGCTGCCGCGATTGCCGCCGCTCCCGGTGGCTCGCGACCCTACGACTTTGCCTACGAGGACGAGATTTCCGCGTCGGCACCCGCTGCGCCCAACAAGCTGCATCGAGTGTGCAGCAACGAGTCGTCCATCTCGACCATGGCGCCCCCCAAACAGCTGCATACCCCCAAGACGCCCATGTACGTTCCCGCAGTGCTGCGAACTCAGAACATGACTCTGTCGACCTCGCCTCTTTCCGATTATGGCGAGACCGTGCACGAGATTCTGATGGACGCGCCTGTCACCGGCCCCCCTCGCCGGTCGCACTGGAAGCCCGACGACGCTCGTCCCGGGTGTGCCATTTGCGACGTGCCCTTCACGTTCTTTGAGCGGCGGCACCACTGCCGTCGTTGTGGCGACGTTTTCTGTGGCCAGCACTCGTCGTACTCGCTACGTCTGGACCAGCACTGCAACTTCAACAGCCAGGGCTACCTTTCCCGGTCTTGCGATATGTGTGCTCAGGATTTCAATGAGCATGTCATGAGCGTGAGCCGGCGACTGGAAGAGACTCTTGGCTGGGGCAGCAGTAGTGCGGCCGCCTGGGAGGAAGTGGCCGGCGTAGCCGGCAAGGCACAGGGAGCAGCTGTTGGTGGAGCTAGAGGAGGCGGACTGGGCGGCGGTGCAGGAGGCGCACATCTTCGTTCTTTCGACTCGCCGTCCGCCGCCGCGCGCCAGCGGTTCAAGGCTACCGGTGCAATGCGCCAGATGCCGTCCAAGCACGACCTTGTCGGGCAGCAGCCGCAGCAGCCACAGACCCAAGACATTGAGGTTGGGTCTGTGCCTGCCAACTGGAACTGGTCAACGTTCTAGCGTTTTCGTGACGCGAGACCGGTCTCCACACAATAACACAAGCATATGCATTAATTTATAGGTAAGAGAGAGTGATATTTTGAGTCCCGGGGGATTGTACGCTTAGAATACGAATACGAGGGCTTTTGTGGATGGTTCTGGGGGTATTAGAGTCACGGAGAGATGTGTACTTGTTGCGGGTGATGATAACGGTGAGACATGTTTCAGGTGGCGTAGAGGGGAGATAGGGCGGGTGATGGATTTGATGCATTGAAGGTGCACTGGCGATGTCCTACCGGTCAGGAGTGCCATATCGTGAGGCTGTGCGACAGTGATGGGATACATTACAGACGGGGTAGGTGTGATGATGGATGTACCCCACGGTAAGTATCGGTAGCATCAGATAAGAGGTATAGGTGCCCACCAGAGGAGGTGAGTGGGTGATCGAATAAGTAACGAGTGTTTTCGAGTCATTGGAGGTGTTATCATTACTGGGGCGGTAACCCAAGTATCTACAGTTGGAACTGGTTGGTGTTTTTAGTAGAACATTCTTCTTGTGATTCGGCAGGGAGGTACGGCATGAAGGTAGTGTTAGACAGCGTGGGAGGATGAGGTGAGTGTCAGCTTGGGGTTGTCGTTTGTCTTCATAGAGTGCTGTTTGTTAGCTACTACAAGTAGTTGATTCTTTAGTAACTATGGAGTATGCACTGTGCACAGGTTCGCAACAGAGTCCACTATTCAAGAGCTCCTTGTTCTGACACATGCCCGTACAATTACCTGGCAATTTAACGAACTGAGACACCCCGGCTGAAAAACTGAAAAACTCTCAACTGTCTGGGCTGGACTCGTTTCTGACAGCTGTCATGGCCGTTTGATGTTGACTCCTGGACTAGTGTTTCACAGGGACACGGGAGGGCACAGGAGGGCTGGCTTTGTGCGTCTGGTATAGAAGCAGATGACAAGTGTTCCACGGGTTCGACGAGTTCTAGACTGATGGTCTGAAGGGAGATGGCTGATGGACTGTACATATGTTTTTTGTCGGTTTCGTGCTTTATGGATACAGCTGGTTCCACTGTACAAGTAGTTAGACATACCTACTGACTTCAGTGTTTACGCTCAAGTACGCCCACTAACACACACAAAAGTCGTACCAAAAGAACCGCAGAGAGATGATCTTTCGAACTGATCTACCTTTGAAGCTCTTCGGAGTTCACATTCGTTTCTGATGCGAGTAGTTTGTTGCTCCAAATTCAAGGTGTAGACATTTCCGAGCCGCACGGTTGAATATGGTATGAGGGCTGAATACTCAGAGAGGACTGTCTCTTTGAGGAACTGGTTTGTGGACATTCAAGTCTCAGCATTTAGTAATGAGTGATCCAGCCTTCCATCCTGAGTACAACTACGTAGTACAGGAAACATTCACTCAAGTAAAGACTTGACTAGAGTCTAGCCCTCATTGAGTAAAGTCAAGTGAACGTGACAAGAGGTGCTAAAAGCTACAAATCCACTCTGAAGCTCAACCAGCTGTTCAAAACCACACCACTCAACAACCTTCCATCCCCTGACACACTCTACAGTCCATTTCCGTCCATTTCCGTCATGATCACGTTCAACCCCTTTCCCGTCCATCTATAGGTGTCTTACAGGGGTGTGTAATAGGAGACGTTCTAATGAGACTTGTAACTATTGGACTCATCCCTGTACGTTTCAAATTGGCTGAAACCGCCCAGCCAATTCACCCCGTACTCTGTTACCCCCTTCTCCCTGCTCTGAAACCCCCCCTGACCTACAATCTCGGCTAAATGGCCGTGTTGACGCCGTTCAAACTACTATGTCCGTTATTTCCGTTGAAAAGACGTTGTCCGGGAAAAAAGACCCAACTGCCAAACGGCGGCGGTTACTGCAACTCAAGCAACTCTAAGCTTCAGCTCAACTCTAAAGCCTGCAGCTACCTGTGCATATTTCTGAGATGGTGTTTGAGGCTGTTTGGACGAAATGTTTGAGGCTGTTTCCCAGAGCGTCGCAAGAGTCAAAATAATATACCGGCTGCGGCTCAGCGTGACACCGTTTGAGACCGTTAGGCGAGAGTCTGAGCCGTCAGGTGGGGAGAGCGGGAGGCAAGAAAAAGTTTCGCCGTTACACTGAAAAGTTGCACACACAGAAACTCAGAAACAGGCCTGTTCTTGAGCTACCAGGTACAAGGGTGGAATGGAGCCAGTGGCGGTATGACTAGAGGAATCTGGATCGAGTTGGCCAGTGAAGTCGAGTTTAGGACACCCCTTCTGAACATGAGGATATCGTGATAAGAGCACTTGTATGTTCTCGTACGTACTGTACACACACAACACATCAGGCCCTCCATCGATCTTACACACGTCGTACAGTACGAGTACACACACACTGCTCCACTCGGCTCACGCCTGCTCACGCCTGCTCACTTCCCAGGCACGCACCCCGGACACTATCAGAACTTTCCGGTCCATTACGTTCGGCAAAAGAAAGTGGGATGACATTTGTAGACCTGTGATTGGTCGAGAGACTCAGAGTAAAGTACAGTAGCATCAATTAATGCACAATCCGCTTCACCAGCCTGCAGTTGTCCGCCAGGTCCGTATTCTCGGCATTTATTCGGGCCGTCTTTTTGTGCCTAGCCATGTTTGGGCTAGTGTTCTCTTCGCTCCGACAAGATGACAGGTTATGACAGAGGGACACGCTAACAGCTCCGGATTAATTCAAATAAGCCGGAATAACTCTTTGCCAGGTCCCTAAAAGGAGGGGAAGGGCTAAACTAACCACTTCTCGTGCCGCTAGCCCATACTTCAGCTGTACTGTAAGTTTAGCCCAAGCTCGCTTAGCTTGTAATTGATGCTTGGTGTGTTGTTGAAACAAGTTGCACTCATGCTGTGTGGAGCACCTCTTGGCAAACACTGTTGATCTCGCGACAGATCTTAGAGCTCCTCCCAACTCGCATTCCTCATGTCCAGGATCGACTCGGTTTTAACGCGTTTAACCCAGTGTCTAAGAGAGTTGGGGGATGTACTGAGAGTATGTACTCCACCGAGGGTTGTCGTGGCATTGGTGAAAAGGTACGAGCGTTAATGTTATGAGTGGGTCTCTAAGAATACGCTGAATCAGTTCTGGGGACTTTCTAGGGACTACAGGGTCGTAACTGAAGGAGATAGCTCTACTTGTACTCGAACAGCCCAACTGCTTAACCGGGTTTAGGTGAGTACTCTTACTACACAAGTAACGGGCGCACACAAAAACCCCAAGACAACTTCACACACAGAAGATTGATCTCTGTGCCTGGTAGTCACAGCAACAAACCCCAGACCATCTCAGAACAACAACAAACCAGATCTGAGCCGTACTCTAAGGTACACATACACAACCTGAAACGTACCTTGCCTAAGAATGGACATACTGGACGCAGCTCAAAGACATCGATGCACGGGGTCTCCTTGCTTCTTTCGCACTCTACTCTTGTTAAACATTCCCCCTGCTGGAATTCCCCTGCTGGAATCCCAACCTTCTCAAGACATTTCCATTACATAATCGTGGAGATATGGTGGGACTTTCTGAAGGAATGATTCCTAGGTCGTAGGGCCGTCCCCAGAAGAGCAAAAGATGTTCCTCCAGAGCTAATGATCCACGGGATACCATAGAATCGCTCAATCAACACCCCTGCAAAAAATAGTTCAGCAAGAGCCGGTAGACGTCACTTATAGCATATCGTTGCATCACAGTCAAAAAGAATGAGCGGTAGGGGAATTGAACCCCTGGCACCTGCTTGGAAGGCAGATATGTTACCACTACACCAACCGCCCCGAATTTTTTTACTAAAAGAAAAAGTGGCACCCAACTCCGGAAACAGCTGACTAATACCCGCGACTGCGAAAGTGGTATTAGAGGGCAGTAAATAAAGAAAAAGACAAGAAAAAGACAGAAAAAAAAAAAAAAA
>ULGS01000004.1:669753-820607 GCA_900519055.1 Yarrowia galli
AAAAAAAAAAAAAAAAAATAATGAAAAAGAGAGAGATTATTGGTTTGGCTAGTTTTGGAGCCCCCCCTTCCCACACACACCCCAGGACAACTCCCCGCTGCCCCCGAGTCCGCATCTCGCTGAGATAGCATCACACCGCTTTCGCGCCCAAGGACCCCATGTCCTCACCGACTCCACGTCGCCCTAGGATTTCTATTTTATTTATTTACCAATTCCACACCCACTCCGACTTCAGGCCACCACACGAGCATGACAACCAATGATATGACAACACCACGGACGACACGTCCCCACCACACAGATTACACAATCCCACAGGTCTACCAGACACCACGATCACGTCCACAACGACTACCAGTTCAATCGGTCTTCCCCATCTTACACGACTACAGGTCTTACATCTTCCCAGGACTACCAGTCTCCACGATGACACGTCCTCACGACCACCTGTCTACATGACCACACCACCTTACACGAACACCAGTCACACGTACACCACGTCGATACGATCACACGTCACACAGACATTACCGTCACAATGACCACAAGACTACTACACAATACTCGACTTTACGTCACATTTTACGATTACAGCTTCTTCGTTTCTCAGCAGCCCACGATGGCTTTGCCTGATACGACCACAGATTATTTTTGCTTTGTTTGATTGTTGATATTTATCCGGTCAAGAGGAGGAAAAGGAGGAACACGCGAGTACGATTGTCATACGCTCTTCTGAACACCCGAATCCGAGTCCGATGTGCGGGTTTAACATTGTTTATAGGCCTTAAGTAGCTGAAATGTATTTCCCTAGAATCAAAAAAAAAAAAACCGCGACTGCGAAAGTGGTATTAGAGGGCTGTGGAGGATCTGAGAGTAGTATGGGTTTGCTTAGAATGGCTTTTTGTTGAATAAAGTAACATTTATATAACAAATAACATTAACGACTTACATATCACTTTCTGGAAGGAGGTTCCGATCACCAGCCTCTAATCTCTATCAGAGAGATACATCAGGAGAGGCTACGCACCCTTATGGGGAGCCCGACTGAGTACGGCATCAGCTTGACCAAATTCACTCTCTAGCAACGTACTCTGGATGAATTTTAGAGCTGTTGGGAGTGATAGGGGGCGTCTGGGAGACGTTGATAGTGCTGGAAGATCTGACACCACGATTGTGAGATATCCAGATCTGAAGCTCTTGGATTATTAATTTGTCTCAAATGAGGAGCCCTGAAACTTGCCGCAGTATTTTAGTTCCATTGAGACTGATATAGGAAGGATTACACGACGGGTTTGAAACAATGATGTAATCTTACTTCAAGTGTCTGAGTAAAGTGTAAGTGGCTCTAAATGAGATTGTTAAGAGTCTGCTGACATATTTTCAGCTGTCAAGTAATAATGAGCTAGGCTGGGTAAGGACCAGTAGCGCTGTGACACGCTAAAAGTAGATGGGACAGGTTTCTCCGAATAGCCAAAAGACCCGCGATAGACCCTGCAACGTTGAAAACACGACATTACCCCACAGCATGTCTGGACCAATCATTCCGCGTTATTTGGCGTGACGACATTCTGTGCGCTAAAGTAGCGTGCACAAGAGTACTAACGGTAGAATAGTGGGCTACCGAAGCAAAGAGAAAGTTGGTGGGGAAGATATGCAGGAATGTGGAGGTCGTTGTTTTGAAGTCTTGGCTGAATAGTTAATACTTAGGACTGAAGACGTTGGATACGAGGTGCTGAGGTAAGGGAAGAGTGTACAGTGAAATGGCTACAAGTACAGAAGACACAAACAGGACACGAACAAGGTCTTGACACTTGTCACCGTGTACAATGGGAAGACCCCGGAAGTAACTTGTCTTTAGGCTGATATAGCCGTAGCTGTAGTTCAGTAATGTGGCTGTGAAGGGTAGCTAAGAACATAGATGAGTGTGGGTATAACTGTGCGAGTAGACAGTCCAGAGAAATGAAGAGTTCACCAAAAGATGTGTTGAATGCTCATGACTACACACGTTTTGCACCATCTTCTACATCTCCCATCAACGAACATCTGTCTTGCGCTCTCACCAAACCAGCCATGCATACCCCAACAACTGAAGTACACTAAAACAATCCAAGCTCAACTATATCAGCGTTGATCCGGCTAAAAGAATGGGGTAACGTCACCGATATATAATGTTGCCAAGAGATCAAGACTTTTGGACTGGTTTGACAACGATTACAACAAAATGTTTTGGAGGAACATGAAGAATGAACCTCCACAGGTTCTCAACTCAACTCTATGGCTATCTGTCATTGTCTTTGGCCTACTAGGCTCAGCCAGAGGTCTGGATGAAGGTATGATTGCCGGAACTACTTCACAGGCATCTTTTGAGAGACAATTCAAGCTCAAAGATCCATCTAAATCTGCCAATCAACAGGCAAACGAACTATCAAACATCACAGCCATGGTACAGATCGGATCTGTTGGAGGATCTCTCATAGCCATGTTTGTTCAGGACAAAATTGGCAGAATCAGATGCCTTCAGGAGATGATAATCTTATGGACGGTAGGAGTCATCATTCAAGTCACTTCTTACACTCAAGGTCAACTTCTGGCAGGCAGATTCATTGCTGGTCTCGGAATTGGCCAGTCAGTGGTTGTTGGACCCACTTATCTGGCCGAGGTGGCTCCTAAAAACGTTCGTGGACTATGTACATGCATTTTTTCCGGCTCTGTCTACCTTGGAGTCATGTTGGAGTATTTTGCCAACTACTCTACCACTTTGCATATGTCTGGTGATAGTCGGATTCAATGGGTGTTACCTACGGCTGTTCAGTTCATTTTCGCAGGTCTACTCTTCATTGGCTCCTCCTTCATTAATGAATCTCCGAGATGGCTGATGAAGATTGGTAAAGATGAAAAGGCTGTGGAGACACTGTCCAAAATCAGAAACTTGCCAGTTGACGATCTCTACGTGCAAGGAGAGATTGTGGACGTTCGAGAACAGATTGAGCGTGAAAAACAGGCTCTTACTGGAACAAGTATACTGTCTTTGCTCAAAGAACTTATTTCTACAAAGGCTAACAGATACCGACTCTTTCTGGGTATCATGGTACAGCTTCTAGGTCAATGGTCTGGAGCCAATGCTGTGACAGTATACTCCCCCAAATTCTTCTCAATGGTGGGAATCCCTTCAAAGACAGATCAGATGATGTACACTGCTGTTTTGGGAGTCATCAAGTTCAGTTCGGCCATTTGTTGTGCTCTGTTTCTTATTGATACCATTGGACGACGAAGAAGTCTCTACACTGGTATTTGTCTTCAGTTTGTCTCCATGCTGTATCTAGGTATATACCTGACTCTTGTTCCTGCCACAGTTGGGGCTGATCGAAGTCCATCTCAGAAGAAAGCCGGTGGAGCGGCCATTGCTGCAATCTACTTATCTGGATGTGGCTGGGCTCTGGGATGGAACTCCATTCAGTATCTCATTAATGCAGAGATTTATACTGTCAGGCATCGATCTCTGGCATCTGGTATCATCATGGTATTTCATTTTGCCAACCAGTATGGTAATTCCAAGGCTCTCCCTTTCATGAGATCGGGAATAACTGATCATGGCAGCATGTTCTTCTTTGCGGCCGTTTTGCTCGTTGGATTGGCCTGGTCCTGGTTCTTCTTGCCAGAGGTATCTGGAAGATCTCTGGAGAGTATCGACGAGATGTTCTCTTTGCCCTGGTACCAGATTGGACGAAGAGGTCATCAGTTGGTGCCGGAGACAGGAACGGTGATTCAGATTCAGGAGGAAGAGGAGAAGAAGGGTGGAGTGATCCACATAGAGAGTTGTTAGATTGAAGCAACGAGACATTTATCGATGTCATCAACCAGCCAAAATACTTAGTCCTAGATACATAGACATTGAACAGCATTTCATGCCGTTTTCGCCTTTTAGTGATGGGGCTGAAGTAACTGCAAACTATTTCCTAACAAAGTCCCAACCCTTTATCCCTTGGTGGTTTGTGTTTGAAGAGTAGGCGTTACAGTTATGCACCACCACTAAATAAACTCATGCATGTAAATAAATCGCAACACCTTATTGACATCATCACCACTGCACTACACACACATCCACAAAGCCTCAACATGTCTGATTTCACGCAAAAAGTGGAGCAGAAATTCGGCGAGCTCGTGATCGAGGCCTACTTCAAGGGCGATCCGTTTGTGTACTCATCGTCGCTGTTCAACACCATTGCAGACACCCGAAAACTGTTTCCCGACAGAAAGAACATGTTTGATCGACTGTTTGAAGACAACATCAACCGGGAGTCGCTGGCCGAGGAGCAAAAGCTGTTTCCTCCATCGAATCTCAACGATCTCATCAAACTGGTGCGGCTGATCGAAACCGACAAGACCACAGAAACCCTCCAAGACGATCTGCAGCAAAACTGTTTGATTTACTATCTGCTCCTGGATGCCAATCAGGAGGCTGCAGACGGCTATGCGGCTGAGATTCTGCTACCGTCGGCCTACCAGCATTTCATGAACGGCTGCTACGCTCTGGATCGAGGCGACATGAACCGGGCCGTGGAGGAAATCACCTATCCAGGAACAGCCTCAACTTACCCTGACGCGGTGGTCCAGGCTCTCAATGCTCTGACCGTGGCTCAGAAGAGCCGAAGTGAAGGCGACCAGCTCATTGTGCGCTACTTTGATGAGAACACGCCCAAATGCGACCAGCACGAGTCCATGACCATCTACATTTCCTGTTTGGCGCGTCTGGACCCCATGACGGCTCTCACATACATCCGGTCGCTCACTGCCGGCGCTCAAAAGGGCGCCTTTGAGTGTCTCATCAAAGCATGCATTGAAGAACGATACCTCGGGGGCGTGTGGCGGCTCAGCAATCTTCCCTTTACCAAACAAGAGGGGGATCTGCTCCGTGTGGCTCTGGATTCTGTGAGCACCGATGAAGACCTCAACAATGACATTCTGGTGACCCGGGCTCTGCATCTGGGTAATGTCAGAGAGGCAAAGAGCCTCATTGGTGATGCTGTGGAAAGACGAGGAGGAGAGGAAAAGTGGGGCGAATACGAGGCCACCTTGGCTTTGTATTAGGGGGGGGAGATAAAAGCCGGGCTAGAGATGATCCTGGCCCTCGTCATGGAGGAAAGGTTTCGTTCTAAAGAGTTTTACTCTTGGGGCTGAACGTATAGTAAATTATTCAATTGTTTGTAAGCGTAGTGTAGGTATTGTAGTATCATCACAGTGACGTAATGAGATCTCTGTAGTGGAGACAACGAGATGTCTTTTGTCATCAGGAGCACATCAGCCCAATTGAGCTTTCTGGATAAGTTGAATCGTCCAATGACGTCATAGGGCCCAGTAACAGTTGATGACGTAATCCTGGCGAGCCAATACAGTCTTCTAACAAGTAGTCTCATCTCATATAATGCTGCAGTGCTGCAAGATGGATTACAGTGTGGGTAAGAGCACCATAACGTCCACTTGTGGTTGTCCTTATCATCACTGTAAACACAACGGAACCCCAAATAGAACTCTTCCTCCTCCACAACACTTGTTACAACGACACAGGTGCAGAACAAAGCAGAGGGTACGGTCTAGAGCGACTATCAGTACTTGCGGTACCAGTACTGTACTCCGTAGTACCCCAATCCACTACTGATTACACACTCAACCGATCAAGCGTCTTCACACAACCGACTGGACATTATAGAGATGTCGTTTCACGACCAGTGCAATTTGCCACTGACGAACACCTCACAAGTCGCACCACGTCGATCTGGCACAGTTACACAAACCACGAGAACACGGCAGTTGTAATGCACATCAAATGGCGGGCTTCAGTGTACGGTATGGAGCCAGACTCGGAACACCCGGTCTCCCTGCCAATTGACGGACCTATACAGCATTACTCGATTCACCGTCCCATCACCAAGGTCGCGGGGCACGTGACGCCTCTGCTACAACCTCTCGGAGTTAAGCCATCTCAAATGGGCTGCACCTAAACCACTGAACACCACGACCGTTCACACCCACCTCCTCCACTACTGCGATATCAATTGATCTGCTCAATCGTTCTAGTTAGTTGAGTCGGTGACCGTTTCGTCAGTGTCCGTTTAGCTGGTGTCCGTTTAGCTGGCGTCCGCTTTATCGGTATCTACAATGCCGACATGTCCAATATGCACAGCCCTACAATGAAGCGTGTCGACGATCTGTGCCGTCGAAAACCACGCGGCTCATTTCGCAACCAACCTCTTACATCCCTAGTGTCATCGATCATACTATATACATACAGGCTCCGTTTACTCGACGGTGGTGTCGAGCTTGGCTCCCAGAGAGGCGAGCAGAGACTCGGGGGTTCGGGCAGAGATCATCTGCAGGACCAGCTCCAGAATGGGCTGCTTGACGGACTGCTCGTAGATGCCCAGAAGGTCAGTGGGCACGGGGTAGACGGACAGAGCCTTGTAGTAGGCAATGGCGGCGTTCTCAATGTCGTTGGCCTGGGCAAACTCGTCGGCCTGGGTCACCTGGGCCAGGAAAAACTCCTCCTTCTCCTTCATGCCGGAGGGGATCTGCTGGGCTGCCAACGAGGCGTCCAGCTTCTTGATGATCTGCTGCTTGATTTCGTTCTTCTTGGCGGTGGCATGGGCGGCCTCGGCCTTCTCCAGATCTCGGTTGCTCTTCTTGAGCTTTCGTCGGAAGTCGGCATTGTGTCGTCGCTGGTAGTCAAAGTAGACAACGTAGGACAGGGCGCTCACGGCCAGGGCGGAGGTCACAACGGTGGCGGTGGAAGGCATTTTTGGGGGGGGGAGGAGGGTGTTGTGTGGGATGTAAGGTTGCAGTGATGAACTGTTGCTTCCTGCGCTGTATTTTCGAGGAAGTGAAAATTCAAACCGAAACGTCCGTCAATTAACGTTAGGGTTGGGAGGTTTGGGAAGAGCTGGAAATAGAAGCGTGTAGAAGGCGGTGTTGGGTTGGGGGATCTAGCGTGACGCGGGAGGTACTGGTCTGGGGTTGGGGTTTTCGGTCTCGTCACGTGATTGCCATTTTCTCGCATTTTTGGCGATTTTCCCACCTTTTTCCACCTTCTCCCTGCGCGCTTTTATTCCATGAGTCAAAACGGTGCATTTCCGGCATTACTGAACCTTACGTACATGGCGATGAGTAGCGACGTAAGTAAAGAGGATAGAGTTAGTTGGGATGGGGGCGGTGCAGGAGGGTGTTTTGTTAAGGCGTTTGTCAGGACAATCTGTCAATCAACCACAGAAGCGCACGGAACTGGAATTGCCACACGTGACATCGGTCAATCATCTTCTACCTCCCTCTCCTCCACTTCTCCACTTTGGTTGATGCCCTAGGAGGGGTATGGATAGTGCACTGATGGAACCTTATGCTCATAGACAAGGTAATATAGCCGCCTTGAGTGTGCTGAGTCATGTGATATGGTACGGAGTACTCCGTTAGCAATAAATAGATTGGTTATGGTCTGGTTAGGGTGGGTGGGGGTGGGAATGGTTGTGAGTCGAATGTGTGTGTAGATGTATCGTGTCACGTGTTGTGAACTGTAGCATTGTATGATTTCAGGTAGCCGTGTTTTCAAGCAGCTGACTGAACGGTTATGAAGGGACCCCCTACCCTGCTCTCTCAGATCACGTCCCCTCAAACCTCGCCTTCGTTATCCTCCTAGACATCGCGTGAGCATTGCGAGACTCGATCCAACTTTCTCCCCTGCGTTGTTGCAAGACCCGGTTGCCCGGCAGACTGGGATTCTTCTGATACTCCTCCTTGATGTAGTCAATGAAGATCCGGGCCTTTTTGCACGAGTATCGGGGGACAATGACACTCTTTAGAGCTCTAGCCTCAGCCGGTATAGCGTTCTGTTTGTACCATGCCTGGTACTCCTCAGGAGTTCGATAATGAAGAAACAATTCAGAGAAGGACTTCCACACTTTGATATCACACCGATGTTCCTCAAGACGCAGTTCTGCGTAGCTCAGAATCATATCTCGCTCTTCCCAGGTGTATGGTATGAAAGCAGGGTTGTCAGCATGCTCTGTATAAGTGTTTAGATCTGTAAGTGTGTCCGACACCGTCGATGTGATTGAAACAGTCCTTTCGGAACGTGGGCGTTCGGTTATCCGCACACCATAGGTTCGTTTCTTGCTTGGAACACCTCCAGCTTGGAACATTCGGTTGAACATGATATGGGGATTGGGGGTGTCATCTGGGATGGTCCTGGACACGAGATTCCGTGACGAAACAGGAGTCTCGGGCTTGTCTTCAGCAGGAGTCTCTAACTTGGCGATACTAGCCAATGCCTTTTTCCTTTTTTTGCGACTGGCCAATGTGTCGGTCTTATCTATTCGGTCAGCGAGAGACAGAGGCTTTTCTTGCTTGCCAATCCGAACGGCCAGAGACTCCATTCCTGTCCCCATGGCCATTCTAAACCGGTGAGCAGGGTGGTCAGGTTTCGTCACTCCTCTGGATTGCCGGTTTTCATATGGACGCCGAGATCTGTCCAACGACTGTTGTTCGTCCAGCTGAATGTGTCTGCGGGAAGTCATCCGGGCTGTGTCTGAAGTTCTGGGACCCATGAGTCTGTTCCGAGCTCCATTAAGTTGTTCCGGTACTTGTAGAGATGTGTGGTCAGACTGGGTTCAGTGGAGGTGTAGGTTTGATTAATGAGCATTGTGCATAATGGGTCCGGAGATATCGGAGATAAACGTAGTGGGTGGGATTGGCACTTTGGTGGGTCGTGGTGTGTTGGGGCTAGGGTGGTGTGGATGATTTCGTACATGGCTCCTATTAGGGGAATCTCATATCTATAACTAGCTGTGTATTGTCTTTATCTGGCTGTGCTTCTATATTGAGTGAGAGTTGTCCTGTTTTGACAGTGGGATGTAGGTATGCCATGGTTATGGCTGTACAAGTGTTGGCCGGCTTGGTTCACAGTGGTAGTCATCGAGCTCACGGCTGTTTGCAACACATCAAGTCACAGCCGATGATTTGTCCTTAGTCTACAAGATGACAAGAGCATGATACAAGTTTCCTCTATGTGGATGTTTCTGCGGGCTATTTTCATAGTTGAGAACTCAAAGGAAAAGAGTGGTTCATTGTACGGGTACTCCCACTACGGCAATCGTAAATACTCGTACCGGTACTATATGGCGGTGAACTGTCCTGTTCATGGTCAACAGTCCATGTCTTCCAGAGTCCCACTTCACGTCTATCGGAACCCTCTCATTCGTGTATGCTGTCAGGTCCACAGGGATCATTTAACACACCACTCAATATGTGGAGTACAGTAATCCAGAGCTCGTAAATCGATAAATCCCGACCTGAATCATTGCCAATTAATATCTCATTTACAAGTACCGGTACTTGTGTGTAGTCACACATCCTCCACATCCTACTCCTTCCACATTGTACCGTCCAGCCTCCAATGACGTCATGCATAATCAAACGGGTATCCGCAGCAACGTGTGTCAACAGGGGAACTACTCGTACTGGGACGTGCCAAACCTCAAACCCCAAAACACTGCGTAAACAGTCCGGCAGAAATTATTCCACCGATTTTTGAAACGCGGCAGAATTTGACACATTCGCTTCCCACACTCATCCACCATTATTTACCCCGCCTACCACCCGCTAAATCTGCTCCACACTAGCTAGCTAACCACATACCCCACAATAATTGCCCCTGAAGTTTTAGGGTTCCTTTTGGACTAGCCGTAGAGGATGTCACGTGACCTGAGAAACTGACCATCTCGGCCAGCCTGTCTTACTGACAACACGGACTACTGTCCATAAGCTGTAGCTCGTGTATCGGAGCATCCCTGTCAGTTCCCTGCATTTACTCACTCGCTAATTCAGGGCTCTCATCCTTCCCACTTACAATGGCCTACTTTAAGTTCACCCACATGCACGTCACGCACTCCTGTATTATCTGCAGCTTCAGGTGCACACACTAAAACTACAATAGAGACAAGACAGTTGCGATAATCAGAACCCCGATACTGACGTCTCTCCAGAACATGGCAGAAACCACCCCGCTACTAGGTCGCGACGACTTGGGTGACGCGACGGCCAGCCAGCCTCTGGACCTCGTGCCCATCTACTCGCTGGTCTTGTGGGTCCACGATATCATCACCGAACGGGTCGAAACGTCTCTCAAGTACGAGCAGATAAAAACGCCCCAGATCTACGCCTATCTGATCAAGCCGATTGTGGAGGAGTGTATGGTGACTGTTGGTCCATGCGAGGAGGATCATCGTCCGGAAACGCACCCAGACTCGTGTGAAGATCACGACGAAACCATCTCCGTGGGTATCATTTATTCTCTACTGGCAAACCAGGTTCAGTTCCTGAGAGAAAGCGACACAGATGGAGGAGTGCACGGAGGAGTGCTGGAGACACGTGCTATTGTTTGCGAAATCGTCGCTCTCAAACTGCTACGTGAACTGCATGAAGACGACCTCATCCAGGCTCTGACCTACGACTTTTACCCTTTGGCCACAGGAAAGCCGTTCAACGTGATTCCCCGATACCAGCGAATCAGCGCGCTCGAAATGGCCATCAAGGCCGGCGCCAAACACTTTTTGGCCCACAGAATCGTCGTGTCGGTGGTCCAGGAAATCTGGGACGGATCAATCATGTTCCAAAGCAGCATGGACAAGTTACACAGAAGGAAAAAACCAGACAATGTGTTCAGCAGAGAACTGGTGGGATACGGTCGACGTGGACCGGGAGTCAAGTACTGCTATGAAGACGCGTCTTTGTTCAAACTGTCGAGACTGAGAGTTCCAAGATACAGACACACAATTGGAATAGTCACATTTGCAGTGCTGATTGTGCTGTATCTGGGAGTTCTATACCAGCAACACAAACAGCTGGGAACCCTAGAGCTGGTCTTCTGGCTGTGGTCTCTGGGATTTGTTTTGGAAGAGATCATCAACTTTACTGATGCAGGATACACGCTTTATGTGATTTCCATCTGGAACATCATCGACCTGATAATTTTGGTCTTTTTGGTCTCATACTTTGTGGTACGTGTTTACGCACTTACTGTGGCCTCTCCAGAAGCCTTTTACTACTGGAATGCTCGGGCTTTTGATCTGCTTGCCACAGTGGCCATCTTTCTCTTCCCACGCATGTTTTCCGTGCTCGACAACTATCAGTACTTTTCGCTCATGCTGATTGCTGTCCGGAAAATGACCATCGATCTGGTGGTCTCTTCAGTGATGATCATTCTGTTCTCTGCAGGTTTCTGGGTCGCCTTCACTATGGCCTTTGCACGAGACGTGTTTTCGGCCAAAAAGATTGCATACGACCTGATGAAGATTCTCTTTGGCTTCACACCTACCGTGTGGGACTCGTGGAAGTACTACTCGGTTCTGGGCCGAGTCAATCTCATGTTCTTCCTGTTCGTGACACATTTTGTCATAATCACGATTCTGGTGGCTGTGCTGTCCAACACCTTTGCAGCCGTGTCTACCAACGCGTACGAAGAAGTCAAGTTCTTGTTTGCAGTGAACACAATCACCATGATCAAGTCTGAGTCTTCGTCATTGTTCTCCTACGCTCCTCCTCTCAACCTCTTGGAGTGGGTGGTCAGACCACTATATTACGTGCTTCCACTGCGCCAGTTTCTTGTGCTGAACAGAACAATCATCAAAATCACACATGCACCCATTCTCTGGACCATTTTCTTCTACGAGTGTCTGCATTTGCGTCTTTCGGGAGAAAAGGCTCTCAGACAACGACAGAACGAGATCATCAAGCACGAGATCATCAAGGGCCAGAACTTCCGAAAGAAGGGCGCCTTGAACTCGTCCACGCTGCCTTCTACCAATGCCAGCTCGACCGCCAATCTGAACGCTACACAGCCCAGTCCAGAGATGAGAGCGGTTATTCCCAACGTCAACAAGATGAAGCCGAAACGATCTTTGTTCAACAAGATGGCACACAAGCTGCGCAAGCCGTCGAAACCGGAAATCAAGGTCTCCAACGACGATCTTCTCGATGAGGTGTTCAAACGACCTTACAAGGGTACTGTTCGAATCAAAAACAACACCGGAACTGTCCAGATGGAGACTCTGTTTGATGGACAGGACGACGAGGAGGGAGAGAACGCTGTTGATGGCGACATTCCATTGGAAAGAACCACTTCTCGTGTCACTTATGAGTCTGGACGACGATCTCACAGTATGACATCAAGTACACGATGGATCCCTACCCGCATTACTGGTAACAGAAACACGTCTGGAAGTACGTCTGGAAGCACGATTTTGCCCCGAAACAGACTAGCATCTGCAAACTCGTCTCTAATGCAACACAATCTCGCCATTAGTCCCTCCAGAACAGTCAACACTGCGCTGTATCATTATGACAGCGATATTCGATCTCAGGCACTCAAGTACCAGAAGCGGCAACAGTTGCTGGACAAGCTGAAGCGCAAGACTTCGATTGACGACGTGTCTCTGGGCAGTCTGGATGATGAAGAGGAGGAAGAGGAGCATGCTGACGATGATGATGACGACAATGACGACATTTTGTCCGATACTCAGCCCGATGGTGAGCTTCTCGACATGACAGCCATGTTGGTGGGTCGAATGGATGATCTTCAAGAGAGTATCCAGAAGATTGAGCTGTTGCTGGGTCATTTCATGGAGAGATGAAGGAATGGGAGACTGAACATCAAAACGAAGAGAGATCATACACACAGAGTCTGAAAACAAACAGAAAGCACCAAACAACAGGTTTGAACATTGGGTAATAATAATATAGGTAATGATAATGAATTTAGTATAGAGTACGAGTAAAGGAGTTCAGTGTCCTATCCAACATACTCCAGATCGATACTGTAACAGATCTGGGACAGGTTGTGGAAAGTATTGGCGTTAGGGATATGGGGAGTCTGAAGCGACGCGTCCATACTCATCTGCATCGTCTGGAGAAGACCTTGGTGTCCCAGCATTCGTGCAATATCTGCCAGACGCTCGCCAGCCATGGTCACCAGGTCGGTTTCTCTTTCAAGACGACTCTTCATCCATCTAGTAAACGGATGGCAAGCCAGGTAGAACTCTCCGAGCGCTTGTTCGTCGTATCGAGCCGATTTCAGGGAGTTTTGATACACGGTTTCCATCTGGGCCTCGGTGAGGAAGCCGTCTTTCATGAGATCAAATCGAGACGCCTTTCGCATCTTCTTTGCGGGAGTTCCTTCCTGCCAGAGCAAGTAGGCGTTTTCGTCGTCTGTTTCTTCCGCAGGAGGAGCCCAGGATTTGGTGGCAAAGAACTGGTCTCCGATTGCTGCGTTGTCCTTGTACTCAATGAACATGGTCAGGAACTCAATGACATGGTCGATAGTGGTCTTGGCAACGGTTTCGGTAATTCGTCGAGGAATAGGGTGGTTCAAACACTCAGTAATGGTGCTCACGTGCTGGACGTCGTAGGCAGAGTACCATTCTCTCCAGGCGGCAGGAAGAAGGTGGTTGAGACGTCGACATTTCAGAGTATGAGACAAGGGGGAGTCCACAAGAGCGTCACGAAGATGCTCGAGGTAGTCAAACACGTGGAATTTGTCTCTGCTGAACTCCAACAGCAGTTTTCGTCTAATGTTGAGATCAGCATCGAGACCAGCAGCTGTTCGAGGTTTCAGCGCGATCTGGGAGAGACCCACCTCATCTGCAATTTGCCTAATAGATTCCTCAGCAACGGTCTCCTGGATAACAGAAGGCATTGACGCCATCCATTCGTCGTTCATAGCTAGGTTGAAAGCCTGCCAGATCTTGTCACATTGTTCATTCAGATCTTCACTGGCCCACTTTTCGAAACAGCCCTCCAGTCCTGCCATAAGTTCACGGGCGCCGGTATCACAGAGAATCACCTGTTTGAGGAGATCCGCGGTGATCTCTCCACTATGTTTAGCGAAGATTTGCATCATTCGCAGTTCCCTATCGTCTCTGTCGCCGATTGTTTCGGCCACTTTTCTGTTTCTCAGATAATCCGCCACGGAGACGGACCGGGGTAGAGGGCAGCATCTGTCGGGAATAGTCGTGGGATCAGCAGCGTAGACACACACAGGGGGAGGTTTTTCAACATCTTCCATTGACAAGGCGGCGAGATCAGGGAGATCTCCCTGGTTGACTTCATCGTCCTGTTCCTGTTCCTGTTCCTCAGCCTCCTCGGTCTCCTCGGCCAGTTCGTCTTCAACGGCTGCTCTCAACGTGTTGGCATCAGCGAGATTCTTGATTCGGTCAATCTCGGAGTACACCTTTTGCAGTTTCTGGTCCATGAGAAGACTCATTTGGTCGAGAATCTCGTCCATTCGTTGTTCGACCATAGCGTCTACCTGGGCGGCGAGATCTTCAGCCGAGCTCGTAGTCGTGGAGCCATTGGCGGAATTGGCAGCTGATTTGGGCTTGGCCTTGGTGCCCTTTTTTCTGACGTTTTTCACCATTGTTGAGAAGTGGTGATGTGGTGATAACGAGGAATGCGTGTATGATGCAGTTGGAGCTAAACTGGGAAAAGAACGTTTAAGTGTTGGCAGTTGAGGTTGGGAGGTTAGTTGAAGTATTAGGTCAGCACAGCTAGCGTTTATAGACAGCCAATGGTTCAGAGGTAAGTAAACAGGTAGTCAACGTTCTAAAATGAAGAGGTGGCCACTGGAGGGTGTTCAGGTCAAGATATCAACACAGGTATCTGTGAACGAGAGAATTTTTTTGACAGGCTTTTCCAAGTCCAAATACTCCATTCCCAAACCCGACCACCACAAGGCAACCTGGCCGAGCGGTCTAAGGCGCCAGGTTAAGGCTAACACCTTGACTAATATCCTGGTCTCTTCGGAGGCGAGAGTTCGAATCTCTCGGTTGTCAGCAGTGAGTGGATGTGATCGAAAGTAAGCATCTCTCATTCTTTTTGCTCGTCCTTTTGGTGTTCTGTATTGGGTGAGCTCCTGTACAGTTGTGGCAGGAGGACTCAAACTGATCTAAGAGATATATGAGGTTGGATAGTTACAAGGATTACACAAGAGAAGTCCAACAGCTTCTTTCAACTCGCTGCTGTACTTTTTGCCACCTCAGCAACCACCAAAAAGTTATTTGACCACTGTTGGACTGATTAGTCAGCTAGACATGTTAACATACGAAGGTGGGTCACAAGCAGGACAGAGAAGAGCCCAGGGGAACAAAAAGATGGCGACATCCGCAGGATTCGAACCTACGCGGGGAAACCCCAAGAGATTTCTAATCTCTCGCCTTAACCGCTCGGCCAGGATGCCAATTATGGATCTGTAAGATCCGACTATCTTAGTTATGCGGATTACTTCTGCTTCTTCTCTGAACACCCGAATCCGAGTCCGATGTGCGGGTTTAGCATTATTTATAGGCCTCAAGTAGCTGAAATGTATTTCCCTAGAATCAAAAAAAAAACTGCTGTGCCTGTCGATCTCTAACGGGATACGACGGCCTTCGATACGCTTCTTAGATTCGTGTAAACTTGTCTTATTAATCATACATAAAATTCCTCCTTATACTACCATTACTCCTGCACGTCCCTCTCGGGACGAGCAGTCACACAATGCACGTGACCGGCCCGCGTCAGGACCATTAGTAAGCGTTTGGTCCTTACACTCTCCCTCCCTTAAGCATCGGTCACGTCATCTTCTTCGTCATCTCCACTGTCCTCCTCGTCTTCCTCCACGGGGTTTTCCATAACCTCCTGTCGGCGTTCCTCCTCTTCTTTTTCCACTTCGGCATGGAACTCCACCCAGCGTTCCCAGTCTGCAGACAGCTGCTCGAGTCTAGCCGGGTCCATTTCCTGCAATAAGGCCTTGGGCACACTGGTAACTCTTCTGGGGTCACAGCCTTCCCACGTACACAGCACCTCCTCGTTCTCCTGGTCGATACCTGCGAAGCTCGTGATCGAGTCGAGGTTAGCCCGCTGTTTGTCTTCGTGTACGGGGGGTTCCAACAGGAAATCATCTCTCTCCACATACTTCTTGAGGTACTGCACGTTGATGTTCCTGTGTCTCTTCGACTCTGGCGGGAGGGCCACTTCAAACGCATTATCGAACACTTGCTTAGTCAGTCGATAAGGTCCGAAGAACACGTCGTGCATCTTCGAGTCCTCGTCCTTGTTGTAGTACGCCTTTCGGTGCACCAGCGCCAAGTCTCCCGTCTTCACGGTAACCTCACTTCGGTGTGCATTGACTCTGGCCTCCTGTGCTCCTTGCATTTCCACCATTCTGTCCTTGATCTCACTTTGTACCAGCTTCATCTTCTCGAGCCATCGATCCATCTGGATGTGGGGTTTGTCCATCATGAACGACGACTCATATGCCGGTCCCTCGGGCACGAATCCATACAGTGCTTCAAAGGGCGCGTATTCGGTGGTACTGTGCTTGGCTGAATTGAGGGCGAACTCCATCATCGGTAGCCACTCGTCCCACTCCTTTGGTCTGCTCTGCACGTAGGTTCTCAGTAACCGACGGACGTCCTTGTTCGTCCTCTCCGTCTGGCCATCGGTCTCGGGGTGGTTGGCAGTCGAGAACTTCAGCTTCGTTCCCAATCGGTGCTGGAAGGTACGCCACATCTTCGACACAAACTTCACATCCCGATCCGACACAATAGTCCGTGGTACTCCATGGTGTCTGAAGATCCTATCGAGGTACAGATTTGCACACTGCTCCGCGTTGATGTTAGTGTGACACGGAATCAGATGTACCTGCTTCGACATCCTGTCCACGATCACCCACACATTGTCGAACTTGTTCCTTGAGAGAGGTAGTCCCGACTTCGAAACGAAGTCCATCGAGATGTCGGACCAGTTCTTCGTCGGGATGGGCAACTGCTTTAACAACCCTTGTTTCGCTGTTGTACTTGACTTGGACCGTTGGCAGCTGTCACATGACTTCGTGTACTCTCTCATCTCCTTGATCATCCTGGGCCAGTAACAGTTTCGAGACAATCTGTCAAACGACTTGTAGTATCCAAAATGTCCCGCTGTCGGTGTGTCGTGTGCTTCTAGCTTCATCCTCTCCCTCGCTTCTCCTGCTGGGATACACATTCGTTTGCCCTCTCCCCCTCCAGGAACTGTCTCGAAATACAGTAGCTTGTCGTCACTGATGCTGAAGTGCCGGATGTGTTCCACCATGGTCTTCGGAATCGGTAGCTTGTCCGCCAAGATCTCCCAAATCTCTCCAAAATCCTTGTCGTCCTTGTAACCCTCTCTCACCAAGTCCCGTATCTCCTGATCCTCAACCCATACCGGCATCACCTTCAACTCACGTGTATCGTCCTCCGTCTCAGCAAACCACACTGGCATCACTGTCATCCTTGACAGGGCGTCAGCCGCTCCATTCAACTCCCCTGGCACGTACTTGATGTCGAAGTCATAGTCCGCCAAGAAATCCAACCACCTGCTCAGTCTGCCACTCGGAACCTCCGCTTGTGACGAGAAATACGTCAACGATTGGTGATCGGTCTCAATCAGGAAGTTTGTACCCAACAGATAATGCCTCCACTTCTTCAGTGCGTGAATAATGCCCAGAAACTCCTTCTCCCTTGTGCAGTATTTCTTCTGAGCCGGAGACAACTTGGCCGACTCATACGCCACCGGCCTCCACGCTTTATCCTCCACGCTCCATTGCTGTAGCACAGCTCCCACCGCCACGTCGCAAGCATCCGTACTCACTTTGAACGTGTCCTCCATTGTTGGTATCTTCATGACATCTGCTGACACTAACGCCTTCTTGATCTTCTCGAAAGCTGCCTGACACTCCTGTGTCCACACAAACGGTTTCTTCGGGTTCGCACATTTCCTGGTCTTCGCCGAGGCCGCCGCCAGCTCCGTCAGAGGGCAGGCCATCCTGGAGTACCCTGGAATAAACCGTCTGTAATATCCTGCAAGCCCCAAAAAACTCATCAAATTCAAGCCTGACTCCGGTGTTGGCCACTCCTCCACTGCCTTGACCTTGTCCGGTGAGGCTCCAATTCCTTCTGCTGAAACGGTGTGTCCCAGAAACTCCATCTTATCCCTGAAAAACTCACACTTTGA
Source organism: Yarrowia galli (assembly GCA_900519055.1). Classification (NCBI taxonomy): domain Eukaryota; kingdom Fungi; phylum Ascomycota; class Dipodascomycetes; order Dipodascales; genus Yarrowia; species Yarrowia galli. The sequence continues at coordinate 687,802 of ULGS01000004.1, forward strand.
CTTCTTGGCGTAGAACTGTTGTTCCCTCAGCAGATCCAGCACCTCCTCCACGTGCTTCTGGTGTGATTCTGCGTCGGGGCTGAAAATAATGATGTCGTCCAGGTACACACACACACTCTTCTCCAAGAATGGCTTGAGGGTGTCGTTCATCATCTTCTGGAAAGTCGAGGGCGCGTTGCATAATCCGAAAGGCATGACCAAATACTCGTAATGTCCTGATCTTGTCGTGAAAGCCGTTTTGTGAATGTCCTCCTCCTTGATACGCACTTGATGATACCCTGAATGGAGATCCAGTTTGGAAAAGATCTTAGCTCCATGCATCTGGTCCAGAATATCATCAATTCGCGGTAGTGGGTATCTGTTCTTCACTGTCATGTCGTTCAATGCCCGATAGTCCACACACATTCGTAACTCACCTGTCTTCTTCTTGATAAACAGAACTGGTGCCCCGAAGGGGGACTTCGACTCCCTGATGGTGCCACGTGCCAACATCGTTTTCACCTGCTTGTCCAGCTCTGCCCACTCGTATCTGCTCAGTCGGTAGGGCCGCCGGAAGGGTGGCCTCTTCGAATCGTCCGTCTCAATCTCATGGTCCACCTCCCGCTTGGGAGGCAGCTCGTCCGGCAAATCATCTACAACTATGTCATCATATACCGACAGAAGTCGGTCCACCTTATCGGTGTACGCCGAAGCAGCTACGTCCTCATCTCGTACAAATAACACGAACATCTCGCCTTCGTCGGCTTCTACGGTTTTCATCGCATCCTCCATGCTCAGTGTGTACGACTGCATGAATTCTGCATCCTTCTTGTCTTGATTCGAAGGTCCACAGCCCGGGGGTAAGAACTCCCTGGTGGCCCAATTGATGTGTTTGGCATGTTTCGTAAAGAACGGCATACCCAACAACACCTCTTGTCCATGCATGTGTGTCAAAATAAACGCTTTAACACACGTCGTCCACTCTCCAGCTTTCACTGGCACTAAGGCGGTTTTGTTGACCACTTCAGATCCATGTACCGACTTGACTCGTTTCGGTCGGCATTCTTCCACCTCCAGTCCAAGCCAGGCGACCATATTGGCCGCTATAAAGCATGCGCTGGCGCCACTATCTAACAGCGCCTTCACTGGCTGTTCGTTCACCTCGTAAGACAGAGACACGACTTCTTCGTTTCCTTCAATAACTTCGGTCCTGTACGTGAACAGTGTCTCCATCTCTCCCTCCTCCGGGTCCATGTGTCCCATCCTGGGCTCCTCCTCCACCTGCTCCCTCTCTGCAGACGGTTCCTCCTCTACGTCCGTGTTCTCCACGGGCTGCTCCTCCTGTTCCACTACCACTAGTGGGTCCTGTTCTTGCAGGGTTACAGATGCGGTTTCTACTGACATTGCATTAACTACTTCAGCTGACTGGTCCACCGCATCCGCAGATTCGAGATCTGTGGATGGGAAGGCAATTGAGGTCTCGGTCTCAATCACCTTCACTCTTTTCCCTGGCTCTCCTTCTTTTTCAGTCGAGCTGACCAATAGGCGGCCTTGTACGCCGTGACCTCATCTTCGGGTGCCTTGCACTTCCGTTGCACGTGCCCCTTCTTTCCACATCTGTAGCATTCGGTGCTGGCTCGGGGTCGGTCATCCTGTTGGTCACGGTTGCCCTGCCCCCATCTTCGGTCGCCGTTTCCTTTAAACCGATTCCAGCCTCCGTTCCTCTCGCCCCTGTCGTTTGCCTGCGTACGCATCAGAGTGGCATCTTCCGGGTCGCTGTCGCTATCGTACCCATCGTAGTCATCGTAGGCCTCAACCCGGTCGACGTCCATTCGGTCATTGTCGTGGAAATCGGCTCGACCAGAACGATGGTTACCGTCGTGCACTCTCAACATGTCCACCAGCTCTTCCAGGGTGGATGTCAATTTGTTAGCGCCAGCGACCTTGATTCCCGTGAGCCAGGCAGGCTTCAGACCCTGCATGAAGATGGACGCGGCAATCTTTTGTGGGGGGGAGCTCTCCAGAGCCCGGTAGGCTCCTTGGAATCGAGCGATGTACGCGTCAATGGTCTCGCCGGTGAGAGCTCGGAGCTTGTAGAACGCGTCGTCAGCCTTCAGTCCGTACTCCTTGGGGGTGAAGTGATTGGCCACATCCTTCTTGTACTGGTCCCAATCGCTCTTCAAGGCTTCTCGGTACTCGGGTTCCAGCATGGTCCACCACTCCAGGGCCACTCCGCTCATGCCATCAGCTGCTAGCACTGCCCGATGTTCCATTCTGACGAACCGATCAGTGAAGCGCTGCTCAAGCCGCTGGAGGTAGTTGCGAACCGCATGTCCCACATTGCTCTCCTTGCCAGTGAACGAGGTGCCGAAATTCTTCATGTCGGCCAACATTCGGCTCTTGTTGAAGGCCTCCTGTCGCTCTTTCTCGGGGTCGTTCTCGGTTCTGCCTCCCACCTGGTCCCGGGTCTGGCCGTTGAGTGCGACTCGCATTTGCTCCACCTGCTGAAGTAGCATATGGACCGTGTCGTCTCTCATTCGCTGTGCCTCCATTTCCGCTTGGTGCTGTTCTCTCAGACGCTCGTAACGGAACCGCTCGGCCTCTGTCATTTCCTCGAGGTTCACGTTCAGCTGGAAATCTCGCTGCAGAGGGTCGCGTCCTTCGCCGGCTCCTTGGCCGAAGGGGTCGTTGTTGTTGTTGTTGTTGTTGTTGTCTGCCATCGAATTGGCTGTTGCAAACGTATCGGAACTCGTGTGAGACGCTTCGTAGTTTTCGTCTCTGTCGTTAGTCGAATCTGATTCTGATTCTGGGATTCCCCACGTGCCGATTTGCCTGTTGCGTATGGTGAATCTCTGCTTCTGTCGTTGAGCTCCTTCTGCCCTGGATCGTAATAAAAAGCATCGCTACCAAGTGTAAGATCCGACTATCTTAGTTATGCGGATTACTTCTGCTTCTTCTGCTGTGCCTGTCGATCTCTAACGGGATACGACGGCCTTCGATACGCTTCTTAGATTCGTGTAAACTTGTCTTATTAATCATACATAAAATTCCTCCTTATACTACCATTACTCCTGCACGTCCCTCTCGGGACGAGCAGTCACACAATGCACGTGACCGGCCCGCGTCAGGACCATTAGTAAGCGTTTGGTCCTTACAGGATCCCGGCCATATCAGGAGCCACTCAACGAGCCGTTTGCCGTTTCAAAATTTTGTGTATATGGCTTGGAAGGGGTGTCACGTGGTGTATTGAAGTATGCCACTGCTCTCTGGTTTCAAATATACTCTCTAACTACATCTTATAACTAGCTGATGACTAGGTTAGCTGTGCTAGGTTTGGCAGGTTCAATTACCACACGTTAATGAGCTTGTGAAGATGAAAAAGTGGATCGGGAGTCCGTGGCAGCCCCAGTACTACTTCTGCCTCAGACAGCTCCTTTATACAATATCAATTGTCTTATTCGCATTACTTCGATTCATAAAACATGGAATACATGTCATTCGGATTCTGAGGTCGGTTCCAGCTATTCTTATGAAGGTATGTACTAGCTAGTAGCTAGGTATGTGGAGTATGGGCTACTGAAAGACAGGAAGGAAACATGAGATTAACCTATCGTATGCTATCAAGAGTGTTGACAATCCAGATTTATCATAGATCACATCCTAGCCCGTGAAATCACCTATCGCATCAGCTTCCCCCCATCCCACTAATGTCAGAAAGAATGGAGAGTTACGCACCAGTCTCTCGGACTCGTGTGATTACAGACTCTTAAAGAAGGGTTGACTAAGCACCCAACATCTTCCAAGTCGAATCGTCCCCTTACACGCCAGTTGCGGCCATATCCTGGTGAAAATACGGCTTCCCGTCCGATCAGCCATAGTCAAGCACCAGAGAGCCTAGTTAGTATTGTAGTGGGAGACCATACGAGAATCCTAGGTGCTGCAATTCTTTTGCCGTTTGAGAAGGTGGCGATATCTCTTTTTGTCACCTCCTGGTGGTGTATTCATGTTCTGTGTCTAACCTATAATTTTGGTTGAGACTAAAGTTCACTCAAATTTCATGGGTTGTCCTTCAGATAGAGCTGTGTCTCCTTTCTTGACCTGGTAATCTGATGAATCCACCGACTGGCTCATGTGCTACCTGCTCGTCTTTCCAGATTCCAGATTCATCAGTTATTCCTCGATGTTCGATCAATGTCATTATCTCAGAAAGTTTTAGTTAGGCTCGTCGTATTTTTAGGCGTGAACTTTCTGGAGAAGCCTTCGGAAGAAGTGAACAGGTACACCCTACGTTTCCGTACTCCTAGGAAGACAAAACTGCTACAAGCCACTTGTTATAGGCTCACTGCTTGCTGGTTCAAGTCGCAACTCTTTTCTCCGACATTCCATCGACTTCCACCGACTTCCATATTCTCCCACCACTTTCCTTGTCCTACATGTTTGGGGCTGGCTCTAATTTTTACTACATCTCTCATGCACCAATTTTGCCACCCAGCCATCTCACACAAATTACACAAACTGTATTGGGCTGTTCAGAGAATATATAAACACCCCTTGAGTCCCACCTTTCTCATCAGAATCGGACCAGTTCACTCTGAGTCATTCTGGAGACGGAAGGTGCCTTTTATAGCCCGCCGAGATGCGGGGCTGACAAGCAGACCTGTCTCAACGACGAGGACACAGTCCGTTTGAGTCGTCACAACGAGGACGGTTTCATTTTTTACCCGTCCGCTTGAGTTGTTTGGGCAATGTGGTGAAAATCGAGAATCCCAATTTGGTCGAGAAGGTAATGACGCGTTTACCGCATGAGCCTCAGAGTGCGACAGCTTCTGGTTGAGCATTTGAGCTGAGAATTCGGCAAGTTCAACACAGAAGCAAATACATCTAACGACCACCTGGCCAAGTGTCAATAAGTCCTGGACTTCGAGTCTAGGTTGACCGCCACAAGCTGAAACAGTGCTGTGAGCAAAGAGCAGCTTATTGAAAAGTGCAGCCGCCAGCCACGATAGACTCAAGGGTGGAACTCCTTTTGAGAGACTCCTTTCTCACTCACAGGGTGAAACTCCTTTGTGAAAGTCTCATAGGGTGCAATTCCTGTTTGAGAAGCCGCCTAGAACTGAAGAGCCAGGCTGAAACAAGGGCTGCCAGTCTAGAGCAAAGATCTGCTTTGACAGACGCCTACAAGGTCAGAAGAGCCAAAGACGCCAGAGCCACTGAGCCAGAGCGATTACAAGTGCCGGAGCAAACGCCAGAGCCGCCAAAGAGCCACACCGATGCCTGAGTGAGAGCCAATGAGTCCCATGAGGCATTAAGTGCTAAATACAGAGCCACAGCCAATGAGTCTCTCGAGGCGATAAGAGCATCAACAAGGCCACAGTAAGTCCCATGAGGCCGTGAGCATTGAGCCTGAATTGAGAGCACTGAGTCCTACAAGGCCGTAAGACCCATACCAGAGCACAACGCCAGAGCCAAAGGCAACAGTGTTGATCGAGCCAGAGCCACTAAGTCTACAGAGCAATAAGAGCCACCGACTTATGCCAGAGCTGAGATGCCAGAGCCATGCCGGTCAGAGCCAGAGCCATCGAGCCAGATGCCAGAACCAACCCTACGAGCAAAGAGCCGGTAAGTCCTACAAGGTAATAAGTGCCAAACGCCGTTTCGAGCCCATAAGTCCACAGAGCAATAAGAGCCATTCGCCTGAGCAAGAGCCAATGAGTCCACAGAAGCAATAAGTGCCAAATGCCAGAGCAGACAGACAGACAGAGCCAAAGGAGCCAGGGCCATGGAGCCGAGGCCAGCCAGAGCCAAGTCTTAAGGAGTAGGCAGTGAACCTCTTATCCAGAGGATGTAGCTGACCGAACCTGTTTCTATTCGTTTAGTTTTCAGAGGAGTAGGTGAAATTCCGAACCTCTTGGGTTAATACATTTTGGACTAAAAAGTCCCACCCAAATTTTCATTTGTAGTCAAGTATCGTAGTTGAGATTATTGTGATTGCACTTGTACATTAACTATTGTGCTGTAGTTAGTTGACTTCATTAGGTGAGGAACCAGCGGTAACAGAAGATAGCGTTGACAACAAACAACAGAACTGATCATAGTGAGCTTCTGTAGAGTCTGGTTTTGCCTCTATAGACTAGCCAGCTGAAAAACAGAAGTGCCTTGCTTCGCTGCCAACAATGTAAAACCATGTTGTCTAAGTGTAGCTAGATGACCAAGGTACGGTACTTGTACTAATTAGTTTACGGTTTCGTAATCGGCAAGTGTGCATATGAGATGCAGGTGGTACACGAGATTCTGGGCTAAACTTAAAGAGAGTACGATGTGGCGTGACGTCACCGTTGACGGTTCAATTCTTTTTGGTTATGTTTTCTAAGTTCTATATCTATCACTCTAGTGTACTCTGACTAGTTGAATGGCTCGTTGAATAGTCGTTGACGACCCTCTTCTTTTCTCCCCCAGTCTCTTCGATCATCTCAATCGATTCCGAAGAAGACTCTCCCACTCCTTCAACCACATCCACAGTGGTCTTGGGACCCGTGTACCATCGGTGTGCAAACAGAAAGTAGTACGAGAGACAGCCTCCCCAAACACCGGCCAGAATTACACAAGTGTAGTTCATAGTGAGCTGGTCAGGGTGGGCTGTGGTTCCCGGAAACTGAAGTAGGATGATTGCAAAGAACAGATAAGTTGAGGCAAACGAACCAATGGCGATGGAGAGCTTCTTGCCAAGATAAAAGGGGCCTGGAGTAAGTTTATCTTGTCCAAAGACCAGCTTCAGAGTCAGGGGAATAAACCAGGCGAGATAGTTACCTCCTGCTGACAACGAGAAGATGGCAGCAGCCGCGGTGGAGTTGATCATGCAAATGGAACCTAGAGCAAGAGCCAAGAGTGCGTTTCCCCACACGCATCTGATGGGGTTTGAGTATTTTGTGTTGACGACCTTGAGGAAGGTAGAGAACGGAAGAGCTCCATCTCTTGAGAAGGCCCATGACTGTCTGGATGCTCCAATGACGTTAGATAGACCCATCGTCCATTGGAGACAGAAAAAGACACACATGATGCCGATGGTCCAGCTCTTTCCCAGACAGTCGTACACCAACTGAGCCATTGGTTGCTGGAACTTGGTATTCAACAGAGGTGCAATATCATGAGGCATGACGGCTGCAAAAACAATGTTGAGACAGAAGCCCAGGATCCAGCAGGCGCCGATCGACGAGATGATTCCAAAAGGAACAGCTCTGGCAGCATCAGCAGCCTCTTCGGCCATGTGGACGCACGAATCAAACGCTCCAATAGTCCAGATGGGCGACAACCAGGTCAGAAAGAAAACCCATCCGTCGGGCCAGCCGTCGGTCATGTTGTCAATGTGGGAGAACATGTATTCTCCTGTGTTTAGTCTGTTTCGAGCTCCGATTGGCAAAGCGATCATCACCACTAAGATGACAGCAAAGTTGATGAAGATACACATGGTCTGAAACTTGGCCATATGGTGAGTTCCCAAGGAGCCCACACACCCGTGAGAGACCACGCAGGCGGCAAATATACCATAGACCGTATACTTTGATGGATTCCACCTTCCGTCTGTGGCCACGATAATCACACTAGTGAAGATCTGGGCAAATCCATAATCGATCGACATGACTCCTCCAGTCAGTCCCAGGGTGTTGGAGTAACCCACCAGAAAGGATAGAGGTCGTTTGAACTTTTCTGGTGCAAAGTAAAAGGTCCACCAATACAGACCTCCAGATGTCGGAATAGCAGATCCCAACTCGGACATTGTGAGTCCGACACTCATGACACAAAACGCACATACAAACCAACCCCATACCATCCCATAGGGTCCAGCTGGAAGAGTATATGAGATGGTTGTGGCGATTGAGGGCAGTAAGCCCATAATGGAGAAGGCGATTCCGAACATTTGCAGTTTGGAGAAGTTTCGTTTCAGCTCAGGTTTGTATCCGATTTCTGCTAGGACCTGGTTGTCCGAAGTATCGGGTGGTTTCGCTTCAGGGTCGTTCATGTTGGTGGAAGAGTTGCTGAAAAGAAGATGGTGGAAGAGGAGAAGGTGATGATGGGGAGAAGGGGGGGAAATCGACGACAAATGTCGACGATCGTGAGTGATTAAGAAGCCGAAATTTCCGACTCCACGTATATATACTGTCGCTTAAACACTAACACTAAGGCAGTGTTAGCTTTGGGGTTGGTTGCGTGCGTGATTGTTCGTGGAGACAGAGGGTCTGGTGGGTGTATCAGAAGTCATCAGACAGAATTAACGAGTTCCTTCCGCAACGCCAAGATTGCCAAGACTGGCAAAGCAAGCTTAGTCCCTTATCACGCGTTATCGGCCATTGTTCTCATGTGGACACGTTGGTGGTTGCGTGCATCGCTATCAAGATAAGACAGAGTTCTGTCTCAAACTGTTTTTGCAGGAAGACAAGTTTGGACGGCACGAAGCTTGATTAAATTCGCCAATGGCAGCAGGGGGCAAGTCATGATGGAGGAGCACCGTTGAGATGGAACTAAGCCGGTTTTAGACTGTAGAGAACTGAATCGAGTGGATTGAAGCGGATCAAGTTCCCTTGGAGCTGTGTGACCGTCAACATCTGAAGGATACATGCGAGATAACGCAGCAGATGCACAAGAGCCGCAGGCCAAGCCACACGTGTTGAATAGTCGTACTCTTGAGTTCAGATACGGACAGGCATTCCTGTTTCGTTTAGGTTGAGAGGGACAGAGAGAGACAGAAAGAGACAGACCTGGAAATGAGATGTGAAAAAGCAAGCCATCCCCGGTGATCCATCGACACCCGTCTCCGAAATTAACTGGTCATGTGATTGGGGGAATGTGAGCACATATGTGATATACCAGGCGTTGACCATTGTAGGTGCTACTTGTAGGCAGTGGAGCAATACAATGGGCAGCAAACTACTGAGACAGACATGTCTTGAAATGTGGCTGTATCATTCATTAGCGGCGGCCAAGTACACTGCAATCGGACATTCCAGAACCTCTTCGTAGTCCTATGCTTACTCACTGGTTGCCCTCCATCACGGCTCTAGACGAACAGTAGGGGTTTCCTGAAGTTTGTCCCAAGTGTGCTTGCAGATTAGAGACCATCTGGTATTGGTTAACCTCGCTTCGCTTCACAGTTCAGTCCTGACCTATAAAAGTCATCCCAGCACGTTTTTCAACCCTAACTAGATTGTCGACTAAACAAGGCCGATTCTCAACAAAATCTGCATCCCACTACTTACACCAAACTCTACCCAGCCCTGCCTCATTTAGAGCCGATTAGAGTTCCGGAGAGTGGCGAGCTCCAAACGACGTCATTATACAGATGACGCGTAAAATGCTGAAAAACGCGATGACATAAAAGTCGTGTAAAAAGCGATGAATTGACACTTTCCGACAACCCCCAAACACTGCTCAAACCGTTCAATAACACCCCCTTCGCCCAAAACACATGGGTCAAGGTTCTCACCACCAACCCTAACCCCGACCCCGCCAACCATGTGCTTATACGAGAACCTCACCAGCGATATATACACGATAATCAGTCTAGCTACAAACAACAAACAACACAATGTCGTCCTCCATGCCGTACGACCCATATGCTGGTGAGAGCCATGCGCAGACGCATCACACCGGCAACCACAAAACGGCCGCCATCCAGGCTCAAATCGACGATACTGTGGGTATCATGCGAGAGAACATCAACAAGGTGGCGGAGAGAGGAGAACGACTGGACTCGCTTCAGGACAAGACAGATAACTTGGCTGTTTCGGCGCAAGGGTTTCGACGAGGCGCCAACCGGGTCAGAAAAGCCATGTGGCTTAAGGACTTCAAGATGAAGATCTGTCTGGTCATTGGAGTCATCATTTTGATTGTGGTCATTGTTGTCCCCATTGCCGTCCACTTTTCCAAATAATGATGATATGATAGACGGTGGTTACGGAAGAGAGATACAACAGGAATGAAGGGGGAATCCGACTATTAGAAGCGAACAGACGTCACGTCCAAACGTCTGGAATTTTTAACGACTATATGAGAATAAATGCTAACTGTGTATGAGGATAGATTCGACCTTCCTGATGAGGTGGAGTGTAGGGACTTACACAGACGTAGCTATGTAAAATGGGGTATCCTCATAAGCAGTGGTTGCCTTGTATTAGGACGTTGTCAGTATATACTGGTGCAATCGCTCACATCCACTAATATAGCAGTATGTACTCACACTGTTGTTACAGGGGTGTCTCCAAACACGCTAGCGACTATTCTTGCTAACAATTCAACTTCTGAGATGTACACTACAGTAAATGACAGCTAGACAGGAAAGTGAACTAAACGGGGGCTTCTTCGGTGTAGGCTGTGTGAGCATGCCTCTGATATGAGACACACTCTGGTTCTGGTGTATCAATCTGTACAGGTACAGAACTGGTAAAAGCAGTAAGAGCTGTCCGAACACGTAGAGCTGTCTGAATCTATAGCTACAGTCCAGCTTCACATCCCTAATCAATTGAGGTCTGACTGTCACTTCTTGTGATGACTGATGCAAGAGCGCTCTTCAGCGTCATGTCTGCAGTGCTAAAGCTGGAACAACCTACCAGCTTATTCCAGTACACAATTGACTCGTTTGTCGATTACAGCTTACGTATATCAATTCTCACCTTCTAGCGACGGCAACCCCGATTGTGCCTTCGCGTTCCACTCACAGATGAGGTACATTCCACATGTATGGATCTGCAGTCTGTGACGTAAGACTGCATATTACCGGTATCTACTGCCAGATGGCTTATCTGATACGAGCCGTGCACAAAATGATCGCAGTCAGGATTCGATAAACTGTCAAGAATCGTAAAAGGTGTCTGTTGTGATACTTCAGACTCAATGGTCTTATCGCTCCTTATCTTATCAATCCTTAACCTTATTCAACTGCAGCTCTAAGACCAAACAAATACATTCAATTACAGTAAGGGCACAAACTCACCCTTGCGCGCCTTCAACACAAGTACCATGGCAGCCGTGAAGACGACTCCGGCAATCATAAACGCCATATTGACCCAGGCAGCTTTCATGAACAGAGGAGCGGCAGTGGCGACAAAAGTTCTCAGAACAATGACTCCATACCAGTTTGTGATAAAGGTGAAGACTGCAAAGCTCATGAGTCTTCGATTTCGGCCCTGGACATTGCTTCCTAGCCAACAAGCCAGAGTGGGCATGGCTGCAATCATGTTGGGAATGATGAACCAAGCGCCTCCGTACTTGATCCAAAAGTTCTTGTGGCTGGGTTTGCATAAAACAAGTGCCCATCCGATGATGCCAAACAGATAGTTGGCAAGCAGGAACGGGTAATTGGTTCTATACTTTGTGGAGAACCAGTTTGAGCCAGACAGTACAAGCAACCAAACACTAGAATCGGCCAGATGATACATTGGCCCAGAGCTGGTGAGTACTTGAGAACATGCAAGGTTACGGTCATGAGCTCTCCATAACACGAGAAGATACCATTGTAAGTGAAAAGACCCATGGCTCCAGTGAGCCACACGATGGGATCCCTCAGGGCCATGAAAAAGCCTTCCAGTACAGTCTCTGTAGGCTCAATGGGGTTTCCTCCGGCATAGTGTTCTTCAGTAATCTTCTTGAACAGCATGTAACCCTCCTCACCATGCTTCCTGATCCATCTGGGATGGTAGAAGTAGTCTGGTAGTAGTCTCCATACGAGAGGAGCTTGGAGACAGCCACAGATTCCAGTAATGAAGAACATCCATGCCCAACCAGGCTTTCCATCGGTGATTAGACCAAGTGCAATGGCGATAAGTGCAAACAGTGGCACCAGGAACCAGGAAACGCCCCAAGAACAGGCGATGATGAATTGACCCTCGAATCTACCATGTGATTCATAAGTGACCTGTAGAATGATGGGCAAGGCAACACTCATGACTGCACCCATAATCACTCGATCAGCTGTAAGACCTGCAAAATTGACACAGATGCCTAATAGAGTGCAACAGAGACCCCAGATGAACATCTGAATACCGGCAAACACTCTGGGATTCGATTTTGCAAACAGGAACGCCATGGGAATGACAAAAGTGGCATAAGTGAAATAAAGAGCAGCCTGGGACCACTCAAACTCGGAGGGAGTGAGTTTCAGAAACGGTTCAATGCCTCCTGTAACAGTGACACCAATAACGTCTCTTGAAACGATATGAGAAGCCAAGAACACTTGGAACTGACATCCAACAGCTATGCTTCTGTGTAGCTTCAAGTGGCGCTCTTTCTTTTTCGAGATGGTGACTTCAGATACTTGGCCAGAAGTGATACTCTGCTGGAGGTAGAGATCATCGGTCTTGGCGTCTTCGAGATGCTCAACTGACGTCTTGGCATCTTCGAGGTGTTCAATGGAGTGCTTGGCATCTTCGAGATGCTCGATTGAGGTCTTGGGATAGGTGGTTTGGTCCATGTTTGCGTCTCTATCCATACGAGATACTTCGTGACAACTATATACGAAAAACGAGTACAAGGAGAACTCAGCAACAAACTCAGAAGACCCAGCGGAAGAGAGTATTAAAACATTAGGTTGGATTTGGAATTGTGGGGTATAAGAGATTGGGCTGTGGGGTATGTGGGGTACTTATGAGGTGTTGTCGAGATGGAAGTCGACGATTCTACATTCGTTCCTAAAGATGGAACACCTACCTGGTATATTGATCACAACGCAACAATGAGAGTACTGTATCCATCAAGCTTGACAGCCAGGGAGATCATGGTTGACCCTGTAGATCCCCACTGGACCCACCCAAGGTTAATCTATTCCTTGCTGTTAGCTACATGGTTACAGTTGGAAATAAACAATCTAGCCGCGTCAGGTGTGCTAACCTGCTGTGGATTGGCGTTGATTTGGAACCAGTTCCAAGCCCTGACGCAGCAGCGGCCGAAACCTCATCTTTGACAAAGAGTTAGTCAAGACTCTCCGTCTTGGCGCTCGTCTCAGTCCTTCATGTCGGCTCTTTCGTTTTTCCGGACTTCCGTTGAACCCCCACTCTCTGTCTCACATCTGGTGAGGTTCGGTCGCAACAAACAAAGGCGACTCAAACAACCTGAAGGTGGTAGTCAGAAGGTGTAAAAGATGAACATTCTTCTTGTTGAAGCTATGACATCAGTTTTGACCAATCTTCTCTCTTTTTCCGCCCTCGACTACCCATTCCCACCACCCATCCCCCTCCTCTTAACGAGAACCCTGTCAACGACTAGCTTCGATAATACCCCACACAACTGCAACGGATGGAACATACAGATGGGGGTTGGTGAACATTAATCGACTTTGGGCTGGACAACAAATCTGTTGAATTGAGAGGGGTTTTCGCATTGCCGCAGTTGTATCCAGTGTTACATTCGAAAGGAGTTACAAGGGTGCAATGCAGCCATTATCTTTAGCCCTTCAGGGTCAGCTAAATACCGACTAAGAGATGGTCCTATGGTAGGAGAAAGGGTCTCTAGTCGAGATTCGTATGCGCCTTCTTCTCGGATGATCCCCCAAAAACACCCTCCTTAGCCCCGACTATAATTCACTGCTAAACTCACGGCTCCACAGACTGGGCAAGTTGTCTAATCCCCCCTGCACTGCAAGATCGGACAGGGTGATGAACTAGGCAAGTCCACGTGGGTTATATGGGCGGCTAAAAATTGTCGTCGTATGCAAAAACCATGAGCCGGCAACAACGACCGGCACCAAAAACAATTGATTCATTCCCCAGCAAATTAAAAAACGGGCCGAGCAGGGATTTGAACCCTGGACCTCTCACACCCAAAGCGAGAATCATAGCTACTAGACCACACGGCCGAAAATCTTAAAATCACGTGAAAACTTGCCTCCAATAGCCTAAAACTTTTTTTACAAAAAAAAAATTCGGTTTTTTGAGCTGTTGCAAGGAGTTTGGGGGCAAAATAATAGTGGGAATGATTTCTCCAGTACTTAAAGTATCTTACAACTTGCTTTCTAATCTTCAGGATCTATTACTCGTTGAATTGAGTGATATCGGAGTTGTCGCCGTTCTGCATGATTTCGGCTTGAACGAGATCATCGAGTTTTGAAGCTCCAACATTCTCAAGACGGAATCGTTTGGTTCGCTTCTGATCGGAAATTCCAGGCTGACGATAGATATATGGCGTCCGTGAGTATTATGTCTGCCGGATAACCCTCAGAAGGTCTATGAGAGGATACGAATACCGGATATAGGGTCCAGAGAGCTTGAGTCTCACCTTTTTGGTATTGGACTGAGGGAATGGATTGAATTGGAAGGAGTGGTTTGGATTTGATTTACTAGTCTTGATTCATTACCTTAGTGACAGTAACAGGAGCACTACCTTAGTGATCACTACCTTAGTGATCGTGCCAGGTGCTAGAAGAGGCGATGACGAGACTTGGAGAACCTCGAATTCATAGGAACGCGCACCGAGACCGACTACGAAGAGTAAGATACATTGAACGCCAATAACCGGGCTTACTAGGTAGTGTATATAGCAATAATGGATCTCTAGAATCAAAAAACCATTCTCTAGTCTTAAAGAAAGGATAGTCCCTTCCAGACTCAGCAGAGCAACAGTCGTTCTTCCAGCCTGGTCAGGAAGCTCCCATTGACAATGCTGACAAACCCCTTCCTCCTCTCTCCTGACGTCTGTCTGTTCCATGGTCCCCTCAAGGTTGGTATCCATCTGGAAGTGATTGCCGGCTACTTCACCGTTACAAATACAAGTCACGTTTACAAACAAAACAGAGTATCGTGAATCAATCTTCTCAATAGAAGAGAGGGGCTTGAGACAGGAATAGAGGTCGTAGCAGCAGAGAAGGACGGACAGAGTGAGTCAGTGGATGGAGAGCCGCAGCGTGAAGAGCGTGCCCAAGGACCTGTCTGATGAGAGTAGTCGCCATGGCACAAGTTGAGATGTCAAGTGAAAGCTGAGACGTCATAACACTGTCGTTATCGGGTTAACGATACCTAGGTTAATGTAGCAGAAGGAAGAGGTCTGACTGGGACAATGCCATTCGGGCCAAATGAAGTCGATCAAAAAGCACAGGCTCTCCAGAGCATGAGGATGCTGGCGAGCGCTGACGGTGCCCTATTAGGAGGGACCTCATTGACAAGTTGGGCATGGTCACAGGCAGAGAGGGGGAAGCAGAGATGTACTCACGGGGGTAGGGGAGGGCAGCTGGTGGTGCATCGAAGCCCCAGACTGTTGACGAAGAAGAGAAGAGGAAGAAGGGGGTATGGGGCCTCTATATAGACAGCGGGGTCTACAAATGGACGATGGGGACGCGATTAAGGGTCGTCTGTAGATGTAGAAGCCGTCAAGCTGGCTTACTGACCGAGAGTTAGGAGAGTGTGTTGAAGAACTAACTAGGGAGAGATCTGAGAAGAGAGTCTCCTTATATAACTATGAAAGCGGCACGAGTTCCCAGACCGGTTGGGGCTGAGAGGGGCACGATAGCCCGCCGGTATGAGTACGGAGTGGTGAGGCAAATAGGAAGACTGAGTAAGAGGACAAAGTCCCAACTGACTGGCCATGGTGTGGGTATAAGCACAAGGTGCTTATGAGGCAAAGATGTGCATGAGGCTTACATAGGGTGAAGCAATCAAGGATTGTCCAGGGTACGAGTCTGTGATCTTATGAGCCTTCATTGGGGCTCCAGAGAGGCTTAATACAGGATACAAACGTGCCAGTATCGAGCCAAGGGTTTCTACAGGTTACAGCTCCACTAATCATCATTAAACATGTTCAAACTATTGGTACAAGATTGGATTCGCACTCTCTATTTTTACAACTCTTCTCCATTGTCGTCGGATAACCCTCAAGATCTCTTTGAGAGGATATGAATATCGGATATAGGGTCCAGAGATCTTGAGACTCATTTCAAATTGAAAAGTTGTGCTTTTTGCAAAACATGGCGTTTGCAGCTATAGTGTTTTGATTCAGTCGTTCTTGTACCATCTGCTTGAAGTCAAGTGAGTCGTACTTGATATTGTTCAAACGGCAAGCACCTCTTCAGTAAGTAGATTGGTGACACCATGAACTCCCCAGTCCCAGGCTCGGAACCATGATCCAGTTAAAAGTACACGTCGGAGCTAAGAGGAATACAAGCCCGCCTCGACTCCAACCGCCACGGTCCATCTACTGCACACATTGGCTTGTGGAGATCGCAAGTACGACTCTCTACATAATACGATCTCACGAGATGTCGACGTAGACGTTCCTCGAGGGCAAAGACACGGTAGGGATATCAAGACCACTTTCATTACCCTATTTTGAGCTCAGAAGGCTGTTTAAGGCGGTCAAAGCTCCCAACCCTCGAAACTAACCATACTCAACACTGGGGAGAAGTCTTGTGAGCCTCAAGTACAAGCTTAAGTATCTAGTTGGGCTACTAGCTAACAACTAGTTGAACATCGCCACTCCCTGCTCTCCCCAAAAACATTCACATTGACTCAAATGATTTTCAGACCCCTCTCGTACTCCAACAATCCTTTCCTGTTGATCACTATCACCGATACAACCAAGTTAGACATCCGCAACCCAGAGTGCTTATCTCCGAGTGAGTGCATAAACAGGCTGGAGGGCAGATAACGAGTCTCTAATCGGGCGAATTGTGGTGTTAACCAAACAATCGATGAACCACGTGACTCTTGACTACAACCAGCCATCAATTGATATTCATCTGGTAGCGTTACTAGATTATTCCCCTTTCTTAGATGCCTCTTCTCCATCGGTACCCCCATTAGAGTTCTGACTAACCAAGGATATTAACGCAGTGGTACAGCACACATCTCCACGTTGACATACACCACTGCGAGAACTCACCAGCACACCACAACACAGTCACAGCCACAAAACACATCCGCCAAAATGCTTATGCTCCAGTACCAGAACCTGCTGCTGCAATCGGTGCTCAGCGAGCGTCTGGACCCCGAAACCCCGCCATTGGGCATCGACCAGGTGGTGTCCGACTTTGACAATGTCACCTTCCATATCTCCAACCCGGACCCCAAGGACAAGTCCGTCATCATGGTGTCCATGTACATCAAGTGTTTTGAGGATCTGGTCAAGTGCGGCGCCAAGAAGATTCTGGAGCGAGAGTACGGCCCCTACCTGACTGAGCCCGAGCCTGGATACGATGTTTCGTTGCTGCTCAATCTCACAGACGGCTCCATTCCTTCGGACCCCGAGCAGCGAGACGAGCTGGTCAACAAGATTGCTCTGCTCAAGAGAAACACGTTTGCCGCGCCATTCGAGAAGGCCTTTGACAAGTTCGACCAGCTGGCTGAGGAGGCTGCCGCCGAGGGCAAGGATCTGTACGCTCCCCAGAAGTCTGATAACGAGGTCATGGCCATCCACTACCGAGACGAGGAGTCCATCTACGTGCGACCAAGCTACGACCGAGTGACCGTCATCTTCTCCACCATTTTCAAGGACGAAACCGACCGAATCTTCGGAAAGGTCTTCCTGCAGGAATTCGTTGATGCTCGACGAAGAGCCATCCAAAACGCCCCCCAGGTGCTGTACACGCAAAAGGAGCCGCCGCTGGAGATCCGGGATGTGGTCAAGCCCTCTTCTAACGCCGACAACATGGGATACGTCACTTTTGTGCTCTTCCCTCGACACCTGGTTGCCTCTCGACGAGAGAACTGTATCTCGCACATTCAGATCTTCCGAGACTACTTCCACTACCACATCAAGTGCTCCAAGGCCTACATGCACTCGCGAATGCGATTCCGAGTCAGCGAGTTCCTCAAGGTGCTGAACCGAGCAAAGCAGGAGAATGTGGTCAAGGAGAAGAAGACTGCCAGTGGACGAACCTTCAAGCATCCCAACTAGGTACTCTCGAGGAGCGACTAGGATGCCGACCTGACGTAGCATGCTGCTGATTGACTTCTCTTCATCTAACGGTCTTAACTGGCTATGCATCGGTATGTCTCCATGTACCATTGTAATGAATATGATATGAATATGAATAATTGTAGGATGTGGTGGTAAAGGAGGAGGAGGGATATTTGTGAAAGAAGTGGTACCGGTAGGCTGGTGCGCTACCAAGGACTCATCAGAACGTAGCGCCCCCAAGCCAGTATTCACTCGTTGAACTGAGTCAAACCGAAGTTGATCAGGAGATAGCTTACATTTAAGCAATGTGGCTCACACAAAGTGACAAGTCGCCGTTCTTAACTCATGTACACAAATACTAGCCTTCGATGAGTGCCACTTGTATATACTCGGATTTGCCCCACAGTGTAGTACAAGTTCGAGTGCTGTAAAGTAAGGTGCACCTCATGCCCATCATACTGTATAACAATAAAGACATGTCTACGCTATGATCACGTTAAGCCGCAATGCTGAGTATTGTATCAACGAAGGATCCGACTCAGTTGGCATCCCCGTTTCCTTTCAACGGTTCCTTCCAGGCTGAACATCTCAGAAGTCCCTCACACACGTCACCGTCTTTAACACCACCACTATCAATCATAAAACAGCTTGCGACATATCGCTCACTGACGCTCCATTACTATATACATTATGCGCCCGGAGCAGCGGGCTTCTTGGTTCCGTACCGGGATCGGGAGTTGACTCGGTTGGGCACAGCTCCCAGATCTCCAGCTCCTCGGATCAGATGGTACTTGACACCGGGAGTATCCTGGGCTCGACCTCCTCGAACGTAGACAACACTATGCTCCTGTGCGTTGTGTCCCTCTCCGGGAATGTAGGCAGTGACGACCTTTCCGTTACTGAGACGGACTCGGGCAGCCTTTCGCTGGGCAGAGTTGGGCTTCTTGGGCTTGATGATCAGAACTCGAAGAACAACGCCCTTTCGCTGGGGACACGAGTCCAGATCGGGAGACTTCTTTCGTCGGTAGGGCACAGGTCGGCCTCCATCTCTCTGAATCTGGTTGACGGTCTTGTGTCGCACGGTAAGAGCAGCCAGGGTGGGGCTCATTGTGGGTCTGGGGAGAGCAGTGGCTGTCCAGGGCAGACGAGCCATGCCCATTCGGGCGTTTGTGAGGGCAGCTCCCAGAGATCGAAGCATTTTGTGTATTTTCGAGATCGCGCAACTGCTGATTTCAAGCTTTGAGATATTGGCACTGCATGCAAATTTCAGTGTTACCCGGCCTTGCAAACCCAGACAGTCAGGGCCCACCTCCCAAGGAGAACAGGTTGTTATACAGGAGAAGGTGTGTGTGGACCGCTGCCGGGTAACCCCCCACACCAGAAATGTAAAAGTCAGTCGGCATAAGACCCCTTCATACATCTTATTCAGACACGGCAAAAAATGGCTGACGAAGAATACAGTGAGTAAATTGATACCTAGAGGGGCGCAGGGCAGAGCGCATGGACGCATACAAGCAACGGGAAACAGGATGTGATACCTATTGGCAAAGATACGACACTAGTGTCCACACGCAAACAAGAACACAAACAGCGGCACACGCACACGCACACAGCCATGACCGAAAATGAACGCACACATCACGAACGACTACAAACCGAATGCGAGCAACACAGGCTCGATCTGATGACTGAAATGGGAGCCGTGACCGTGGCGAGCTGATTGCCAGCTTTCATAATCATCCATCTTGTCGTTTTTGCTACAGTACATGCACCTGTGTCTTGCTCTATCTGCATATATGCCCACCACAGCGTGCCTGCGATTAGCACGACACGATACAAACACATGCTAACACAGACCGTTCGGCTTCCCCTGAACAGACCTACGAGAGACGAAGCGTGTCTCCTCGTCGAGACGACGATGAGGCCGGTGCCCCCGCCGAGCACGCCCACGACGACCGAGAGCTTGACGACAGAGACCACAACATGCGAGACCGAGATGACCTCGACCGAAGAGACGATCGAGACGACGAAAACAGAGACCACCGCGACGACCTCGACCGACGAGATGATCTGGACCGACGAGATGACCGGGACGACCTCGACCGACGAGACGACCGACGAGACTTCGACAGAGACGACAGAGACATGGACCGACGGTCCAAGGAGCCCCTGAACGACGATGACGACGTTGACGCCCAGAACGAGGGAACTAACCTCTTCGTCACCGGCGTCTCTCGATACGTCAACGAGACCGAGCTCGAGGATCTGTTCAAGCCCTTTGGCGAGGTTCTCAAGTGCCAGATCATGATGGACCCCCACTCCGGCGAGTCCCGAGGCTTCGGCTTCGTCATGATGGCCGACGTCACCGAAGCTGACGAGGCCCTTGGCAAGCTTAACGGCCATGAGCTTGCTGGCAAGACTCTTGCCATTGAGAAGGCCAAGCGAAAGCGAGCCCGAACCCCTACCCCCGGTCGATACTTTGGACCCCCCAAGACCCGACGAGGTGGCCGAGGTGGAGGAGGTCGATACGGTGATGACCGGTACTCCCGAGACCGATATGACTACCGACGACCCCCTCCTGGCCGATTCGACGACCGTCGATACGAAGAGGACTACTACCGACGACCTCCTCCTCCCCGATACGATGACCGAGACCGATTCCCCGGTAGCGGTGCCCCTGGTGGTGAGCGAGGTGGCTACCGAGGAGAGCGAGGTGGCTACGGTGGTGGCCGGTACGATGACCGGGAGCGAGAGCGATACCCTCCTTCCCGAGACTACCGAGGACCTCCTCCTCCTCGAGATTCTCGTGACATGCGAGAGCCTCGGGACTCCTACCGAGACCGAAGCGACCGTGGTGGAGAGCGGTACAGCCGACCTCCCCCACGAGAGCGGGAGTTCCGAGGTGAGTACGGAGCCGGAGACGACTACCGATCTTAGGTTGTTTGTCGCCACTCCTGCTGACCCCCCAACACAGACCCAGACACAGATTTACGATTGTCCGCCTGAAGCTGTTCCTACCGAATTACACCCAACTTGTACGTCCGACGTCCGCCGTTCGACTATTATTCGATTACTATCCTGTTCGTTTCCCTTCGATTCGACTTTATTTGCCTGCCTGCACTCCTTTCTTACGATGAAATAGTTTACGCCCAAAATGTATCACCAATGATTTACCCCGACGAGCAGCCGACCCCTGCTGGAGCGCCCCAGTAGATTGCGACCTTTTGCGAAGCAAGCAAACATGCCGAGAGAAAAGAACCATGAGAGGCTTTCGAGATCCCGCCTAACCACGTCCCTTCCACTCCAGCCCATGAGCGCGACCGAATGAACGAAACAGAGCGACTTTTTGACAGCAAAACGAATCTTAGCGACTTGTTTCATGTTTGAATGCTTCACGCTGTTCGACGACGTTACGCCTCTCTCCGTATCGCGATACCCCCACTTGTACATTTGTAGAACCACTGTGTAGTCTCTTCCAACCTCCTTAGTATCTCACATACAAGTAGGCTTCTTCCTTCCTTGCCCAGTTTTGGGTTTCAGTTTTGTTAGCTAGTCTAGTCTACTTATCCTATTTATCCGTTATCATATCGTCGTTAAATCGTGCGTGGGTTCGCCCCAACTGATTACCTCCTCAGAACGTAACCCTTGATCTTTGCTAGGCCGTGGTTGATGTAGTCTCCAGCCTGGTTGAGTAGCTTCCACACTCGTTCTTCGAGCTGCTCGTTGTACTGTTGCGTTTGCAATCGAGTGTGGTGATTGTGTTGTCTTTCAGTGATGAACTGGTATTTGAGCACATCCTTTCTGGAGATGAGACCCACCAGTCGACCCTCCTTCACCACCAGTACCACCTTGGGTCCCATCTGGAGGAAAATAGATGTCACGTTTTCCAGCGGTGCCAGTGGTGCTACTGTCAGTGGGCATGTGTTGATGCTAGGTCTCATGTCGATAAATGCTTGAGTAGACTGTCTAGCAGATTCGGGGATCTCTCCAAAGTAACATTGGACCTGTCCCAGCTCCGAGGAGTGAATGTCTCGGTTGAGAGTCTTGAATTTGGCGATCAATCGAACAATCTCTTCCTTGGCAATGTATCCCACAAGCATAGGAGGATCTTCCTTGCCGGACTCGACTACAGGGTAGCCTTGGAAGGGGTTTGATTCAAGCAGAGTCTCGACCTCCTTCAGAGTGATGCTGTCGTAGGTGAAGTAGACGGCGTTAGTTTGCATTGCCTTTGAAACGGGAGCGTTGAAGGCGTGCTCCTCCTTGTTGTCAATGAATGGGAAGCCGTTGAACCAGATCATCTGATCGGCAATACCTCCCTTTCCAAACCGATCGGAGATGGCCTTGGTGATTCCAACGACGATCATGGTGGGCAGAATGTACGTCAACGCACCGGTGAGCTCAAACATGATGACCACGACAGTCACGAAAATGTTGGTGATGCCAGAAAGCGCAGCAGCAGCTCCAAGAAACGCGTAGGCTCCAGGAGTAATACAGGGCTGGTCAACGACACACTGGCTGAAGATGATGGAGTCAGGTCGAGCCTGCTGCCAGTACTGCACAATGTTACCGATGAGTCGTCCAAAGGTAGCTCCAACGGCCATGGAGGGCACAAAGATACCAGCAGGTACCTTGCAACCGTAGGAGATGATGACCAGGAACGTTCGAATGACACAGGCTGCCAAAAGAGACAGCAGCATGGTCATTCCTTGCCGATCGGGTTGGCAGAGGTCGTGGTACTTTTCCCATCCGTTCTCGCATTCGTGGAACAGGTTTTCCATAGCAGCAGTCATATCCAGACGCAGAAACTCGTTGGAGTAGCAAATGAGAGCTGTCAGGGATGCCAGTAGAGTGGCTTCCTTGACTGCGTACTTGCCGAGGTATCGCTTTCTGAACGACTGGACTCTGAGGTTCCACTTGCTGACAAAGATTCCATAGAGACCCCCAAAGACTCCAATGATGGAGAAGAAGATGATTTCGAAAAAGTGCCAGTCTCGGTCGTACTTGACCTGGAACATGACGAGCTGGCCGGTTCGGAAGGGGTTGAAAGCTGCGAGTACACCCGTGGCTACCAGAGCGCAAAAGTATGATCTCCACATTGTTTTCATCTGGAAGTTGCTGGTGATTTCTTCGAGAGAGAACAGCACACCTCCAATGGGCGAGCCAAAGGCCACGGCCACTCCTGCAGCAGTACATGCCGAGTAGATTTCTCTCATTTTTGATTTCGAGGATCGGTAACGTCCAAACAACGAGGCAATCACGTGCCCGGCACAAACGGCGTAATGAACACTGGGGCCCTCCTTTCCAACTGACAGTCCCGAAGCAATGGCCAAAGGAAGACCAATTGACTTGAGCAGCAAAGTCCAGGGTTCCAAGAAGCCCTGCATGACGAAACCAGCAACAATGCACTTGATTTCGGAAATACCCGAGCCAGCTGCGTATGGAGCATAGGTCTTGACGAGAAAGGCTGCCAGGGCGGCAAACCCGGCGGCAAATCCCACGTAGACAAAGTAATTGAGTAGTCCGAAACCTGTCCATGACTGCCATGCTGGACAGTGGTCTCCTTCTGTGCCCCAGCAGCAAAAGTCTTCGTTCAGATAGAATCCTGTGGTGCAATATCCTGTTTTGAGGTCGGCCAACCACTCTGTTGAAATGTTGAGCACGGCTGCGATGGCTCCAATAGCCATACCGATGAGAGCCAGTACCAGCCACGATTGAGCTGCTGTGTAGACCTCGTAGAGCTTGTGTCGAATGCGTCCTCGGGTGTCGCTGGACCCTGCTGCGACTCGAGAGGCTGGTCTGAACTTTTCAATCGTCAGACATCGCAGCATGTTTTCTCTGGCAGCCACATCCACCCAGTCGATGGTTGAGAAGTCTTCATATCGTCGGACCTCCGTCACGTCCGATATATTCACCGAACGTCTGAGTTAGTTAGTGTCGAGCACGAATCATCGCGGGCTGAGCAATACTCACCTTCTGGTCATTTTGGCCGTGATAGTCGAACTTGTAGATTGATAGTTGTCTATGCATGAACTTTGATGTGGTGGCTGAAACGTTGTGAGACAGTTTATTAGTGAGAAATGGCTATTGTGGGCTAAAGCGAAAGTGAAAGTGGAAGTAGTGGACTGCTGTGGTTGTTGGGCTTAGATTTTGAAATTGTGACATTGGTATTGTCGTGGTTCGAGTAGAAGCTACACAAACACGTTTTCCGAATATATATATATCTATTCCATCTCCCACTTTTGATCCATCTCTCTGCCTGGTCCCAAAACTCGTTTACTGCTGCAACCACACCAACACGTCATGCAGCACGACTTGCCATAAAGTCAAACGCATCAATCCAAACTACACGATCACAACCAAGATGAGCCAGGACGTGGAAATGAGAGACAGTGAGGAGGTGGAGACCGTCGAAGAGACAGTCGATACTCAGGAGGCCCAGGAAGAAGAAAACGACGCGCAAATCGAAGAATCCACAGAAACGCCAGCGACAGCCACCACCACCGACAAAACGGCAGCTCCAACTACCACCGCCGACAAGACCCCCAACATCAAGCTGCCTCTGGCAAGAACAAAACGAATCGTCAATCAGGATGATGACGTGTCATTAGTGTCTGTGGCCGCTTACGCAGCAATCAACGCTGCCACCCAGGACTTTGTTCGATACTTGTCGGAACAGGCAGGTCTAATGGCTCGAATGGACCAGCGAAAGACACTGGCTTACAAGGACGTGGCCGAGGCGATAGCCAAGAACCCCAAGCTCGAGTTTCTGCAGGACATCATTCCCAAAACCATTCCTGCACGATCTCTTCAGTCTCGAGGCGTCCAGGTGCCCAAGGAGCCCACAGGCAACATTTCGCTGACCAACTTCTTCAAGCCTAGCGGCGCTGGAGCTGGAGCTGGAGGATCCAATGCCGGCACTGGAACCTCGACGCCCGTTCGAGCGAGCACGGCCACCAGTACTCCTGCTCCGGAGGACTCTGTGGACGGATCCGTTGAGGCCATTGAGATTGATTAGAGATGGGAATAGCGGGGGTGGTGATAAGTGGATCACGTGACGTGTTCGAGAGGGAGATAAGTGGATCACGTGACGTGTTTGAGCGGGAGATGTTTAGCTCACGTGAACAGAGCTGTATAGGAAAACTGGTATATAGACGTTAATATTGGCATTTGAAGTGGTAGATTAGACAAGCTTGAAACTGGTGGAGTTGCTAAGGGGTTTTACTTGTGCTTGTAGATGAGTGGGAAGTACTGTATCTTGGATCGATATTGCTGTCAAGAGCTTGTACGAACCGATTACTGAGTTCTGTTGGGATCTCAACCCGGTATTGTCGTTTGGTCAAGTAAACTAGGAGTGCAGTTGAGTTTGTGATAAGTATTTGGAGGTCAGTACTTATACTTGTAGTTTGCGGAGTGAATCAAAATCGTACAAGTAAGACTACAACAGTACGAGTACCGGTACCTTACTTGTGCGAGTATGCCTTTGGCTAATATTTGGTCTCGAGGTTATCACGTGACTCTTCTTCATTCAAAATTATGAATTGAAGTGATCCTCTTCAAAAAACTCCTGTCACAGCCAGATCCAAGAGGCTGAGTTTTATACTGTACTTGTACACCTGAATCAAGGCATACAGATCCCATTCAGTGTGTCCAAAAGGCTCACTGAGAACACCAAGTGAGAAGGCAGAATATGGGCCCAATTGATGAGATGGAGAATCTGGACTGAAGGATATGACTACAAGTACTTGTACTACCAAAAAGCAACCCCCTGACCCCTCAGCCATATCATATTGTACCATTCTCACATCTCATCATTCCACCACGACCAAGCTAAATAGGTTGCTCCTAAGACAGTCTAAGATGGTCGACCCAACGTCTTAATCTTGTTACCCGATGATAAGAGGCAGGTCGAGAAGTCATTGTGATTGTGATCTATTTCATGTTTGGCCAGGCGCAAAAACAACCAATCAGAGCTCATGCAACTTCCTAACCACCTACACGTCTTCACCCTGACACTTATTCCAGCTCATCTCAGCTCATCTCCTTGTTGTTGTTCCGGAACTCTATTTTGGTCATGCAATCTCGCGGCGACCAATAGTTCTCGAGACGCATTTCTGAATCAGCAGGTCACGGGCAACATGACAACAAAAAGAAGTTGGAGACAGCGGCATGTAAAGGGGGTGTTATGGTGTTGGTAAAGGCGGATTTTTGACAACCGATAGATGTACATAAATGTACGAGAACGCCAGATCTGCTTCACACATCTATTCTCCCTTTGTACCATTGTTGCTTACGTACTACAGTGTACCCCGTAACCACCGTGAAACATCACCGACTATAGCCACGCTAACAGGATCACCAGGAGATGAACCCACTACAATCACACAATCGTACAATCGCACAATCGCAATCTCAATCGCAATCGCAATCTCACTACATCCTCCATGCCATCTTGTCGTGTGTCACTTGCTGTGTTCTTTGAGTCGTCGTGTTATCTACGTGTCAGCCCCTCCAACCGGGTCACGGGCACACTCACCCCACCTCCATCGTAGCGTTCGATTATAAATTTATTACACTCTCGTGCATGCACTTTTATATCCCTTAACCAATGACCAGAGTCTCAGGGTCAGCAAAGTCGTACTCGGGAATCTCGAGGTTGAGAGGAGCGGGGCCTCGTCGGATTCGGCCGGAAATGTCGTAATGGGATCCGTGGCAGGGGCAGAACCAGCCGCCAAAGTCTCCAGCCTCACCAATGGGCACACAACCCAGATGGGTGCAGACTCCGATCATGACCAGCCACTCGGGCTTCTGCACTCGCTCGTCGTCAGTCTGGGGGTCTCGCAGAGAGGAAACGTTGACCTCGTTGGCCTCCTCAATCTCTTCGGAGGTTCGGTGTCGGATGAAAATGGGCTTTCCTCGCCACTTGATGATGACGTTCTTACCGAGAGGAATGGCGCCCAGCTTGACCTCGACCTTGGCCATGGCCAGAACGTCGGCGGAAGCAGACATGTTGGAAAGGAAGTCCTGGACGGTGGCCTTGGCACCGGCAGCCGACAGCATACCGAAGGATCCAATCATGAAGTAGGAGAAGAGACGGTTGGCGTCTGTGTTTCGGTCCTTCTTGAGGTAAGGAGTGAAGTCGGGGATCTTGTATGTGGACTTGCCACCAATGGGCTGTGAAGAGACAGATCGAGTCTGAGCAAAGGCGTTAGCGGCCATAAGGGGGGTGTAAGCCTTAGGGGCCTTGACGGCCTGGGCGGCGGTTCGAAGCAGGCTCATTGTTCAGTCGAGGGTGAGTGTCAAGAGAGGTTGAAGTGTGGTGTGCTTGACTTGGGACCTTACGTGCAAATGTTAGCTTTTGCAAAAACTCCCTCGCAGCGCATATTTCGCCGCTGTGATTGGTCCACCCGAGCCCCTACCCTGAGAAACCTTAATCCGTTTGGCCATTGGGAGAACTCCAAAACCCATTGGGAGGTAAGGCCATCTCACAAGCTGCAGTGTATTGTATTGGACGGAAAATGAAGAGCTCGAAAATAACGGCGAAATTACACATTCTGTAGACTTGCTGGCTTCTGTGATCGAAAGCAAGCGACCAATTCTTCAATCTAGCTGACCTGGAGCGAAAAACCCCCGAAATTGGCCGAATTGAAACACTCCCTAAATTCACCAACCCCCGAGACTCCCTCGGTTGCATTATCGTTTCGCTTTTGGTTGGCTGATTTCACTGTGCATTGCCTGCCTGCCTTGTTCTGTTCCGACCCCATACAAACCGGCAACCTTAAACGCGCTTCTACGGTTGTGCGTTCGATTCCAACGAGAACGATCGATACCTAATTGACTACGACTAATGGGTGGAAATATACATGTGGATTGATTCTAACAGTCATCATGACAATCGAAGTCATCGGGAATAGCTCCGTCTTCGTCACTGCCAGTTCCACTACCAGTTCCACTGGAACCGTCGTCATCTTCTGACCTCTCAAAAGGACGATACCCATCAACCAGTCTCATTCTCCAAGCCACGCTCCAATGGAATTTGGCGCCAGTAGGAATGGTGCGTGCTCTGCCAAAGTTGGGCACCGTAACCCGGGTCCACTTCTCCTCTTCATTCTCAACCCGATAAGCGACAGGCATTGATTCAAGGAGCCACCAGAACCACGGTCTCCACCACGGATCTTCCCCACGACCATTTTCTCCCTGGCGTTGAAAGAGGCTCAGAGAGTCGTGCATTGGTGCGAGTAGACACTCCTCGGGGTCATGATCTGCTCGGAAGTCGTCAATCACCCCCTTCTTGAATATGACCTTGAACTTGACACTCTCGGACAGGATCCACGCTAGAGGAATATCAGACAAGAGGTGTGGCGATCCCCGAGGCAACCAGCCTCCTCCCACATCTCCATGGTCTCCAGGAAACCACAACTCCACGAGATCTCCTGATCGCTCGGGTCGATGACGTGCGCCATGTGCCCCGATCATGTTGGAAAGCCCGGAATGAGCACTGAGCATATGGGTCAGTTCTGATCGGGTGCTGCAGGGAAATCGGCGTCCAGAAGCTGTAGTACGAATCGATGCACCGCTAGCGAGAACAGGCGTACTTGAGCTGACGGGGAGTGGCGAACTTGGCCTTCTCATTCTGACCATCGAGGTCTTTGGAGTGTGTTGTCGACTCTCAACCGGGCTCACTCGAACACTCGACACATGGCTTGTCTGCGGGCTAGTTTCAGGGCTGATTTCAGGACTCTGGCGTTCAGCGAATACTCCAGAAGGACCAAAAAGGGTGGGATTGTAGCAGTGAGGGACAAAAAGATTCTGCTTAAACTTGGCCCGTCGTTCATCGATTCCTACGGCATGTCGAATGTGGTGGACGATGCCGGCTGACGATGTGTATGGAAACAAGCGGTCCAGAATGATGCCACTGCTGTTGATGGAGTCCCACAGACCCATGAAGTAAACACAGACCGAAGGGACACTGAATGTCGACTTGAACGAGCAGGCCAGATTCGATGTTCTGTCTTCTGAAGGCTGTCCTGCAGCTTCCCAAGTCTTGTAGATTTCCCAGGCACAAGGGACCAGCTCGTTCTGGCCCGGGGACAGTAAGCCGACACGGTCCAGCATACCAGCGAGGATTCGGGCTGTGAAGGCGCCCCTAGAAAAGCCGTACAGGTAGATTCGATCGCCATGGCAGTGGTGTTTCATCAGAAACTTGTAGGCGGCGATGATGTGGGCATCGAGAGACCATGCTATGCCAATGTCGACAATCTTCTCGGCGTACGAGTAAGCTGCTGACCAGACCGTTTTAGGCACGTCGACGGTGATGTGGGTGCCGATTCCTGGTTGGTAGTAGACGAGTTGGTCGGGCGAGTCCTTTTCGAGCATTCGGAAGAGCTTGAGAACGTTGGTTTCGGGACCGGCTCCGAAACTGTTGGACGTTCCGTCCAGGCAAAGGATGATGTTTTTTCCCATGGGTGCTGAGGTGGTATGACGACTCTTGAGTGATACTCTCCACCCAGTGAAGAGCACTGAAAGTGATGTTGAGAATTAGAGATGTTGTAGTTAGCTAACGGTCAGATTGTGTTATGGTATTGTGAGTGTGTGATGGGTGGGTGGTCTCAGGTGAGGGTATAAGGGTGACAGGTGGGAACGGAAGAGATCACCAGAAACACCAGAAGCAGACGAGAACAATTGTGACGCAGTAAATGATGGCGAGAGCAAACAGACCCATTTCTGGGGTATCACAGGGAAGGGGGATATCGGGGCGTTTGTGTCACTTGGGTAACTGGATGGTGTGTATGAAAGGAGTGGTATCTGTGGGGTTGTTCAAAGGGTGGCAGACTAGCTGCTCTTCGAATGGTTGACTGGAATCCGCAGTGGTATGAGGTGGTATCGGTTGGTAAGAGGTGGAATGAGGTGGTAAGAGATTGGTGATGCACGCTGTGAGGTGAGGTTGGTGATGCACGCTGTGAGGTGAGGTTGGTGATGTAACTTTTGGGTCTATCTTGAACAATAGTCCACCAGTGATTATGAGTGTGGTGCAGTAAGGAGTAGGGAGAGCGGACTGACACCAGGTTATGAGCTGGGTGACCTTCCTTGGTGATATAGATATAAACAGTCCAGACAAAGACACAGCTAAGTATGCCCCTTACCACTCATCACTCCAAATACAGTCCCTCTCAACATGTCGACGGATTCAAAGCTAAACTTTACCCTATCTCAATGCATAACATCAGAGTTGAATGTGTGATATTTCCCATCCAACATTCAGCACACCTGAAAATGATTGAAATCACTTGCAACGATCGGTGAGTATCTCGTTTCCGACAACCCACAAACACCGCTAACACAGTGTGGGCAAGAAAGTGCGGGTCAAGTGTCTGCCTGAAGACACCATTGGCGACTTCAAGAAGCTGTTGGCCGCCCAGATCGGAACAGCTCCCGAGAAGATTGTGTTGAAGAAGGGATACCAGACCTTCAAGGACCACATCACCCTGGACGACTACGAGATTCATAATGGATCTAACTTGGAACTGTGAGTATGAGAGGTGGAGAGGTGGATAGGAAAGGGTTATCGAGCTAACACAGTTACTACGCCTAAGTGGAGGTGGATTGGAGACGACGGATAAGACTACAAGTAGTACAGCTAGAGAAACGGTGACTCTACCTCTTACTGCGAGACATGGTTGACCCTCGGATGTGACGAGGATTACTCAGACGCACTCTCGGGATCTCATCTTCCTGGCCCTGAACGGGAGGAGATATACCATGGCACGAGGGATGTGTGACCATCACATACACCTATAGCGTCTCAGTGGTCCTGAACCAACAACAACCTAATGAAAAAGCTGACTGTATGCTGTTCTTCCCACCTTGTGTTTTGTAGTCATGATCAAGTACAAGTACACGGATCTGATCTGTAGGTGAAATGTAAGAGTACGAGGTGCAAACATGATGTACCATGGCCAAAGCTCCAGAGGCAGGCCATCTCAAATACGATGAATCGTCTCGGTGCTCTGAACATGCTGACAACTCCTTGCTAGTACAGACACTGTCATTTCCCCCTCCTCAAGCCTCTCACAACTATAGATCCCCTACAATACACTCTCCACACCAACTTCTCAATCATCATGAATCATGCTTAATATATACAATTTTCGTCTCCTCTTTGACTCGACTTGTTGAGTCGCACATCGTTCTCAATCTTCCGGTGTCAGTCACACATACCAGTACCAACACCCGTGTCAGCTCCTAACCTGCCACACGTCCCTTACTCTCGATCGATCCAGTTCTTTCGATCGGGAGCATCCTCCTCGGCAACAGGGCCGGACTTGACGTACTCGTTCACCTTCTTGACGGTGAGCTTGGGGTCCAGAGGGCCAGTGTAGCCTCGGAAAGAGTTCTTGATGGGCTCCAGAGTAGGAGACACAAAGGGCTTGAGCTCACAGGTCTCAAGACCGGCAGGAACGACAAAAGTTCGCACCTTGTCTCGGTTGATGATGTATCGACCCTTTGAGGTGGCCTTACCGACTCCAGCGGCTCCATGACCCTTGTAGAAATCCTTGTTACCCTGCTTGGAGGTAAGAGGAAGTCGCTTGTTACCGTGTTTCGACACTCCGTAGAACAGGTTGAACATGTACCCGGAACGGTCCTTCTTCCATGGTCGCAGCAGCTGGGTCACAAACGAGGGTCTCATTGTGTGAAGATGTTTGTGTTGTGTGTTGGATGGTTTCTGATTTCGTCGTGATGATTTGGGAACCGTAAAATTTCACGCTCACGTGATGCACAAGATTAAGCTCGCTTGGGAGAAAGATGACGTAAGCACCTGAGGAATCGGAGATGCCAATTAAGGTTATCGCATCAGGGGAACAGGATGACCACCTTAATTTGTGAGACACAGAAATGGAGCTATAACGAAGGACCTGTTGACGGGAAAAATCTGAGAAATATTCGGTCCTAATATTCCCGTTCTGGCGATCATTTTGATACCAGTCATGATAGACTTTTTTAACTTTCAGGTCCCAGTGTGAGGTTTTGGACATGCGAAAAGTGGTCATAGTGGTCATTATCAGCGGTGATGTTGAGCAGTTGTCTTCCTCAAGAGTCCTTTAATGCCCCAAGAGCTTGCAGTGGCAGTTTAATGGCTTTTTTTGGTCGGCACAATGCGCTTTTTTCGCCTTCTAATACTCCTTAATCACCTCGGACCCCACCAATCGGGCGGTTGGTGTAGTGGTAACATATCTGCCTTCCAAGAAGTTGTAAGCAGGTGCCAGGGGTTCAATTCCCCTACCGCTCATTCTTTTTGCATCTCACACGGGTGTATCTCTTTTATTGCACGTGTTTCTCTTGCGCTTAGTCATGTCTGAGCTAGGAAAGCTAAGACCGTAACAGGGCAGACGATAACCGGGTTAAGCCAGGTATTAAAGAGATTGAAGACTTGACCATTCTCTTGTAATGCCATGCAGTCATGTATCTTCGTCCGGAATTTACTCCTTGCTCTCATTATCCCGACTGTGATGCTATTGTTAGACACACCAAGTGGTATGTACCAGAACTCAGTATTCGCACCATGCGAAAAGTGACTGTGTCTCGAGTAAATGATTGTTTGGCAGCTGGACCGAAGAGATTACTACCATCTCTGCCCTATGGGATCGCTGCGAGAAGTACCGGAATAGACCTCTTCAGACTGGTGTACCTGTAGGATCATTGTATCATAATGGCATAACGAAGTCTGATGCTGAAGATAGGAACACTCTGTACAAGTACATACCAGTACATTCAAACATTGATACCATAGAGTGCATTGGTCTCCTAGCTGACAACTACTGATAATTCTCACTGTAGTCACTACCAGAAAGTCCTGATGTAAGACAATAGAGTATGTACCCAGCACTAGGGGCTTGAATGAAGTCGGAGTAAGGTGAGAGGTGAGAACGGACAGAAGCAGAACACTGACCCGTTGCCCTTCTTAGAAAGTCTCATCACTTGTGACCATATCCCAATTGGGCAGTTTGACACAGTCATTTCCCGAAGATGTCAACTGAACGAGTCACTACATTCTGATTAGAAACGTTTAGAGGATGAAGAAAACATGAACCGCAGTGGCGTTGAAAAAGAGTCCGTTAAGGCGCGATTTCTTGATACAAAAATTAGAAAGTGCTGCACTCACACATGTCAGGGATGCTAATGAGTTTCGTGTTTCGCGATCATAGACACGAAACCTTAAATACACACCTTATCATTTAGCCTCGATTTAAGGTTCTGAGACCACACCTTAGTCAGACTGAGCTGAGATAGCACACAAAATAGCATGATGAGGAAGGAACAGCTGGACTTGCCGGAAAGGACTCGAGGGAGCAAAAAAGATAGGTCGTACCCGGACTCGAACCGGGGTTACTGGAAATCAACTGCAAGTAGTCAGAATCCAAGGTGATAACCACTACACTATACAACCGCTTTGATGGAGTCTTTTTGGGTGGGAGACTTTTGAGGTTGAAACAAAAATATTCGACCGCGTTTTGTGACCGCTGTGGGGGAGATAGAGAGGTTATAAGGGTACCATTCGATTCAGGGGGATTGGATCTACCTATTCAAAGCTATCGTGGTCTTGAAGGAGCCGTTTCTCAGATTTCAGTCGTACCTCATCTGCTGTCTGTGTTGTATGAGGGAGAACATCAACTATGCCATGTAAAAAGGAAAGAGGACCGTAGAGACTTTTCACGATGAGTGCATCTTAACTAAAGATACGTTCCAGACTTGTTTTGCTACTGTTGTGGCCAACTTCTTTAACAAATCGTCATGTTGTTGTTTTCACTCCAACTATAGTGGCCTCTTGTTAAGTAATCATGTATACATTCATTGAGGACACCAATATGACGATCCTACAGGTTGAAATGAAATTGTCCTAGAAACACCAAATGTGGCAACCCTCAATTGTACATTCCTTGCTGCTTCAGCTTCTCCAGTTACCCCTATCACGTCTTTCACACGTTATACACGCTAGACCTCCCTGATTGGGTTTGACTTTATAACCACCACTATTAACATGACCACCTACAACCCCGACTTTGGCAAACAAACGCCATGCTCGCGCCAGGAGTTCGACAAGTTCATTGCAAGCGCTGAGCTTTACGGCGAGTCAGATGAGGAAACCGTCGGTACCATGTACTTTGTCATGAGGAACCACAGCGAGGTGTACGCGGTCTTTTACAGCGAGGAGCACACCATGATGTACACGACCAAGGAGGCAGTATACGTCACTAACGTACCTGGCGTGGGCATGGCGCTGTCAATGTGCACCTTTGTTCTTCGCGATGATGTTGATTCTGTGCTGGTGACCGTTTCAGACGACTGGAACGAGATACTGACTTCCGTAAGCCTTACATACAGCAGGTACCAACTGGGCAAGATGCTGACGGAAACCACCAGCATTAACGACTACGGTCTTGCTCGAGTCAGACGGAAATGTGCCACAGATTTCAGCATCAAATGTTCTGATGGAGAAACGGTGGAGGTCAATAGGCCAGTATTGGCAGCAGTATGGCCGTTCTTCGAGACCATGCTCAACTCGGGCATGCGAGAATCATCTGAAAACACAGTCCAGCTGGATGCTCCGAAATCAACTGTTGAAATTGTGATACGGTATCTTCATGGACAAGACCTGGATCTGCAATTTGTCAATGCAGTGGATCTGGTGGTGGTGGCACAAATGTACCAACTCCCAGAACTGCTGGAGATCGTGAACAGGTATATCAGAAGCTACGACCCAGGTCTTGGCGAGGCGATGATGCTATGGCGCAAGTGCTGTGAGGCCAGCAATGAGAAGTTGAGAGCACTTGCAGTGAGTCAGATCCAATTGCTGATGTCGGACACTGAGACGTTTTCGAGGCTGATTGATGAGTTCTCG
The DNA here is from genome assembly GCA_900519055.1 of Yarrowia galli. Lineage (NCBI taxonomy): Eukaryota > Fungi > Ascomycota > Dipodascomycetes > Dipodascales > Yarrowia > Yarrowia galli. The sequence continues at coordinate 722,546 of ULGS01000004.1, forward strand.
AGAGACGATATGATGCTGCTTTTACAAGACCTTGCAGCCGAGGCCAGTAGAAGGAGCTCATAGAGCGCATTACCGCAGTACGAAACATGTAGTTGTGTACGATACAGGTGCATTAATCTATTTATCTATCGAGGTGTTGTCATCAAACTACCAGCGGAACACTGGTTATCGCGTGGTCTCTGATATTTGGTTGTACCACAGTGTATCTATGCGGGATCATTCTACGATGATCATCAGCAGCTATCTCGTTAGGATCTCGGTACTTGAGATAACTGCCCGTGTCTTTGATGTTGGAGATGCACCCATAGCTTTCGTCGAGGTCTTCCCATCCATCAGCATCCTGCTTGATCCCATACGCCATGTGACAGCGATAAAACACAGGCAGCTGTTTCGATTCATCGACTCCCACAAACACAAACCCTGGATTGGGCCATTTGGCCTGTGGCCGAATAATGTATGTCTTTTGTGTAGCCAGATCCTGAACGATTCTGCCACAGCTGAGCGTCTGCATGGCCCATCTGTTGTCTTCCGACCGAATGATGCCGTACGTCTGTTGTCTCGACAGCAACTCACGTTCAGGAGACAACAGTAGAGTCTTCATGTCAGCTCGTAACCCTCCAATCACGACTTTTGAGGATGCGTGAGAAAAGGCTTCAAACTCTGTAAATCGGTCGTAAGCAGCAGGATGCGCTGACTTGTCACTGAGTTCCACCCACAATGGAACCAAGAACGATTCTCGAATATGCAAGTACATCATCCCACCATAAGTCACCACAAGTTGTCGATTGGTGCCTCTATCCCGCGCTCCATCATGACTGTAGTCTGTTGGACGCAACCGCTCAGCGAAATCTTGTCCCGGAAAGTTCAGGAACGTCACTAGAACCTGTCCTTTGTCGCCAGCAACATCGTCGTAATAGATCAGCATCATTTCCCCATTGTCCTCCAGCACAATAGCACCCGTAGACCCAGCCAGAAGATGGACAAACGTCAACTTGGAGTCAGAGTACTTGCGGACACAGTCCTCAGACTCAGACTCTGTGTTGAAATACAGACGACTCTCTCCGTGTTCCATCACCACCTTTTTCTTGTCCAGAAGAAATTTGGTGTGTCTGAATCGTATCTCCTGTGAGTCTGGATCTTCGTAATCTTCCTTGGTTTCCACCAACACCCACCTCTCGGTCTCTTGCAGCAAGTTGTATTTGCTTCCGCATTTGTTGACAATCACAATCTGTGAAATTGGCATTCTCGTTGCTCTTTCTCCAGTCGGTAGCCTGAGACTCCCATTGAGTTCACTAGACCACGTTGTTGCCTCTGGAGGTGGATTGGGGTGTGTGTCAAAGTACTCCATTGTGGTCAGATCAATGAACCGTGTCTCGTCGTCACCGGTCAGCTCCTCCATGTACTTGCCTGTAAGTCCCCCACACGGTGTGGGCATTTCTGAGGTGAACATGGGGTTGAAACTTGTAGGCAGGTTCATGCCGTCTGCTTTCATCTTGCCGTCAATCTCAATCGAGTCAATGTAAGTGATGTCTGTGTTGTGTTGAATTCGTCCTAGCATGTCGTAGTACTCCGAGGAGTCAACCCATTTGTGGCTTTCACACACGATGGACTTTTTGCGAGCAACAATCAGTCGAGCAGCAGCCATCCACGTGTCAACACCGGTTCCTGGCTGACGTATCTCCATCCATGGAATGCGGTCCAACACCTTTGGTTTGACGATAGTCTCATCCACACTCTCCAGGAGGTTCCGTAGTAGCGTGCATGTCTGATTGAGAGCAACAATTGACTCCAGACATGTTTTGTCGTCCCGAAGAATCAGATCGAGAACCTCATAGGGCGTCGTCAATATTGACATGGGAGGATGGTAACAGGAGATGATGTGATCCAATCTTGCTTAGAATCTGTATGATTAACTTTGTGCAGCTGACTATTAAGGTGCCCGAGTTCGATTTTCGGCGCGAGACGAGTTCAACGAAGAGCATTTCATATGAGTACTTGTACAAGTACCTAAGACTGAGCTACTTGTACAAGAAAGAAAAAAAAAACGGAGCACATATCTGGATGCGCTCGAAGTCGTGATTGTCTTACAAGTACACAGGTTTTTACTTGTACTTGTAACCTTGACTAACCCTGGGCACACTATACCAGCCCAGATCTGATCCCACATTCCATTGTAACTGTCCGGAATGAATCTGGATGTCCCTGACTAACCTGGATGTGTCCAGAATTGATTTGTGATAGACCCAATGTGTTCTCATATGATTTTCCTAGAGACTCAAGTCTGATCTACATGTACATACTTGACCCTTAATCTTGGCTCCTCAACAACGTACAAGTAGAGCCAGGGTGAACACAAGCTTGAAGGCTCTACTGACACACCTTTCAGCTTACTCTATCCCTCCGCTATAGCACTCCGAACCCCTTCTTTTCAAAAACTTTTAAAACCACTTTTTCAGCCTCGAATATCGCCTCTCAACCCCCGAAACATCTCCAGGTCCCTTGGCCCAGTTGGTTAAGGCGTCGTGCTAATAAGAATAGCAGCTTTGCAACGCGAAGATCAGCAGTTCGATCCTGCTAGGGACCATCTCTTTTTGCTCCTCTCTTTGCGAATATCATTTTTGTACATATTGGTCAGTTGCATGTTCGGATATTCACTCATGTTGACTCTATCACTACTTTGAGGGAAAGATCACTTGGCTCCCTGTCCGACGAAAGGCCTACTGGGTGGTCGAGTTCAACTTCATCACTCTTGACAACCAGACTGCAGAGCTCGTTAACACTGACTGATGCAGCCTTCGATACCGCGACTTGTTTCCTTGCCCTTCCTTCTGGCCCCGTCGAGTACACTGTTGACTGTGAGAAGGCCAACTCCCTGCCCAATCTGACCTTCTACTTCGCTGTATACAACTTCACCATTGATCCTCGGGATGACACCTTGGATCTTCACGGATATTGTATCCCCGCTCCCATTGGCCCTATGGCGACCATCGGCAATGCCTTTCTGTGACGACACTACTCTGTCTACGTTGATTGACCGCGACTCCATAAGTCTGGCCAACGCGAATTAAGTCTTGTAGCAAATTTTATTGACAGTGTAGCTAATATTTCGCTCTTCGGACGCGAACTGATCGCCCGCTCTGAAGAGTCTCTCCTCATCTCTTGTCACCGTTTCGAGAACTTCGAAGGGTATTTCGTCGAGGGGCCTGTCGAACAGTCTCTCCTTCTCTCTCCACACCGCTTCGAGAACTTCGAAGGGCATTTCGTCGAGGGGCCTGTCGAACAGTCTCTCCTTCTCTCTCCACACCGCTTCGAGAACTTCGACTGGGATTTCGTCGCGGGGCCTGTCGAACAGGAGTGTTGACAGCTCCATTGGAAGAGCGAGCGTTGAACTCGGCCCGAGCAGCTTCAGCTCGAACCTTCTCGATACGCTTGACCTCCCGCCCAGCCTGCTCGGCCACAACGTAAGCAAAGTTTTCATACGTGGTCAACAGCTGAACAGGTCGGGTATAGATCTCGCTCGTCTGGGGTTCGGAGGCAGAGGGAATATTTACCGCACTGCCATCCTCAAGGTCACTCTCATCGTTGTCGGTAGCAGCCTCGGACTTTCGCCGGGCCTCAGCTGCGGCACGAATACGAGCAGCCTGCTCGGCCGGAGCCTGCTGAACGAACTGGTTCTCAGCCCGCACTCGAGCCTCAAGCTCCTTATGGATCCGAGCTTCCATTTCAGCATCTCGAGCCTGCTCGGAGGCAGCTCCACCAACCTGAGTCTCGACTCTGTCTGTGAGAACCAGGCCTTCTAAGGAAATGGGCTCTTCTCGGCTTCGGATCTCACTGCCATCGTCCTCCATCAGAGGAGGCATGGAGTTGGGGTGGGGGCCGTCTCCGGTAATAGTGGCTGGTCGAATGTCCTGAGACTTGTCCGAGTCCAGGGTAGCCTGAGGGGAAACATCAGCCCCCTCTCCATTGGTAGCACGCAGTCCCACGGACTCGTCAGAGAACCAGTGATGTCGGAGAATCTCGCTGGCGGAAGGGCGCTTCTCAGGATCAACCGTAAGTAGACACCTGATGAAGTCTTGGCCCGCGGGAGAGATGTTGAAGTAATCCAGAGGCTCCTCGTTGTAAACGCCGGAAGTAATAGCAGCGGCCTCATCGAAAACACCTTCAAAGGGCAAACGTCCGGTGAGCAGAACGTAACAAAGACAGCCGATACTCCACAAGTCGACTTTGTTGGAGTAGCCTCCAGGGTCGGCACTGTTAGCCATTCGCTGATATAGAGTCCAGATAATCTCAGGAGCAGTGTAGCCAGGAGTTCCACAGTAGGAGTTGAGAATGGAGTCCTGTGTGTTCTTGGCCATTCCAAAATCAGACATCTTGACGATGAAAGGCTCTTTCTGGAACACAAGAATGTTGTCAGGCTTGATGTCTCGGTGGGTGATACCCCTGGCATGATAGTATCTGACGGTTTCAAGCACTTGTCTGACGATTTCTCGAGAATCAAACTCGGGGATGGCTCCAATCTCACTGATGCAGTCCCTGAGATCTCCGTTCTCTATCAGCTCCATGACAAGGTAGTAACACTTGTCGTCTTCAAAGTGGTCAATGAGCTGAACGGCACCAGGATGGCTGGTTCGTTTTAGCACATTGATCTCTCGCTGCACGATGTGCGGCGGCATGGATCTGGGGTCCAACGTGGATTTGGGGATCACCTTGACGGCTCTGGCAGGTCCACCAACACGCGCAACGCACCTGTAGACGTTGGCAAAGCTACCTGTTCCTAGAAGATCGTTAGACAAGTCGTATTTCTCGTGGAAAGAGGTTTCACCATAGTGGGTGAACATGAGGCTGGTCACATGCTGGTTATCCTGGGTGAAAACACCATCCATAGCACCAACCGTGATCACGTCGTCATTCTTCAGAAGAGCAGTGTCATGACGACCTAGGTTTCGGCCATTGACCCTAGTACCGTTGCGAGACACGTCTCGAATGACCATAGTTTCCACCCGTTGTCTTGTTCCTGCTGTGTATTCGACGATAAAGTGGGAACTACAGATTTGCATCTTTTTCGAAATCACAAAGTCTTCGCTTTCAGCTCGACCAAAGGTCCAGCGCTGAGAGCCGTTGTCGCCAGCCAGGGTTAGAAAGATCTCGTCGGTCCCATGTTCGTCAATGTAGTCCTTACCACCTGCAATGATCTTCAGGCTTCCGATCACACCGGCTGGAATATCCTCCTCTCGCGTCTCCTGTCGATTGTAGAGGTTTCTGTTAGCTCGAACCGCTGGTCGGTCCGGCTGAGTCGAAACATCGTCGTACTGCATTTTTGGATTGGCTTGTTGCTGAAAGTAAAGTAGAGGACCACTTGTTGTTGTCGGTCAAGTTGTCGTGGAGAAAAAGTCGGGTGGTTTGAGAGTCGAGAAACGGCGGGCCTCCTTCTTTCTATAGTCCCTTCTGCAATGTGTGAACAAAAGGGGAGATTGCGTTGATTGCCAGTGAGGGCTTGGGTAGTGCCGGAGCTGTGAACCTGTCGTTAGTAGACGTGACGGCAGATGGCCCAGTTGTGGGTGGGCGTCTTAGTGTCTCAGTAAACAATCGCGTAACTCACTTGCAAGACTCTGTAACTGGTGGTACCAGTAGTCAGCAGGGTTCTTGTAACTCTCTTAGGTTTTCGTCCTCTTGTTGGCTGTTGTTAGTATCAATTCGATATGAGAACTATCCTTTTCGACCCTAGCAGTACTCGGGCTTCCAGGAGGTAACTCTTTTCAAGGGCAGTCCATGACGACCACTGTCGGCAACAGGAGGAGTTAGGCTGGCTAGGCCTGGAGTGGCCCACACTAGGCGACTCCATGGCCGGGCTCCTCTCCTTGGGTGGCACTGGGGCTCAAGTGACCTGAGGTTCCCCATCTGTGACACATAAGGCCCAGAGAGGGGCTAGAGTCACAGACACTGACGTGGGTGCGAGAGGGATCACAATCGGTGGTATCAAACAAACAAACAAGTACTAACCTGTAGTAGAAGTGGCGGAAGTGGCGGAAGTTGCGGTAGTCGGCGGTTGTTTAGGGGGGGGGGATCACGGCAAAGTTGCTGGGTAACAATCAAGTTGTTGTGATGAGGGTAAAGAGAGAAATTGGATAACATCGAACTGTGGGGTTTAGGCATGCAGGTAAGTAGCGACACAAATAGATTAAGGTGGTTTGATGAGTCCAACTAACTTTAACCCTCCAGGACACTTGCCTAATTAGGCAGCGTAAGGATAGAGTGCTCTCCAAGGCGTCACATTCCTCCTCTTCCAGATAGCAAGACTGTACTTTTATCGTGGTTTTTTCTTTTCTTCTTGTGTTCACGTGATATATATAGCCCAACTGATTGTTTCTAACCCATTTTCGGCCAGGTGCTCACGTTTGTTTATCAGATTGTTATCAACCTTCAGAGAAGCTCGTCTATCTATCACTGTATGATTCAATAACATCGCAGTCCTAGAATCTGCCGAAAAAGCTGAGATATTGACGGAATCAGTTTTATTGTTCCTAGCCACAATGAAATCTGACCTTTGAAGCCGCTAACATCCTCAACCAACATCACATCTCACTGTTGAGTAAAATAGCCCTGCTCTCTGGACCTACGCCATTCATTCAACTCATACAATCATCTCTCATTAGCTATTTACAATTCTTGCTATGATGTAGGCCCTGCCCTTCAACACGCTCCCAGGTTCAAACAAACGCCTGCAGAGCACTCTCCAGCTTTGTCTTCATCTCCAACCACTCCTCCATAGGATCCGAAAGCACGGTAATGGCACCTCCCGCTCCAATTCGCCAAATCTGAGACTCGCCAGTAGACTCATGGGCAGAGCTCTCCATGGAGGCAGGGTCGTCAGTGTGTTCCCATGCTTCAGACTCGTCCTTGTACGAGAATGCTGATCGGATGACGACAGACCAATCACCCTGATCGGAGACGGACCAGAAACCACACACTCCCGAGTAAATGCCTCGTCGGTGGTTGTTTTCGAGATCTCGCAGAATCTCGACAGATCGCAGCTTGGGAGCTCCAGTCATGGATCCAGGGGGCAGAGAGTGAGCCAGAGCATCAATACCGGAGTACTGTCCATGCAAGTCTCCCTGGATGACAGAAACCAGCTGAAACACAGTCTTGTACTCCTCCACAGTCATGAGCTTGTCCACACGCACATTCTTGAGCATCTGGTTGAGATCGTGACGGATCAGATCGACAATCATGAGGTTCTCGGCCCGCTCCTTGGGAGTGTTGAGTTTCTCCTCAGCAATCGCTCGAGTCATCTCAGGAGTGTTCTTGATGGTTCCCTTGATAGGTCTGAATTCACACACGCCCTCCTTGTTCCACGACAAGAACCGTTCGGGAGAAGAACCCACAAGAGTAGCGTCCTGAAGATCAAGGAAACACGAGTAAGGAGCCGGGTTTCGGGTGTACAGAATCTTGTAGAGGTCCCAGGGATGCAGCTTCTTGGGCACCTTGATCTTGGTCTGGGCAGTCAGACACAGCTCATAAGACTCTCCTGCAAGCAAATATTCCTGGCACTTTTCAACCCGCTTAATGTAGTCGTCCTGATCGGGAATAGAGACCTTTGGAGAGCCTCCGGTGAGAGCAGCCGAGGTGGAGGGAATGGAGGCAAACAGCTTATCCTTTTTGGTCTGGAATTCGGGGTCGAAAAAGTATGTCTTCAGCTCCTCAGATGTCTGTTTGATCCAGGTCTGATCGTCATCAGTGACGGAAATAACGTAGAGACAGCATTCCTGATGATCAAACAACACAGATCTCTCAATGTCCACGAGATTCACGTCCGGGAATGGTCGATCAGCTGGAGTGGGGTTAACCAGAGACTCGATGTTGTTGGTTTCGTTAGTTTCGTACGAAAAGTAGCCCACCAGACCTCCATAGAATGGACAGTCGTCAATCACGTCTCTGCAGGACTTGAACTTTTCAATCTTGGGCTTCATATAGGCGCTCAGGTAGCCCCAAATGCCATCATCTCCCAGCTTGACGAGATATTCGCTATGGTTGTTGTGTAGTTCGTGAGGATCATTGCCCCAGGTCTTCATGAAGGCGTGAGAGGACTTGTAATCGGTGTAATGGGTGATACATCGGGTCTTTCCTTCGTCGAGAAAACCCAAAATAGACCATCGGCCAGGAATAGCAGCCGAGTTGAGCATGACAAACTTTTGGTTCTTGTCGTTGAGATGCTCACCCAGACAAACCATGGTTTCGGGATACGCGTCCTTGGAGAACTTGGCTCGATCCAGCGCAATCTTCTCAAACAGAATCTCGCCCTTTTGAGCCGAGGTTTCCTCCAGAGGCTTTGCAATGGACAGGTTCTGGTCCGACTTGGTCAGAGGAGCGGGTCTGATGGAGTATTTGGCGGTAAAGTCGGCCAGTAGAGCGTCTTTGTCAGTAGGGTACTCTCGTGACTTGTTATACTCCTGTGCGAGACTCCAAAAGTTCTCAATCAGCTTTGCTCCAAAATCAGAACAGATACTTTCAGGATGATACTGGACGCCCCAGAATGGCAATTCGGTGTGTTTGCCGGCCATCAAAATGTCCACCTTGTTTCCATCAATGTCGTCAGAAGTCCAGGCCAGGGGCTGGATCAACTTGGACTCTTCCTCTCCCTTCTCCATAGGCACATGCAAAGAATGGTATCTGACCGAATCAAAGGTGCTGGGAACGTTGTCAAACAGCTTGTCGCCATTGTGCGAGATCTGGGCCACCTGTCCGTGTTTAACCAGCTTCAGACGGTCCACATTGAGTCCATTGCCCAGACACAAAGACTGGAACCCCAAACACACTCCCAGAGTGGGCACAATGACGTTCTTGTTGTTGGAATAGATCTGGGGCACGCAACCGACATCAGCGGGGTTCTGAGGACAGCCTGGACCGGGACCAACCACGACAGCATCAAAGACATTGAGATACTTGTCCACCAACTCAGAGGCCGGCAGAGAGTCGTTGTGGATGGTGATGACGCGAGATCCGGGCACAGCCTTCTCAATCAGAGTGGTGAGGTTGAAGGTGAACGAGTCGTATGAGTCGATGAGTAGGATGTTCATTTTCCAGGTGGTGGTGAACCGATACCGCACGTTTCTGTGATGTTACAGATGCTAGTGTCAGATTTTGACCAGCAAAGTTAACCTTGCATAACGGTGATCTGGTGCTGGTGGCGAGGGAGATATCTGGTAGAAATTGTAATAAAACTGGGGAAAATCGGAGAAAATTGGAGTCTTGTAATTGTGTCAAAGCTCTACAGTCTGATACCACATTTGTCGCTCTAGTCACTGCTACAGCCGGAATAACGCTCCACTTTTGAAAACTCAACTTAAGCCTATTGTTCTCGAGGGCGGGAATAGAAGGAAGCCGCAGAAAGCCGAAACAGGACATAATTCCGATAAATAAAGAGAGCAAGCAGCCTCAAGTGAGCTTACTAAGCAGAACCACGACAAAGGGGCTGGATATTTGTTATCACGTGACCCACGGGTGCTCTCAGGCAGCAACCCCTGTCCTGATTGGTCACTGGGTGGACCATTTGGTACGTGTGGCTTGTCACCGGACTTGCACACTTTGAGGCTATTTCATCTGCTTAAACTTGACCAAGCCAAAAATGGAGCACAGTGTTGATGGAAACACGAAATCCAGCTTGTGCCGTGTCATGCAATAGCAAATAATATACAAAGGGGGGACCACGGAAGAATAGCGGGTTGTGGGGACGGATATATTGGTAGCGACAGTAACAAAAGCCGGTGTATCAATCGATTGAGTAGAGGTTCTTATTGGCTCACTCACTGTTGATTTGGTCAACATTCATCCGGCTAAATTTCGGATAAACAGGGTCTCTGGATATTAAAGTTGCTGCGTCAATCCCCCAACAGCGCGGTTCGGGAAAGGAGGGGGTATTTTGGGTGCTATTAAATGGTGTTAGGCTTATCAGATCGGTGCAAAAAGTTGGGGATATACTCAATGAGGATAGGAGGTGATGTACTTCCAGTTTCAAGCTGATCTATAGAGAATTAAACGATCTAGAGAGACGTGGCTAGGTAGCTGTTTACACTCCCAGTTCAAGGTTTATGAATAGCAATACGAACACTTCCGGAGCTGGGTTACGTAAGGCTCTTTAAGCAATCTAAGACATGGAAAAGGGTTGACGATCCTGAGCGTTGTGGAGCCAGGGGGGAGGGGAGATTGATAGGGTTCTCGGAGGTTTGAATTAGTGTCGATTTTTGAGGGAGTTTTAGCTGAATAAAAGTAGGTAGTCGAGAACAATTCAGAACAAACCACAGGAAATCAGTTTGCGATGGGGATAGACCTGGATTGACCTTGGAGAGTCTGACATGGCTATTGGAGAAGTTTTGTACAGCTGCTGACCAGAGGGACGGTTTATGATGAGATTGATGTTTTGGAAAGCGGTCTATCTGGGCAGAGTCTAGTTTCTGCTGTTCCAGCTCTCACTATGGACATCTGAAAGTCCGCAAATACTCCCCTGAACCCGATACCCACTTTCCCTGATTTTCCTCCAATTTACACCTTTTAGCTGAATATGTGCTGAATAAAACTCACCTCAATTCGAGCCTAATTACGTGACGCATCACGATACACTTTACGCACCAATATCTCATCCACCATCTACACCACACCACACATCCTCACAGCCACAATGCCGCCCAAAGGACACAAGAAAACTGCCGACGGCGACTTCCGACCCGTCAACTCGGCCGGCAACACGATACAGGCCAAGCAGAAGTACTCCATCGACGACCTGCTGTACCCCAAATCGACCATCAAAAACCTGGCCAAGGAAACGTTGCCAGACGACGCCATCATCTCCAAGGACGCGTTGACCGCCATCCAGCGAGCCGCCACATTGTTTGTGTCGTACATGGCGAGCCATGGAAACGCGTCGGCCGAGGCTGGAGGCCGTAAGAAGATCACTCCTCAGGATGTCTTCGAGGCTCTCAAAGATGCTGATCTGGCGCAGTTTGTGCCCAGTGTGACACAGAGTGTGAACGAGTACGAGCAGGAGGTGGTGCAAAGAAAGAAGGACAAGGTGGTGCGAGCCCAGGACGACCAGGACCACATTTCCAGCTCCGAGTCGGAAACGGAGGCTGTTGAAGAGGAAGGTAACAAGAGGGTCAGAACCGATGAGTAGGAGGTTGAGGGAGGAGCATAGACATTTGGGGAGGGTACAGACAAGGGCGTGGTGCGCGGTGACACAGGCCCATGGTGACTCAAGCACAAGGATACGGTGTGAGGTGGCACAAACGTGAAACGTCATAGTGTGAGGTCACAAAACCACGATGTGATGACACAAAAAGACACCACTCAATAGCACACCGTGTGGAGACACAATCACTCACACTAAAGGTCACAAACACATACACTGTCTGCCACGACAATGCCAATACATTTACATTTATTTAAAAAGCACTCTCTAGCTAACTAGCTAGAAAGGTAGCCGACGATCGGAATGTCGGCCTTGGGAGCCATGTGGGCCATGAAGGCATCCTTCTCTTCGTCGGAAGCAGCAACCGAGAAGGCTTGAAACTTCTCAGCGTAGTTGTCCGCAACGTAGTCTGCGGATGTCTTGATTCTGGTGGCACAGTAACGCGCCACCGCCTCATTGTATTTTCTGACCTCTCTCCATGTGGCTAGAGACTTTGCAGGACCAATGTCCATAGCGTAGATGGTCCGCGTGGCCAGCTCAACGAGTTTGGGCAGCTTATATTTCGTAGCTAGCACCAGAACTCCCGTAGCGGTGTCCAGGTCGAGTTGGTCTTGCTTACCGTAGAGGAGGTCTACCAGTGCGTTAACCCACTGGGAGCGGTCAGCCAGTTTGAGGGTCTTTGAGTTTGGTGACTTGTCCATCTCAGACTTGAAGTATGGCCATCTGTCCGCTAGGACTGAGGAGTGCACGGGAATGGTTGAACCGTCCTCAGTCTCAATGGTCATGTCAGTGTTGCCGTCCCGAGATGCAGTTTGGTAGGGGCCGTTGCGGACCTTGAGATAGAGAGGGAGCATGGCTTTCGAGTAACGTTCTTCCTTGAAAGTCTTCCAATTGTCTTTGGTGACGACGGTTACGACAAGGGGAAAGTCGTAGAACTGGATCATCAGACGGGTGGGGTCGACCGGAATGAATCTCTCCACCTCCTTGCCACAGTGGAAGATCATGCTGTTCATGTGGGTCTTGGACTCGGTAGCAGACTTCTCATGGACCAGCATGTAATGAGTCGGAATAGGTGTGTAGATGTGGAAGGTCCCCACACCGTCCATTTGACATGAGCTGATGGACTTCATGAACTTGCCCAGATCGTCGGTAGGAGTAGCACCCATGGTCACACGGCCCCCCATCATCTGCTCGGTGAGACGGTCAAACTGGATCTGCTCAGGTGTTCGAGTGTCGGCGTTTCTTTGCATTGTGGTTGAGGTGATGAGAGAGAGACGAAGAAGGTGTGAGGCTGAACACACTGCTGTCTGTCTTGTCTTTACTGCCTGTGCACCAGAGATGTACGCGTTGTCTTTCTGCAGCTTGAGCCTTGATAATTTCCCCTTGACTCGAAGTGTATTTCTGTAGGACTAGGAGTAGGAGTAGGAGTACGAGTACCAGTACGAGTACCCGCTAATTATTTCTTACGCGGTATCGTGTATACTGTACCAGTATATACACATGTTCTAAGTGAGAGTTGAAAGACGCGTCTTTAGAGAAGGATATACTGTATACATCATCACACCCTTCCAATTAGCTGGGGACGGGACTACAGTATCAGATACACTCAGAGGCCACCGTGACAACCAATTTGATCGCCTGGTTGAGTTGTATAACAAACAGTAGCTACTCTTGCCAGATCATGGGACCAGCCTCATTGTCTGATCACCATTGAGGGTTCCAACACTCACCAAACTCCCCACAGACCAAACTCGAAATTGACGCTTTCCATGTGGCTATTTAGCATTCAAGGCCGCTGTTTCAGACAAAGGAAAGACTATCAAAGTTGGTCGCATTGTGAGACAAAGGAGACGCGTTCTTGTCGCAAGAACAAGCTGCTGTTACAACGAGTAATCGATTAGCCTGGCTGGGCCATTTCACAAAATGCGATTTTGGCTCGATTGTTACACTTCAGAGCTACTTGTATTTGTTTCTGATCCTCTCAGCTTCCAGTTCATTGGCCCTGGACTGATAGGTGCTGAGCTTATTAGGTAAATGGTAAGTGGATGCACTTGACGTCTTCGGGTGTTCTGTGAGGCGAGGGCCATGACTGTCCACACGGACCACAAGGCTCTCGAGTACCTCAAGACCATTACGAGCCGGTTTGGTCATCGGCGATCCGTCTCCAAGACTTTGACCACGCCGTCAAGTACATTTCTGGTGGAACCAATCTCATGCTGACGCCATTGGACTTCGTCCTTTGGAGGTTCCACTTTTGAGAATTTTGTCACCATTTCCGCACTCTACGACCTCCTCATCGATGACCCGGCTATCTCTGCTGTCAGAGGGTAAGACTGAAAGATCCGGTTGTGGCCATTCCACCTTCTTCTTCCGTAACTCACTATACCCACCTTCTACAAACAACTCTAGTGCTACACTATCGAGTTGATCAAAGTGAGCATTGTGAGACCAGACAGACAGAGGAGAACGATACCAGAGGAGAGCCTGGAGGAACCACAGACACAGAGATGACACCGAAGCGAGACTGGTACAGTGTGACACTGAGCGATACCGGCAACACCTCGACGGATACCCAACAAAGCTCTTCTAATGGCCTCCTAAACATCCACGTGATGCTACGCTGACGCGTTGATACCCCTTATCCACCACTGATACCGCAAAGTCTACATCTAGCGACCCAATCTTCTGGCTACCAGGCCGTCAGAAACGTCAACAAGGGGTTTCGCCCAGGGCTAGCAATTGTCAGATGATGACTCCGCCAACCAGTATGTCGATCATCGTACTTCTTAGCTGAACATGTCCTATGTCATGGGCTGACCCAGGGTTTTTTTTGCAGGATGAGCAATGACCCTCAGAATCACAAGCAAACGAGTTCGACGGAAATAAGTAATCAAAGCATTTGCTGCATTCTAACCTTTATGAACACTGACGTGTTGAAAGCTTCGGTTGTTTGCGCAAAACTGACAACAGCGAGCGCTGTAGGCTGTGTACCATGCTCGCAGTCCCAACGTTGTCGCAAGTAAGAGTGTTACTTGTAGCAGCTCAAGTAAAATTCAAGTAGAATTCAACCAAGGTTATTTCTTCCAACTAAACTTCAACTAAGGCTGTCAAGTAGAAGGAGATCCCTAAACGAGACGAGCATATGGGATACTAGGCACGGGGAATGCGAAGTGTACAAATACTGGTACTGGAACAGAACACCAGAGCCATTTATGTGGCTGTCTCTCAAGCCAGAATGCGAACCCATCGTTACCCCTTCCTCCTACTGTAAAGCCTTGTGTTACATTCTATTATACAATACATTCCTCCTTTTAAGCCATCTCCACGTCCTCCTTGACCTCGGCGGTCACCTCAACGGTTTCACTCACAACTTCCTCTTTGACTCCGTTTTCTCCGATCCACAGCACATTGTTGCATCTGATGAAAACGTCGCCGAGCTCTCCCTTGTTTTCTTGATCAACGTACTCCACAGCATCTTCCAGCTGCAGGTTCATATAACTGTCGACGGAAACAAGTGTGCCCTGGTACTCGGTCTTGCCCCATTTCAAGTGGACAATGACGGACTTGCCTGTGAGTTCTTGTAGAAACGGTTTGGGGTTGGTGGGGTTGAAGGGAGTTGACTGAGTTAGTATGTAATGAAAAGAACGCTGGAGAAGGCGAGGGTGAAGAGTGGCTAGACAGGGATAGCCAAATAACATAGGCGAGAGAGTGAGAGACACCAAAGCAGTGTATTGTCTCAGCTAGACCTCAGCTATACGTGGACAGAGGCCGAGGTGCATTGCCTTCTCCCCTAGCCATCTAATAAGCACTCTCATGACACCAGAGCCATGAATCTGCACTCCTGATCCAGAAGTCTCAACGACAACAAGTGGCTCGAAGAGGACATTCCACAAGAAGAGGCATCTCAAGAACCTCCAAGCATCACGGTTCTTTCACTGCTGCACCTCGTAGTCCAATTTGGTGTCGCTGATCTGTGTCGTCCTTCAAGCTCTGTCGTTGACTGCCTGAGACCTGGTCATCCAGAGTACCGTCTTCAGCCCAGTGAGTTACCCGCAACGAATTCAATGTCGTTACTGGGGCTATCGGCGTCGCTCATCCATCCACACATCCTCATAGCATCCATGCTCAAGCTGTTCGATAGTTTCTCTCGCACCATGTCGTTGCTTCAGTCCTGGCTCCAATCACAGCTGTATCACCTCGTCGTAATCCTCGCAGTCGAAAAGCCGCCATACTCACCATCCTTGTTGTGTTGAAATGCTGGTGGTAAAAGTTATGATGAAAGTCCGTGATCTGTATCCGGTACACTGATACTGCAAAATAAGGTTTCACGAAACTAGGAGAGGCAAAAAAATTGCGAATTCTGTGGATCGAACACAGGACCTCCAGATTACTCTGACCGAAGAATGACTTCAGTCTGGCGCTCTCCCAACTGAGCTAAATCCGCCGCGAAAATTCAAATGTTTTGGAAAAAGTCGGGTGTACTATCATAGGTCTGCTTAGTCAAATTTTAGGCCTCAAGTAGCTGAAATGTATTTCCCTAGAATCAAAAAAAAAAAATTTTTTTGATTCTGGGGAGCTTTCACGTGAGGGTTGGGTCTAGACAAGAGTAGATACGGTAGTGTGGCTTATAACAATGTACACTCTCTACTTACGCCACAGATCGTTGCCGCTTACTAACATTTAATCGTATTAAACACATTGAAACCGGGTTGGCGGTGAGAAGCTAAATAATTAAGGGAAAGGAGCAGGCGGTCCAAAGTATCCCACGGCAGGAATATCAAGCATGGGGCCTGCGCTACCATCGAAGCCTGTCGCAGGGGCATTGTTTCCCCACCAGTCGATCTCCGGAGCCTTGGTAGTACCTGTTCGGTACTGGAGGGCGAAGAAGATGATGATACCTGAGAGGGCAACACCGCAACCAAGACCCGCGGATAGCACGTAGGTGTACTTGCCCCACCACTTGATGTATCGTCTTCGGATCCAAAAAGTCCACAAAGCCGAGACATAGATTCCTCCCGTGTAGTAAGTCAGGTTTCCAGGAGCAAAGGCAATGAGACCGTTACAGACGTTAACGGGGTTGAAGAGGTTGGCCTTTCGCGACCACACAATACACTGTCGAGCATATTGAGGCTTCCACTTTGCGAGAAACTCAGGTCCACCGGTCTGGATGAACCAGAAGAAAGGTCCCAGGGCTGCTCCCAAAAGGAAGCACCATTTAAGGAAGGGGTAAAGGTGCTCCATGAATCTTTCAGTTCCAATAGCTCCAAAAAGAACAGAGGCTGAAAAGAACTGCTGAAGTCCAGGACAGGTAAACTTGGTAGTGAATCGCTGTGCGGGGGTACAGATACCTTCCAGATTCAGCTGGTACTGTAGAACACCCAGACAAGTGAAACTAGCCAGAATGGCAGCAATAACCTGGGATCTGAAAACGGCCCGGGAAGGAACATAAGTGTACAGCCCTTGCTTCCACACTCCAGCCATTCCCGAGGCTTCTGCGTCGATCATGACACCATAGGCCTTCAGAATATTGAGAGCCTGGGGTCTGCCCTTGAGAGCAACACCGATAATGATTTCAACTAGCACATTCATGGACCAGGTGTTACCAGTATAAGCACTGATCATGGTAATGGGAACAAGGAAGACATAATTGAGACCCAGAACAAAGACAATACCCCAAACAGGAGTGTTTGTAGGCCAATGCTCAACAGTTGCCACAGCCATACCGAAAGAAATCAACAGGAGACCAAGAAACCACCATTCGGGAGCATCTCTGTAGTTGTTCATGGACCGAACAAAGGTGTTGTCGTGCTGAGTATTTCGGAACTCGTCATTTTTCCAAAACTGCACTCCTCGGTAAAGATCTTTCATGGCCGCCCACACATCTCGTCGGTACTGAAGCAAACAGTAGGAGATTCCAAGAGTGTACACGGTGAAGAAAGCTCCATAAGCGACAATACTACCTGCAGTCCAAAATGGAGGCGAGTAGGCCTGGTACTTCTCCTCCACAAACCGTCCAGCGGCATCCAAAATCAAAGACACATTGTAGGAGTTTCCCGTATTGTCGTAGATACCTGCTTCGTTCATAGATAGGTAGGCCGAGTTTCGCACATTGTTGTAGTATACACCAATGACGGCAAGAGTTCCAATCCACACTCCAGCATAAACGTTGATCAGAGTCAGCCAAGGATACACCAGAGGATCTCCTCCTCCTGTAATGACAGTCCAGTCAAAAGTAGGAAAGGGGTTGATGCCCATGTTCTGAGAGCCCGTGATGAATGCCAGATTTTTGTTGTTGGGAGCGATCCATGTCATCCAGTTGAAGGTACTGAGGGCTTGGAAGATGAAATTCGGGATCCAGAAGTAAATGAACATGGCACAGAAAGACGCGAAGAAGAAGAGGTACGCGGAGATAGTCCACCCGTTGATGTTCTCACGTCGCTTGGGCTGCAGCAGGGCTTTGTTGAGAGCAATCGTGGGCATGTTCGTAGGCCACATTGCCTTGGCAGGGTAGATGGCAAAACGTCGCAGCATGCCTGTCAGACCGATACCAATGAGCTGGTTCGACAAAGTGAGGATTGTCTGGTAGCCAAAGGTGGCCCATTTCTCGTTATAGAACATGGGAAGCAACTGGACAGGGATGTTGGCGGTGGTGATGTAAGGAGTCGCACCTCCACCGATGAAAAATGTCGCAAACATCTGTTCCTTTCTGGACCAAGGGCCTGGGTTCAGAGAGATACGTCTGCCCCAGACGGTGAAGCCCCAATCGGGCAGAATGAATTCCAGCAGCTTTCCGGAGGGGTAGGTCAGCAGCTGCAAGAGCATGGTGGGAATACTGATGGCCGGGAAACGGAAGGCAAAGAATTGGTTGACGCCTGATCCAATCACCATCCAGATGAAACCAACAAAGTATGATCGGATGGTCTCACAACACTCGCTAGGATCATCGTAGGCATCAGTGACAGCTCTGACTTCAACGTAGGGACTCCAGTATTTGATCAGTGCAGCTTGAAATCGAACTTCGAGAGAGTAGTCTTCAGGAGCTTCGTCTTTCTCATCATCGTAGGGGATTTCGGGATCACGGGGACCAGGGGGGCTTCCTCCCATTCCAGGATATCCTTTGGCAAGCTCAGTGATGTGGTCTTTGTATTCGGAAGTGAGGTTTCCGTCGTCGAAATGAACTTCGTAGAAAGCACGGAGAATGGTTCTTGCCTCTTCATCGGTCAGCTCTCCCACACGCTGGGCAATGTATCTCACATTCTTGTCGTATCCTTTGTCCTGGTCGACTGGGGCGTCCAGCTTGGTACCGATGATGTCGACGAGATCGGGCTCCACTGCCTCCGCAAGGAATCGGTCGACCTCATCCTTCTCAGTGTTCTTAGGGGTTTCGCTCTTGAGGGTAGGAACCCAGCCCTCGGGCACAAACTCTGAGAACTTCTTCATTGGGTTTGTATGACTGACAAACAACGTCTTGTCCAAGTATATATGTACTGCGCTGTCGTTTAGCAGTTGAGAAATCTCTCAAAAAAAGGACATGGGACTGGCATTGGCAAAGTTGGTGCCGTGCCATGAGATGAGGTATAGCATATGGTGTAGGTTGGTCAGACAGGGAAGCAGGGATGGAGAGGGTTTCAGAGTTTTTGAGTTGCACAAATGTATAAATGATGGGGGGCACAAAATGGCGAGGCAGAGTAACAGAGAGGTGTGCGATGGTTTACATGACGATGGAGAAGTGAGCAAATTATATTCATTTACCGTGACTTTCACAGAACGGAGAAAAGACTCAATTCACCACTATTGTGCTAACTTGTCTACCTGTACCGATAACACAAAGCCAAAACTAAATATCTCCTCCTCGTATCCCTCCACCTTTGCGAAGCCTAAGCTTAGAGTGGAGACTGTTTGGAGCCGTGGGTACAAGCCACGCCTTGTGAAATTGAATATACGTGTTGGTGTGCGAATTTCCACATTGTTGATGTCCATGTATTGTTTTCGCTGAAATCGGGGGCTGTTACAGCCTGCAAGAACAACCCTGGAACTACAATACGTACCAAGTCATACCACCTCTGTAACCGTTGTAAGCCGTTATCTTGCTGCTCAACCTACTGACTGTATAAACTCGTAGATACACTAATTCTAGGAGGCCGATAAGACTATCCATGTTTTCCAAACTCAGTGAACCTGCACAAGATAAGGTGTCGCTTGTTGTCTTGTTGTCGTCTGTGGTCTACTCAACACGCTTACTAATCAAACCAGTCATGCCTGTCTGATTATACGGGCACTGTGCAGTCCCGCAACTTCACCATGCACGAATACACACAACCTCCACCCGCCATTATGCCTATCTATGCATGGCTTGCGTGATCCGAGCTGGGAACAAATCTTGAGTCCAAAAAGGTTGTGTGGCTAATCGTGGTTTGTCGTGATGAAACCATAAGAGACAAGAAAATGGGGGAAATACCGCCAGTTTCGCATCCGGAACCAAGGAATGCCAAGAGTCCGAGACAAAGAGGAAGGGTGTGCCAAGACAGACCAAGATAAGAGGACAAGACCACCAGTACCCTGGGCTGCTCGAATGCCAAGCTCTTCCTGGCGGATATATGCGATGCATCTGCGCCAAGCGATGAGATGACATGAACCATCGACTGTTGTGCCCCGATCAATACCCCAGTTTCTGCTCCCAACTTGCTCGCTGGTTTGTCCTATCTGCTATCTAGCCCCTGGCTGAACCTACCTTCTGAAAGTTCCGGCAAAGTAATGTTTGCCTGTCTTTGAGCCAGTCATGTGTTGACATTAGCGAGACTCATTGATGTGGGGAAACACCGTGGCCGTCGTTTTTGTTGCCCTCTTAGCGTTGCCCCTATCTCAGGCTTGGACAGGTGCTATTGTAGTCGGAATGGACCCAGTTGAAAGGGAAAAAAAATGGACTGCTCGTAGCAGAGTGTCCTCCTACAATTTTCAAATCACCCATTCAAATCATCTCCCAATTTAAGCCAGTATTCTCAACTCGTGGCTTCCATGACGAATACGAGAGTGGCATGTCAGGAGCAGCCACATGGTGCCGTGTCTTCGTGATCAAAAGGGCATGAAATGGGAATAGGTATGGGCGGCAGGATAAGACGCAACATCGGAGGGAAAACTGTTGAGGGCACCATGGGAGAGAGAGCCAGTTAGTGTGTCTTGTCTGTTGAACTAGCTACTAACAGAATAGCCAGGTGTTCCGTATTCGGTGTTCCATAATTGTCAACTTACCCACATATCTCGAATGGATACTACAGTAACACCACAACGCCCATAACCCCATAACAATCACCACCATACCCCACTCACTGTGACCCCCACGGGCTATCTGTGCTCCCATAGCGCCTACTGACAAGATAAGCATGGCTGCCAAAACCTCGGGTAACTTACGAGGTCACGGCTGCACGGCTAGCCCCACTACTGGTACTTATCGACATGATGGAAGCAATTTGTTTTTCGAGGCGTCTCCACAAGTCGACGCTTACAAATTTAGATGTTGTAAAAGGCCTCAAAAGTTGGTTTGGGTTGACAATGTCATATCAGTGCCCGTAGAGAGACAGTGAGGAGAATCTCGAGGACACAGCCGTACGCTCATCATGTCGCAAAGGATCGTTGAGTTGAAAACCATTCACAGTCGTGTGTCCTGATCAGTGTTTCTCTCTATCACTCATGAGGCAAGTTACGCGGATAGAAACCCATACCCGATAACAGGAGATAAAGAGGCGAGTTAGGGATTGAGAGCAGAAGAAGAGTTGGTACTGGTAATGATGCCATCAGAAGTATCTGGACTACTCTTACTGATGGCATATATCAGCTGTGCCATAACCCATCATGTCGCGTTTACAGCAAGAACCATCAGTCAGAGAGCCTCGTATCAGTGACTAAATTTCCCCATGTTTGGTCAGAGCATTAATCGCGCCTAAAAAGGTCACCATTACGCGCAGGAGATCAATGCCGACAATTTGATACCATATGAGCCACATACCGAGTAGCCCCATGAGAGTATATCTGTCTATAACCATTCCTGACCTCACCCTATCAGCTTTCGGCTGGTATGAAACCTTATTTTTGCTACTTGCACAAACCTTATATGTGGAGATAACCGAGCAGGTAAGGCTCGAGATGACTGCTCAGCTATTGTCACATATTCTGGGTACCTGTTGCTGTGGATTGAGCATGAGATCGATTAGTTATACGCCTAAAGCAATTCTGTCAAGTCCAAACAGTTGAAACCTAATTTGCTAAATACGATGGCGTGGTACATAATCTCGCGTTATCATCAGGAGCTACACAAACCCGATAATCAGCTGACACAAATCCGACAATACGATCATCTAATACCCCGCAGCTGATTCTACAAGACTTCGTATCTGTAAA
Organism: Yarrowia galli; assembly: GCA_900519055.1. Taxonomy (NCBI): domain Eukaryota; kingdom Fungi; phylum Ascomycota; class Dipodascomycetes; order Dipodascales; genus Yarrowia; species Yarrowia galli. The sequence goes on from ULGS01000004.1 coordinate 744,120, forward strand.
AGTCATGTTACAGGCCACTAATTTTGTTGCCATGTCTAAACGTAGAAGAAGAATTGCGTATTGCAAGCTAGAGAGCGTTGTTTTCAGACCGTTTCCGTTGTAGGCAACGGCATTGGGGGGTACCTCCAAGTCAAAGGTGAGAACATCGATGTTAGACTTGACGATGATCTTGTCAACCTCGACAGGAGTCAGATACTTGCTCGAGAGAGAGAGAGAGAGACAGGTAATAAGAGGCAAAACCGGCGACAAGGGGAGTGACAATGGAGGTTCCAGACTGGCTAACAATTGGAGTGTAACTCTTGTAGTCGGTAGAGAGAATCTGAGACCCTGGGACTCAGACATCGACACAGTTTCCATAGTTGTGAGTCAGGATGGCTTGTGCCAGAGCTCAGTTCACTGCATCACTTTTGATACTCGGTGTTCACACCTCGGGAAACAGAGCCCTGGTTCTTAATGAAGTCGTTGATAGCCCAAGTGAATCCTGCCACAGTCGCAGAAGATGGCACGCCAACACCGACTTGGCATTGGTGTCAGCCCAGGTCACGTGCACCTAAAAGAAGGTAGTACTGTAGGTCAGGATGATATATTTACGGAAGGGCCTCAAGTGCTCGAGAAGCACTCCAAAAGTAAAACTAGAAGGTGAGTCTATGAGGGGGATGTTCGGAGTTTAGAAAAACACCGATTTGAGACCGTTTTGACATATTTTCGCGGATTTTTAGGCGTTTTTTTGCACTGAAGATGGCAAAAATTAGAGTGTTCGCAAGTTCCAGCCTGGCTAGCTCAATCGGTAGAGCGTGAGACTCTTATTCTAAGGTAATCTCAAGGCTGTGGGTTCAAGCCCCACGTCGGGCTTTCTTTTTTGCTCCCTTCGCTGACGTCTTTATGGCAGGTATTTCTGTCTTCCTCTTATCTCTGCATAAGCGTCATTAGACTCGGGTTGCATGTCCACCAAAGTGGCTCCCCAGAGGCTGTCCCTGTGTGGCGAATGGGGGTAGTGTGGTACCGGTGCCTGTATCTGTGAATGTTTTGTGTCACATGTGTTGTCTTCCCGTTTTGTGACCTTCTTTGACTCGTACATACCCAGAAAGCTCGCCTGGCACCCTATGATATCACTTTTAAGGTTTCCGATAGCAGATAATTTTTCACAATAGAGTTTGATAAGCCAACGGCTTTTCACCTGCCCGCATAGAGACGGAAATATCGCACTGTGGGACACACAAAAAGGAAGAGAGCAGGGAAGCAAAAAAGAAAGAGGACGACAGGACTCGAACCCGCAGCCTTTGGAGGACGTCGTTCAGAAGAACCGAAATCCAATGCGCTACCATTACGCCACGTCCTCTTTTTTTTTTTTTTTTACAACATATTCAATACATTAATGTAGAAGGGACCCTAAATCGCGGAACTATTCCATCACCGGCTTCTAATGTGCTCCTCCGAGTGGAGAAGCCGGTTGTGTCTTGGTGACACTGGTTCTGGACCGCTCAAGTTGAAATTGAGTCGAGTCCAGTCACCTGCTTACTCTTCGCCATTCGATCTGCACGTGGAGACGAAGGCTGTTCAGCGCCTACGGTGATAGCGGGGGTGTGTGGTGTGGTGTTGGTGTTGGTGTGTGTGGTGCTAATCAGTTGTGTGTGTTATCGTAGTCTTCGGTGAGCTAGAGGCTCAGCAGCAAACATCGCAAAAGTGATGAGTGGATTTGCTGAGTTCGTGGTGTATGCGAGATACTTCGTGAAGTTCATGAACATGTTTGGATCATGACCGTCACGTCCCGCCTGCCTGCAACCTCTTTCGAAGTACCAGGCAGCATAAGCTATGCGTATCTTGTGTGGCTCTTTTTTTCGTGAGCTGACGAAGCCGAGTTCCGCCAATCCACCGGCAGGGGTCATTGACCAAACCCTGGCGGCATTGACGACAATTGGGCATGTGCATAAGATGTGAGAGAGGAGATCGTGGTATTTAATCTGTCCTGCTGGGTAAACGTAGTTGTTGCAAATGCCACATCCTTTCGTGACATTCTTGTACCAAACTGTAGAATTGCCATTCGTACAGTAAGGGCTGTGCTTGTTGATCATAAGATAGTGAATAAACTTGCCCAGTTGGGGCGTAGCGCAGTAGTAAGAGAATAGTTGCCCACATGAGCTTTTCCATCTCTTTTCGGCAATCTCGTGGGTAGCCGAAAAACTTTGGAAGATGAATCTCCAGTAGGCTGACCACTGGAGATCAATGGAATCTTTCCAGTAAGTTTTCGTGAGATGCGGTGTGATAGTGACAAGTTTGTCCTCGCCTTGTTCTTCAACCAGGATTCTGATGGTCTTGTAGAAGAAGTCAAGCTCGGCAAATGATGGATAAGCTGGTGTGGGATGTCGTTGTCTTGTCGTGAAGAGCTGTAGTTGGTGAGGTGATGTTCCGAATTGGCGGTTGTTCCAGGGTTCGAGGAAAAGTCGTGGTCCTTGAAGTATTGAGCCAGCATTTCAAGCGCCATGATGAAGGATGGCGAGGTGCTGTGGGCCCATGGTTGAGGATGAACCTCATAGGTCTCTTGGAATTGAGGGGCAAGGAGCCGGTTACCCATGGGGTTGTAGTTGGTGGGGAATGGGAAGGAAGCGTGGGTCGTGGTGAAAGTCATGTTCGGTCTGTGGTTATCTGGTTCTAAGAACTCTGAGGGGTTAGCAGTGTGAGCCATTATTAAATGGTGACACATAAATACATACGCTCCTTGGTTAAGAAATTGGTTGATGAAATCGTAAGATGCAGGTGTTTTATCGCCAAGGACTCTAGAGGCCCTGACTAGGCGAGCATTTGGACCAAATACTGCCAGGTTGAGAAGGCCGAAACCACCCTTTTTAGTGGGGGCTGTGAGAAGATCATTGTTGTGTATCTTTCGTTGAGGCTTGGAGGTCGTGTGGGAGTCAAGTAAATTGTTGACTTTATCACATGAGAGCAGGGTGATGGCAGTGAATTGTTCCTGAGTCCACGTAGTGTAGGCTTGACGGTAAACAATCTTGGCTAAGCAGAAGCTTGAGAGTATCCAGCACTTTCCTCTGACGTCAAGACCCCAGAGGCGATAGTGTCGGATTTCGTTCATCAGATTATCAAAAAAAGCGTTGTTGGCTTCGGCGACCTTTTTAGGATCACCGAAATAGATTCCAAGGTACTTGAATACAGCTCCACGAGGGAGACTGTTTGGAGTGTCTTTCCAGTAGGTAAGAGCTTCCCGACTCGCAGGAAGCAATGTTTCAGTTATGGCAGTGGGGGTTTCAGTTATGGCAGGATGGAAGTACACACCAGGTGTAACTTCCTGAATAATAGTTTTGGCAGGGTTAATAGACAGGGAAGAAGCAGACGCAAACCGTTGAAGAATGACGCCTGTTCTAGAGATATCGGTGGGGGAGTTGAAGAAGATGGCGATGTCGTCGGCAAAGGCAGCCACTTTGTAGCTGACCTTTGGAGTTTCATTACCTAGTCGAAGATGATCGGATGTGTACGGCTTGCGAAATCCCGGGTGGGTATGCCTGGGAGCTCTGTAGTCGTTGAGTGAGTGAGGTCTCATGGAGTTGGGCAGACGTGTAAGTCCTTCCAGGTTGCGGCGTAGACAGATGAGGAGTGGTTCCACTCCAAGAACAAATGTTGAGGGTGAGAGTGGGTCGCCTTGGCGTACTCCAGCTTTGACTGGAAAGCCTTCAGTTAGTTGGTTGTACATGAGTAGTCGGCTGTGGGCATTAGTTTGAAGGGCTCGAACCCTCTTAATCATAATGGGACCCATGCCAAAAGCTTTCAAAACTTTGAGGATGTAGTCATGAGAAATGGTGTCAAATGCTTTGGCGAAATCAATGAGACCGATGGTCCATGACGGGCCAGAGTAGTAGAGCTGGTCAAGGGTGTCGAGGTTGGTGGTGACGACTCTGTTATGTACAAAGCCTGTTTGGTCGGGGTGGACTAAAGAGGGAATTAGTAGCTTGAGCCTATTGTTAATAAGGTATGAGTAGATCTTCATGTCTGTGTTAATCAGGGAGATGGGACGCCAATTTGCAAGGTCGTCCTGGGGTTTGTTGGGTTTGGGGATCAGCACCACTCGGGCGCTGTTGATGTGTTTGTCGGGAATACCATGTGTGCCAATGAAGTTCACCAGTCGGAGAAGGAAGTCCTTCATGACGGGAAAGAACTTTTGGTAGAACTCATAGGGGAATCCGTCAGGGCCTGGTTGTTTGTTCTTGCTCAAGCCATCGATAACATATACTAATTCTTCCATGGTGAAAAGTCCGTCAAGGGTGTCGGCCTGCGATTGATCTAGACGTTGGGTGGGTGGGATGGAGTCAAGGAAGGCATTCTGAAGCAGCTGTGATGTCGGCTTGGCTGAATGGACCTCTGTGAAGTAGGATTTTGTGTAGTTAGCAATGTCGTCCTGTTCTGTTAGCTCGCCAGGGTTGTCGTCCTGGCGGGTTAGCTTAGTAATGTTAGTAGTTTTGGTGGACTTTCCAGCTCGAAGTTGTGTGGCTTTAGCTGTTTCGCCCAGGGGATAGTAGGCGTCTTTGGTGTTGATGTGGAAGAGGTGCTGTTTTCGTGGGGTAAGAGAGTCGGGGTTGGACTCCCTCTCTCGCTGGTGGATTCTGGCGGTTTTGTTGTGCTGTACACAGATGTCCTGGCAGATACGGTTTTCGAGATACCTCTTCAGGTATGCTTCTGTCTGGAGTGGGTCGAAGTTAGCGGCGTCAGCGATCTGGAAGACATATTCGAGCCAGTCCTCAATGGCGTCAGTGTAACGTTTATCCAGAAGAATGTATCCAGGTAGGAGGAAGGCGGCGCTTTGGTGTTTGGGCTTGTTGTAAGGGAAGCCAGTTGTCGTCCATTTGAATGTAAAGTTGACACTATAATGGGATGAGACTATCTCACGATGGCTGGTGGACGAAAGGCGGACTGCCATGTCGGTAGGGCAGTACAACCTGTCGATTCTTCGGTCGTTGAAGCTGTTAGTGTTAGTAGCAATTATAGCCGGGGGGTTCGGTGCACCAATTGGGTGTAAAACCCTGTAGCAATCGACTAGGTCATGAGCTGCAGGGAAGCTCCGTAGAGCAGAGGATATAGCGGTTATGTCTTGATGTTTTAAGGCATCATCCTTATGGTCAATAGCATTCCAGTCTCCTCCAATAAATAGAGGGAAGACCGGAGGCCAGTCATTCAAGTAAGAATTGAGCTGGTTGATGAAGGTAGTATTGAAGTCCTCGTTGTTGGGAGCATATACTACTATCACTTCGATCGGTGAGTAATTCGAGAGATTTGTGGTGACTCCTAGTGTGACTCGAAGCACTCGGCCACTGAGAAGATCATAGGCGTTGTCAGGGTGGGGGAAGCACTCGACAGTATCCATAATGATATGTTGGTTGAGGGCCATAATGGCGACTCCACCATGTCGCTTGTAAGGCTGTCCAGGCAGTGGAGTTGAGTGGACAATTTTGTAGTTAGCATTGGCGATTAAGTTGTGTACATCACCTTTGGGGTCTTGCGTGGGGACATATCTCGTCTCCTGTAGCAGCACAATATCCGGCTTGGACTTGTTGATGAGGCTGAACTTGTAAGGGTTAAGACCATCAACATTAGCCAGTTGAATTGTTAGTAGGTTATTTGAAACATCACACATGGTTGCTATCTAATTTGCTTGAGGCTGAAATACAGCTTTTTGTGGGGGGGACTTCTGAAGAACTTCTCGTTCAAGGAAAGGGGGGGGCGGTTGTACTTTGAACATGTTGTGATGCATTATCGAAGCATGTTCAATGATAAGGTTGGGGTTATCAAGGGGAGAGCCTAGTAGGAGCCAAAGGATGCTAAACGTTAGTGAACCTGGAGTGGCTAAGGTAAAGGGAGATGCAAGGAAGTTCTTCAGATGGAGCAGGGGAAAGGTGCTCTCAAACAAATTAGATGGTACTCGATGGATGGGTATTTGGCGAATATCAGACGATAAACGACTTGAGGAATCTTTCAGTGTATCACAAGGTTCTGAATGTGGGAAGACAGAGTTGCTTAGTGATAGTGAGACACGGTCTGAGCTGGAAAGGGTTAATTCAGGGTTGCTGAAATGGATACGGTGGAGAGCCGCAGCCATTCCAAGTAAGGTATCTGGGGGCGTGCAATTTGTGGTGATGGTGGTAGAGTTGGTGTTGGTGGGGTTGGAGTTGAGCGGTGTTGTTGGTAAAAGCGTCGATAATTGGTGATAGAAGTCATCGATAAGGACTTTGAATGGACCCGAATGGGCACACGTAAGGCAAGGTTGGTTCTTGCCTAAAGGTATATGAATTGTTGATCTGGACCATTTTTGGGTCCTTTATGCGGCAAAATATCGAAAATCGCCCGATTTTTTGAAGCCGAAAACGCTATACAGGTAGATATTCAGACTTGCAACTGATTTCCGATCACAATAATACTAAAAAGGTCTTCTTTCAGGCGGGTTTTACAAGTGTAGCCCATGTTCTGCACTGATGGTTGAGAGTCACTCTATAAACGGTTCCTGCGAATAATTCAACGGAAAATAAGCTTCAGGCCATCCTTAAACTACAGTACTCCGTACTACAGGTATAAGTAGCTACTGGAAGATGACTGGCTCAAGACGATGTCAGGCTACTGGCTTAACAAGCAACATCTTCTTCAGTCGCAATGTCGAAATGGTGCTCTGCTAACGGATCGCAAACAGAAATTGGCAGTAGTTCAATACGACAAGATGAATGGTAGTCTTGTTATTTCTCTGCCATCAGTTCTGGTGAAATTGGATGTAGTCTTCCGAATCACTCCAAATACGGTCCTGGAAAAGTATGACTCCGAAAAGACAAGCTTAAATTACTTAATTCGCTTGAAGTGGAGATATGAATAATCTGACAGGACTTTTGTACTGGAATGTGGTCCTCGTGAGTGTATCAATGTGTTTGGAATTTCGCTGAGATCTCTTTTGACGGAAAACAAAATATTCATGCAGGGCACTCCCCAAACGGTTCCTATCGATTTAGTGACAGCTGCCAAAGCCTAACTTTAAGCGAGCGACAAAAAGAACAACTGAGTAGTACCCCTAATACAGCTCTTCTAAGAGCTTAGTGGCTTGAACTGGGGGGATATGTAACCCTTGCCAGCTGATATTTACCATTCTAACCACTACACTTGCGTTTGGACGCCCACCAGGCGATACATACCAATGTGGTCACGCGCACCACTTTAGAAACTCTATTTCGCGTTTGCCGTACCCCAACTTTCCCATCATCCCCACCTCACAACGCGTAATTGTCGACTCCAGGTTGACGCTAATAATCACTGATACCTAAAGATACCCATGCGACCGAAGATCGAGAGACCGTGTTTGGTGACGATTGGGCGATATTTCGATGAACAGCTCTTCATTCTGAAACGAGATGACCCGGAGAGTTTTGAGAAGGGCAAGCAGCTGAAACGGCTCATGGTTGGGGGATATCTCAGTTTGATCCACATGAATGGCGCAATAGCCTATTCCCGCTGGGCTGGGAACATGATGCTGGCTATGGCAAAATGTGGAGGGTTGGTGTTGAAGATGAATCTCATGAGACACGCGTTTGATCTGATATATTCTCTCTATGCCGGATACGTGCCCTGTGGATTGACATTTGAAGATCGCCAGCGGTTACAAAGGTACAAACTCAAGTACGGAACCGACAAAACCACCTACAAAGACGCCTATGATATTGCTACCGACTTTAGCAATATTTGGGGTGGAGCAAACTTCACTTACAACGACTGGAAAACGAAATTGAAAGAACCCCAGTTCATTGGTATGATCAGAGGCCTGAATCTGACCAAAATCGATCTTAATGAGCGTCCCCATAATGCGGCTCTTCACTTTGTCGACTCTCCAATTCTCATTGAGACCAGAGACTACATTGTTCCCTATCTGTGGAAAGCAGCCCGAACAAACTACTACAGACTCAAATTTTACAACTTGGACAGCTGGGATTTTGAGGTAGTCTTTCAAAACGAGTCTGCCCCATTCCCTGATGCCGTCATGTTTGATTTGTTAAGCAGGTACGAACAGTTTTGTGGATGGTTACCTGTGGGAGATGTTGGGCTGTTCTCACCGGAAAACATGAGCAAAAAGAACCTGCTGGATTGTATAGGAGAGGTGCAGTCGTACTCCGAATGTACTGGAGCCGCCAGATCTCCTTGGCAGCTTGCTTGTCTGCAAAAGCGGCGGGAACATTATTGTGAAGAAAACCCGACATATACCCCTTACCCGAGGATGGCTGGAGAGGGTAAAGTTGATTTGAGGGATGAACCCACCGGGTTTAATCCGGTTACAGAGCTCAAGAAGTTGGGAAATTTCGACAAGTATCCTCCAGAGGCCGTGCAATACATTGCCGATGAACTGCATACCCATCGAGTTCTGGAGACTTCCATTTTCACTGATATCGATAAAGAGTACATCGGAGAGCCTCTTTTCAATGGGTTTGATTTGGAGCCAGACATGCTAAAGGATGTGGAGGAAACTGAACTGTTTGGGCTACATGATTTTGCAGCCCTCATCGCCAACGAGTTTAACATCAAAGATGGTATGATTGATGGCAAGTTCCAGAGGCCCAAGAAATCACTTTTTGCGGATGAGCTCAAGAGAATGCAACAGCTCAAGGAGTTCAGGTTTTTCAAAAAGATCTTTCAATCGGGAACTGGAGATTTCAGTGGAGGGCTGTTCATCCAGGCTTGTATCGACTACTCGAATCGATTCGACCCCAACTTCCGTGATCCCAATGAAGACGGCTGGATGGAATGGCATGTGATTGATATGGGGGGCAATGAGGGAGCCCTAGTTAACGACCGCAAATACTTCCTGCCGGGAACCACAGTGGAGGATGATGGAACCCAAAAGAGTGGCATAAACCCATGGGCCTGTAAGGTCAAGGCTGAGGGTCTTGTTTGCTATGGCTACGACGAATACGGCGAAGCTCTCTTGGCCAGTGCACTATACACAGAGGGAGCGTCGGGTTGTTCCTTGTCTTCCCTTAGTTACGACAGAGTAAAGGGCGCTATTCAGAAAAACCCCAATACTGGTATGGTTCGTCTTCCTGTTATGACAGAGTCGGAGATTGACGGGTCACTACTTTGGAGAGGTGCCCCTCTTCATGGCACGGACCTGAACTACTGGCACTGTCAACTAGGTCATATCAGTCTCCGAGGCATCAAGAAGTACATGAGGACAGTCAAGGGAATGCCCCCATACTTTTGGCCCTTCAAGGTGTCATGTGAAGAGTGTTACGGGAATGGTGTTCAAAGGAGACCGGACGAGTAAACAATTATTTATGACGTTGTATGGAACGTGTAGTACGAAGTACATACTTGTAGGTTGGTTCAGATGCCTGACGCCATTCAGTCAATGTTCACTTGCTCTGGTATGCGATACCCGAAGACCAAATACGGACCCTGGCAATAGCTCCTGTGAATCACTAGCTGGCCTGCGGTGATGTTTTGTCGGTGCTTCCGGCAGTGGTAATAGGTGGTTGATGTGGGACGGAAGAGCCACATGTTGTAGGTGGTTTGTGGGTGTCTGAGATGGTTCAGTCTTCTTTGATAGCAGCTTGTGTCGTGGCTATTTGTCGCATTGTATGTGGTTGTTTGTGTCAAAGCATTGCCTCATATGACTTTCATGGGTCAGAATAAGAATGTGTGGGGATCGGTTCACGTTTTGACTTTAGCTGTGTGCATTATGGATGCACGATTGTGTACTGTACCAGACATTTGGAGTGGCTTGAAGTGAGTAGACGACTATGAGCACTTGAGTTCTTGTCCGATATACACAAGTCCAAAAGATATCTGAAGAGTAGTCAAGATGTGGCCAGTCCCTTATATCGCTTATCCTCCACCACGCCTCCGATAGTCACTATGTCGCACTCTAATGTTTACACTAAGATCGACTGTAACAAAGGAATGTATTTGATTCTACTTACTACGATACTTAGCTAAGTCTCTCTCTCAACCACTTGACAATCTAAGACGTCAAGGTCGATGAATGTGAGTTGTGGAAGCATGAGGAGTTACCGATCAGTTGCTTGATGTCTGTACAGTGCAGTCACCAGCTCCTCGTCTGACTTAACGTCTCCCCGACATTTTGAAGGGACTCCGTTTGAGATGTGTGTGAAGATGCTTTCTGTCTGATCTAGTCCCAGCTATAAGGCCCTGTATCTGTCTTAATGTAGTAACATTGGAATGTCCCAGGGCCCCGGAGGAGAGCTGTTCAATACTGCTAGTAGTATTGAAGCTCTCAAATGACCGCCTCTACTGTCTCCAGTAGATGTCTCATGATCAATCCACCTTCACCACCCCATTAAGACCATCATCGATTGTTGTGCAAATATATGGTTGAGCAGGGAACGTAAATGTCAGCACAGTAAGGACCTTGGCATTGTTCTTTGTGCTGGAGAAGCTGCTCCAGATCAAGATACTCGGAGTGTATCTTACAATAATAATGGGTCACTTTGCGAGGGGTGGCGGAGATTGAAAGGACTAATGGTGGCAGTTGGAGTTCCATAATTTGTGATATGGTATGTCGTAACCCCGGAAACCAGCATCGACTTTTATTTATATATACAGCAGATGTGGGGAATGTCTGGATCGGGGTCACAAGGGCTAAACGGTGATAATATTATACGGTGTAACACCAAATGTGGAAAGAAACAGTGTGGAAAGAAGTAGTGTGGAAAGAAGAAGAGTGAATACGAGCTCTACTTTGAGAAGGAGGGGTAAGCGGGGTACATGTGTGTGTGTAATCGGAGCTGCTTTAACTGCACTGGTTCTGTTGGTGAATAGAACGATTGTGCTGTACCCCACATGTCTTAACTCCGCTTAACTCCGACATAGGGTAGTGGTGGAAGACATCCACACGAGAGGTAACAGACAGATAGGTTAAGAAAGTCAAGTCACTTGCTCTTCTCTATGAGAGCATCAATTAGGTGCAAACAGGGTTGACTGTCGTATGTGGATGGCAGTCATCAAATGACAATGTACGTACGGCCTTTGGAGCACATTTCTTGGGGGATTGGTTACAAAAGAAGAGACCAAACTCTCATTGGCTCATTTGTGCTATAGACAGCCTTCATTGATTGATCTTTTACCACTGGGCCTTTGTTAGCAACACTTTTGGCTCGTCTCAAATCCACTGTGGAGACACGTCCCTCCAGACAGCGTCGGGTCCAGCCCCAGGGTGTGGTCAAACTAGCTAGAGAGCTATGAACAGCCGTTTGTTGCTGATTATTACTTCCTAGAGAGTTGAATAGACTGTTAATAGAACCACAAGGGAAGACACTTCGTTTTCAGCACGACCATTCGTTTTCTGCCGTCTGTCCACTAACAGTCTCAGGTAGGTTCAAAAGAGTAGCACAATGATACATGACAGATAAAGGGAAATGCGTGTGGAAGACATGCTGCAAAACAGAGTCACTGGCATTGGTGTGGATGTAGCTGGACCATTCCTTCGTATAACTGATATTGCGCGCGAAGCCGTCCACGGGCTTTCTGTACTGAAGAACCCCCGGGAACTGCCATTCAAACACATACACCATCCATACCGACTCTATTGGACGAGTCCGGCTTTCCCCTGTCGAGACTTGGTCATCCATTGAGGCTCCTCAAGCTGGTAGAAGACTGAAGCTTCTTGTGAAACTTCTTCGTCTACCCCAATACGTGGCGGCACCCAGACTTAAGCGGTATTAAAATGATCGCCAGGACTCTATCTTTCTAAAGGACGTAACACTCGTACCTTTAGACACCCTCTTTTGTCATGTTTGGCGGTTTTCGCATACCTGAACTCAAGGAAACTTGATCGCATTTCCTAGTCGCACAAAAGAAGACCGAATTTTGAGTTTTCAGAAATGGGAGAAATACGAGTGATGTGCTGAGAGCCGCAGATCTAAAGCATTCAATTTACTCTACGGAGTACTGTACATGTAAAGTAAGTACTTGCACTCAGCCCTAAGAGTTAATACATGGTCAACTAATATCAACTACAGAACAACAAATCACTCATACAACGTCGCAACATACAACGTCGCAATGTATTACCGACTGATTGCCACTATCAATCACTCCTTGTGGAAAGGACCTTTGCACATCTTTCTGTGCTTCTCGTAAGCTGAGGGGCTCATACTCATTCTGTGGGCTTCACAGTAATACATGTCCATGGGTCTGTTGACGGCGGGTGCACTAGACATGGTGGGAGGAGAAGACGAGGTGGGACGGGTGAAAGAGTAGAGACGAGGGTGATTCGTTAGATGTCAGGTGGCGATTGCTGATGGTATATATATAGTTCTCGGACGTATTTGTGTTCTTGTAGGGTTTGTGGCCAAACGGAATATTATTTCCATGTTGCCCCATATGTCTTAAAACGATTTGCCCCATCGCATGAGCGTTAGGCGCATTGCTGCGAATTTCAGTAGTTGATAAAACTGAACAATGTAGACCCTCAGACTCGAAATAAACAGCCGATCATAATGGTACCAATATAAGTACGGAGTACGAGTAGCAACGTAACCGTTCTGTTTGAAAAAGGTGCAGATACTCTAAGCTCTCCAGACCTTTGTGTGAACTGCCAAGAGAAGTCTAGGACCTCTTTGTATGATATCGTAGCTCGACAAGTACGAGTACAATGGAGTGCTTTGTTCGTTTGTAGATGTTGATTTGCCCCAGTGATAAGATTCACTCCAGAAACGGTTCATGAAGATGAAGTGACAGACCCGAAACTCTAAACACCACGGCATTTTCTGAGACAGTTCAGACAATGTCAGACACTCCTAATCACTCAACGGCGACTCGATTCGAACAGAGTCAGCTTGAATCAACTGTTTGCGTTGACTCGATCATTTTGTTCCATACAAACCGGTTTGCGAAATGTCTTCAGAGACCCAATGAGACGAGTCAGGCCATTCGTCAGGGCCTTCGTGGTCACCGAATATCTCCTCCAGAAGAATATCTTTGACGACGTTTACTTAAGCATCTGCTTTTCAAGGCAATAAATTACTTGAGCAAAGCAAGTGCAATAAATGAGAATAAATTAAGACTGATCGAGACCAAAGTTATCGTTGAAGAGCCGTTTTTGTACATCATGAGGCCTGATCGCCAGTCACTAAAGCTGTCACTGTTTCCCACATCGCTCTAGTATGACACTCACAAGAGAACAAGTAATGGAGCAACTAGGACAATCGCCGGAACCACCACCTGTGACCCCGAGTTGGCTTTTTGTTTCTGAGGAGCCACGGAAACAACGGCTGTGGACGCCGCTGCAACAGGGATCTGTAGAGATGACCCAGGCGGTGGAGTGCTCATGGCTCCCACGTAGTTTTGTAAGCTAGCCCAGACTTCCGTAGGCACTCCTGCAAGCACCGATGAGATGGCTGCCTCGTCGTATGAGTGGTGTCCTGATGGTATTGCTGGTTGTGACATGGTGAGCTGAGAGACCTGATGACTGGTTGGGGAGAAGTCGACGGAGTATATAAGAAGAGAGATCACCGACTCAGATCTCCTCCTCTCGCCATGTTTATCTCTATATCCATGTTTAACTTACTCTTGAATATGCGCGTCTCTGGAATGTGCGTTTAATAGGTGTGCTGCAGGGGTTGTCCATGAAGTGGTAGCACAATCAGAGTGACATCAGAATCAGTCTACAAGTAGTGTCGGTAGCTGACAAGTGAAGGCTTGCCACAATGGACTTCATAGTGTACTTCCTCCTACTCAATCAACTAGTTACTCTTGTTCACCCCGTCTAACCCGTTCAGCGACCGACTCTCAAACTTCTGTCACTCAAACTTAACCCACCCCACCTTTTGCAACTGAGTTCGCGGTGGGTTGGCGATATGGTTTTCTTCTGTATATATAATCACTATGAGAAGCCGTCCGCCACACCACTGAGTACTCTTGCTGAATGAATCACGTATCAGTAATAGCCATGTCTGCTGATACAAGGGGTGTCTCTCGGTCATCACTGGTACATTCAAAATGATACATACTGTAGAATATGTTTTGGCTGTTACCACAGCTCACGACCTCATTCAGACGATACTCCATGTCTCAAATCAACTCCATGGCCATTCGTACCGGTAGGTTCACAGGGGGGTGTAAACGTCTGAGACCATAATACAAGCGCAAATATTGCGAGCTACCAAATCTCGTACAGGTCCACAAAGCACATCTCCAAGTGGCGGACATTCTCTTCACATCTTCTTCATGTCGTCATCACCTGTTAACTTTAATCGCTTTTTACCAGTAGTTAGACCGAAGAAAGAGTAGCCGTTATTAGTACCAAAAAAATCACCAAATCCAGCTGGTTTTAGCGGTCTAATTATCTCCTAGCTCTTACCCATATTCATCTCTTCCACCAATACCACACCTATTAAGGTTTCGAACATCCTCTTTGGTTCCATTACCCTAACCCTCTGTGGCAAATTCGGAGGCGTTACTTGGGACGATGGGTGAAAAAATCCTCACGTGCACCATGCATGATTTCGGTACAAAATATACCAGGCAATGAAAATTACACAGAACCACTAACACCACACAGAAACAGCACAGAACATGCTTAGAGCAAAGCTTTTGGTGCCGTTGATACGGCCAGCTTTGGTGCACAGACTTGACAGATGCTACAGCACGGCCCTGGGTTCCAGATTCAGAAAATCGGACGCTGTTCGTTCAGAGCTCAAGTTCGACTTTCCAGAAGTGCCCGTTCAAGAGGAGCAGTTTGTTGAACAAGCACCTGAGAGACCCGCCAAGGACAGCAAGAGTCATGTGAGCGACGAGGAAATCGACAGTCTCTTTGACTCTCTCATGAGCAACCACAAGACCAAGGCAACAGCTGGACCGACTGAACAACATAGAGAGCTGCCTTCAGCTGACGAACAGACACAGACAGAGGTAAAAAATGCACACACAACACCCATCAAACACGACACAAACAGCCCCATGGAGTACCTGGAAAAGTCCAAGCTCACTCCTCATGTGAGCAGACAGATAGCCACGGCCATGGCTGGTTCGCCCGCTCAACTTCTTCTGGCCACGCCCGCCAAACTTCACATTTCCACTTCTGCATACCAAAACGATCTTTGGAAACACGTTCTTTCGACGCTCGACACTTCCAAGTTCCAGATTCCCGATTTCAACTCCCTTATGACCACCATTCCGGTGGATATTCGAGCGCAGTTTCTTCCTCAGATCGAGGAGTGGATTTCCCGACGAGGAGTCAAACCTTCCGCCATCACCTACGGCCAGGTAATGTTGGGATACGCCGAGGACGGCAACGTGGAAAAGGTGGAGGAGAGATTCCGACAGATGATTGATAACAACATCACCCCCACTGTACATACTTATGCGCATCGACTCAAGGCATGCGATAAAAGGGGGGACTTGAAGCAGGCCATGGAGATTTTCGAGGATCTCAAACTGGCCCAGCAACTGTACAACATCCGACCCAACCAGGTCATCTTCACAACCCTCATTTCCACCTCGCTACGAAACCACAAGGTGGAACTTGCATCTCAGATCTTTGAGTACATGAAGTACGCATCTCTGGAGACCCAGCCTACTGCACATACTTACAACTCGCTGATTACAGCCTCCGCTATCCGATCCAACACGGAACGAGCTCTCGACTTGTTTGAGGAGATGAAACAAAAGTCGGTTGCTAATGTCAGAACATACCAATCGCTTATCTTGGCGTGTTTGAGAAAGGAAGAGTACTATTTGAAGGCATGGGAGCTTCTTTTGGAGCTCAGAGAACAGCATAGCGAAAGCTTCTACTCCAGACATACTTTGGTTGTGGTTTTCCAGGCTGCCGCTGTGACAGGAGACTTGGCGTTCATCCGATCTCTCTACAAGCAGCTCTGCATGACTCCTGAAACTTACCCCGATGCCATTCTCACTCAGCTTCTGATGCAGGCTTATGCTCGATACGACACACGAGCTCGACCTGCTGCTTCTTCGGCTCTTCGAGCTACCTGGGGTCGTCTTTACGGAGGAAACGCCCAGGAGATGCTGCGGGGATTCCTGTTTCCTAATATTCAGGGTATGATGGAGTTGCATGAGTCTCACCCGGGCATGATTCCTCCATTCCTTCCCACAAGCACCATTCCAAGTCTGTCTTTCGACCGAAGCAAGATTATTGCCGAGTCCAAGGCCATTTTCCAGTTCCTCAAGACCAACAAGCCTCAGTTGCTGGACAATATTGCTGCGGTTGATTATCTCAAGGCTGGAGCTCGACATAGAGACTTCCCCGAGTTTCTCAGACGTTACAACGAGGTTTCTGTGAGTGCCGGAGAGGCTGAGGGCGCCGTTATGAGTCATTCTGACATGAAGACGTACTCTGCCCGACAAAAGAAGCCCCAGCGATACGACTCGCAGGCTCAATTTACTCCTGCGCCTCGAACTGATGCTCATTTCTTTGCTGCTCTCAATGCTGTTCAATCTGACTGCATTGCTGATGCAGATGAACGAGACCACAACCTCAAACATCCTCTGAGACGGCTCACTACTGCTGAGCTCAACGACAGATTGGACTTTGCCCAGGACGTGTGGGTCGAGCGAGGTCAGTGGCGAAAGTCTGAGGCCTACAAGAACAAGTACAGGACGGAGGCCCTGCAAATTAGCGCCGACTACAACTTTGCACTCAAGATCATCAACGCTCTGGCAGCTTTGAAACAGCTTGGAGAAGCCGCTGCTATTCTGGCGACTACACCTGCTACTTTCAACTGGAAGAAGCACGATCTGGCCTTCTTCCACGCTATTGCCGATGCCTTTTGCCACGAGGACGCTCTGAGAGAAATCAATAAGGCTGTTTCTCGAGGTAAGCATCTGGAGGAGACGATCAGAAACCCCGACTCGGAAAAATCCGCTGAATTCGACATTTTCAGCATTTGATGTACATAGTAAATGAATTAAATTATTGCCATGCCAGCTCAGTGTCGATGCTCTTATAGTATCTGCACTGATTCTCACCTTCGCTGCTTCAGTCAAACTGCACAGCAATAGCTTTAAGGTGAGAGCACGATATCACAAACACCCTACCTTAAAGGACTTACCAAATACAGTGTCCCTTCTTATAGCTACCAGGTACAACACATAACGACAGTTCAAACAACCACTCAGCGCGCCTTCCGCTGTTACTCAATACCGTCTCTCTCCACTTATGACACCCGACCGACTCTCGTTGATACTTCGAGAGCTGCGAGATAACGAGGAATCGAAACTCAACCGACTCTTTGGACCACCTCGACACGAGCCCCACCACCACATTCCAGGCCGGGTCACCATTCCTGTGAGTCCTCCTAACCCACCCACTCGACGAGGATATGTACAGACGGCCCTGGAGAGGTTCTGGCGGCTCTTGGTTCGGCTCCGACCGGTTCTTTTCAAGATCGCCAGCTACCTATGGCCGTTTGTTGGAGTTGTCACGGACCTACGAACTGGACTCGTTACCCAGAACCCACGCTTCCCAAACACAAACGCTAGTCGACTTTTACGAGAAGCTCTGTGATCCTCTTTGTGAGCCGGTGAGTCATTGGAACCTGCCACTGGTTCCTCCTCTGAGACATATGCGAGTTATTCAGACGAGAGTTCCGTATATGCGGCGGTGTGGCCAGGTTTGTGATTGTGTTTCCACCAATGTTGCAGATCTGATAGGTGAGCTTGGGGGGTGAATGGGGTGGCCTCCAATCAGACGATAGTGAATGAATGTTATTAGGGTGTGTTGCGATTATTTGAAGCTACAGTAATTATTAGGGTGAGTTGTGACAGCTTGTAGCTTCAGAGGCTGAGATAATCTCTGGGGGGATCGTTTTGGATGTGTACAAGTACGCAATGTTGATGTCCTGTGCTGTGGATTGTACTTGTAGAATGGGGAAAGGGAATAGTGACTCGGGACCACATCTTGATCCTTGGTATGCCGTATAGGAAGATTACAAGCTGCGTATTCATGTCCCCTCATGATCTACTCTTGTGTAACCTGCTCCGCAGTAACATTGGCACCTTTGGGCTCTTTCAGGAAGCGACTAACTCATGTTGCTGTGGGGGCCTCGTTGCTTTTACTGGTCCTGGAAGAGATCAAGGCCGTTCTACCAGTTCCACCTGTTAGAGAGTGGGTCTGCCTACTTCAGCAGTAGCAGAATTGGTTGACTAAGGCTTGACCAATGTGTCTGCGGCCGAAGTGCTGAATATCGTGGGGCTGTACATTGAACGGAGCTGTTCCACTCTATAGTACCCTACTCGTACATGATGGTAAGTACAGAAGCAGAGCCTTCCCTTTCTAGCAACTCTCTCTAATCCTACTTTCCAACTTGGGATTTCCTTCAGAGCCTCATCTGGCCATTGTCGTGTCTAGGACTGCTAATCTGATCAATGTTGCGTCAGAATGTCGCCGTTCAGGTCGAGTGGCGGAGTGAACCCGTGGAGGCGCGCTCGATTCCACGCTTTCTCTTCAAGCAGTGGAGTTCAGGGACGTGTTTAGAGCTACCAGTGCACGATCTAGTGGCTCTTTACAGTTTCAAGACCTGCATTTATGTGGAGGTTGCAGTCCAAAAATAATGGAGGTTACAGAGGGCTATGTAATTCGTATCTACAATGGATAGACATTCAAAGTGATGTTCGATCAAGAACCGCCTCACATGCGAAAAAGAGCCTCCGAAGAGCTATTCAAGGCAGAGTCTTTAGGTGGTACGCCGGCTCATCGGGATTAAGTAATTAGTTAAGTTCACCATCACCAGTAGCTACTGTAGCTTCAGTACAGTACAGTAACGCAACTATGATCAGGGGATCTCAAGAATACAACGGCTGTTGGCTTCAAAACGTTCAGGAGACAAAGAGGATGTCCGAAAACGGCTCCTCGTTGCCCAGATGGGGCAAGGACCTCAGCCTAAGAAGTGGAACATGTCTCGGCAGATGCGGCTAAAATTTTGTGCCTATGGAATATAGGCACTCAAGTTGTATTTCGGGGAATCAATGTCAGCCCTGTGAACTTGGCTATAGCAGCAGTATTTGTAGGTCATGTATGATAGCCGCGTTTATTGATCTTCCACCTCCACAGACTTCTTGTTTTGAGTCTACCAGCGAGGCGGGCACTACTTTCTGGGGCGGACTTAGAGTTACGGCAACTGCAACATTAGCCAAGGCAAGGGCCGATGGTCGCGATAAGGTTGCATCGGGGATAATTGTCAGCACCAAACCTCCTATCTGATCTAAATAATTACGTCATTCTCTTCACCACAAGACTAAACCGCGCCTGAAATCATGATGAGAGCCAGGAACACGACAATACACCAGGATGCACCCTAGCATAGAGATTCAGCTCCGACAATGCTGATTGTGCCAACGATCACCTCACGATAACCCCGTTTGTGTTCATGGCCTTGCATCGTGAAGGAAGCACAGAACTCGCACATTAGTGTCATGCCTAGATAGTGGCTGCAACACTGCCACTGTCGTGGCCAGACCCAGCTCTATCTCCACGGCAATCACCATGGACTGCTACATTGGGAAAAACAAAGACTCCACACTCATGACGACTGTTGGCAACTGCTCGCACCCAGAGGTCTACAAAAGGGCCCTTCTCACCTAAGAATGTCTCGACACCAATGCGCCTCCAATCGACTATTTTCGCCCTGCTCCAGGTCTCTGGAGCACTGGCCCAGACCGTGCTTGAGAGTCCCATCACCTCCATGGTGGCTCGGGTAGCTCAAAGCACCTCCACTAATGATTACGTGTGGAACACCTACGAGGTGGCTATGGGTTTCGCTTTCGATGCTGCCACTGCCTCGTCCATCAGAAGTGGCGACTACTTTGACTTCACCATCGAGGGTTCCCTCCGTGATTACTCTGACGCCTCCGATGTGCCCATCACTTATGACTTCTACATTGAGAACGATAACAAAGATCAGCTGTTCCATGTGGTTGCCATTGATGACAATCACTCCTTCCGTGCCACTGCTACCACCTTTTTCGATTCCGGAGACGTTTACGAAATCTCTGGTAATTTCGCTGTTGACTTTTTGTTCGATGAGGCCACACCCCTAGGACGTGCCGAGGTCAAGGTTGGACCCTACACTGGAGCGGTTTCTCTTATTGTCCCCACTACTATTGGAGTGTACCGAGATACTCAGAAAGTCCGTATCCAAGCTAAACGTAACGGTACTTATGTCGTTTTTGAGGTCTTCTCTCAAACCTATCAAGACAACATCAACCCTGGTCCACCCCCAGCCCCCAAGTATAACAATGTGAAGGTTGTTTCCGGGTTTACTTTTGAGCCAGTGGAAAGCCATCCCTGGGGAATGGTTGATGCGTACTACATTACTGCCTCATTGACAGAAGCTACTGATTTCGGCTCCCCCCTCGATGCTGACTACGCCCCACCAGACAACAGTTTTACTCGTGAAACCGAATTTGGCTCCTATCTGGACCAGAGCAAGATGCCTCCTGTCAATACTCTTTCAGACGGACTTTACATTGCTGCACAAGGTAAATTGTCTGGAAGTGACCCCCAAGCCTGCTTCGACTATACCGGCAACTACCGTCAGGGTGGCCTGAGTCTATGTTATGCCCAGGGCCATGGAGCTGAAGGTATGCCCAACGGATACGGACTGGCGTCTGTCAACATGCTTGCTGTCACTACTGTTCCCGGCCCAGTCCCTGGAACTGAGATTCTCACCGGCACTGACGGTGTTGAGAGTGGACGTGTAACTGCTACACTTGTTTCGACCAACGTCGTTCCCGGCCCTGCTGAGGGAACCACCACACTCATTGATCCTGAAGGAAACTTTTATGAGGAGGTGACCCGGACCCCCGTCTCTACCAACACCGTCCCTGGTCCCGCAGCTGGTAGCGAGGTCCTCACCAACACCGACAGTGACTTCTATGTTCAGATCACTGCTACACCTGTTTCCACCGTCACTGTTCCTGGCCCTGAACCAGGAACCGAATACGTCACCGACCCCAACGGCAATGGAGACTACATTGAGCAGGTCACAGCCACTCCTGTCTCTACCAACTATGTCCCTGGTACAGCCGAAGGTACTGAGATTCTCACCAACCCCGAGAGTG
Organism: Yarrowia galli; assembly: GCA_900519055.1. Lineage (NCBI taxonomy): Eukaryota > Fungi > Ascomycota > Dipodascomycetes > Dipodascales > Yarrowia > Yarrowia galli. The sequence goes on from ULGS01000004.1 coordinate 765,183, forward strand.
AGTACTATGAGCAGGTGACTCGAACCCCCATTGCCACCAACACTGTCCCCGGAACTGCTGTTGGCACCGAGACCATCGTCAACGCGGATGGTGACTTTGTCGTACAGGTTACTGCTACTGTCGTGTCCACCAACACCGTACCTGGTCCTGCCGCTGGCACTGAAGTCCTCACAAACAGCGACGACGAATTGTATGAGCAGGTGACTGTTACTCCCGTGTCCACCAATACTGTTCCTGGACTTGCACCGGGTACAGAGTATCTCACCAACGCTGAGAGTGACTACTACCTGCAGGTTACAGCTACTCCTGTCTCTACCGAGATTGTTTCTGGTCCTATTGCTGGAACCGAGACGCTTGTTGATGACAATGGAAACTTTTACGAACAGGTCACTAGCGCCCCTGACGACTCTTCTGTTTCCACCAACACTGTTCCTGATCCCACAGACGGTACTGCTACTCCCACCAACTCTGACGTTACGTCCGAGCAGGTAACCAGTACTCCCACGTCCACCAACTCCGGTCCTGGATCTTCAAGTGGCTCTGCTACTGCCACCAACTCAGGCGATGGCTCATCTGAGCACGTCAGTAGTACCTCCGCTCCCACCAACACTGACCCTGATTCCACAGCTGGTACTGCTACTGCCACCAACTCTGGAGATGACTCGTCCGAGCAGGTGACTAGTAATCCCGCTTCCACCAACACCGCTCCTGGCTCCTCTACTGGAACTGCCACTCTCACCAGCTCCGAAGGTGATTCGTCCGGACAGGAAACCCGTGTTCCGGTTTCGACGAAGAATGTTCACGGTCTCACTGCCGGAACCGCAACCCTGACTAATGCTGATGGCGAACTGTTCGAGCAGGTCACCAAGGGTGTCGTTTCGGCCCAGACCGTCACAGGTCCCACGGCAGGCACGGAAATTCTCATCAATGCCAATGGTGATTTCTTCGAGCGGGTCACAGTGGTGGGAGCTACCGCCACTCCTACTGGTCGAGGCGACGGCTCTGACTCTGGCGGCCAGGGCGGTTCCAACGGTTCTGGCGGTTCCAACGGTTCTGGCGGTTCCAACGGTTCTGGCGGTTCCAACGGTTCTGGCGGTTCCAACGGTTCTGGCGGTTCCAACGGCTCCGGAGGCTCCAACGGTTCTGGCGGTTCCAACGGCTCCGGAGGCTCCAACGGCTCCGGAGGCTCCGACACATCTAACGGTGGTGCCTCTGGCGGAACCGGAGGAGGAAGTGATGGTTCTGGCACTGGTTCTGGCACTGGTTCCAATGGCTCGGGAAGTGGTGGTTCAGGTACCGGTTCTGGAACCGGCTCCGTTGACTCTGGAAGTGGTGGCTCCGGCACGGGTTCTGGAACTGGTTCCATCGACTCGGGAAGCGGCAGTTCTCGACCCGGCTCTGGCAACGCTGGAAGCGGATCCTCCAACTCTGGGAACGTGGGTGCTGGCGGCTCCGGGGGTGATTCTCGAGGGGGTTCTGCTGGCTCCGGCTTCGGTTCTGGCTCTGGCTCCGGCGCTGGTTATGATTCTAGCGCCGGCTCTGGCTCCAGCTTCGGTTCAGGTCCTGGCTCTGGTTCTGGATCAGGTTCTGATTCTGGATTCGGTTCTGGATCAGGTTCTGGTTCTGGTTCTGGATCTGGTACAGGTTCAGGTTCCAACTCTGGTACAGGCTCTGGCCTCGGCTCTGGCTCTGGCTCCGGCTCTGGCTCTGCCTCTGGCTCTGGCTCTGGCTCTGGCTCTGGATTGTCCTCTGCTGAGGATGCCGGCGTTCAGCAAGCCAACAGCGCTTCTATCCTCACTGTGGGTATTCTTCTGGCCCTTCCCCTAGTTGCCATGGCAGTCTAGACGGATGGTACCATCATCTTCGGTACACACTCATTAAGATTCTCAACTCTCAAGCCCACCCCTTAAAGTAATCTATTCGAACAAGCAGACATAACAGTGGTCAATTCCAAGTACTGTAAGTGTATAGCACTGTAGTTAATAGATTCTGCATTTCGTGCGGTAGCTACTTGTAGAAACATTCCTCTCCATCCACCAGCGTCTACCGTAGTATCGTTTAGCCCGACAACTCCAAAACTGAAGTGACCAACCTGAACCCCACGACACAGCAGAGACGATTCGTTGCAGGCAGAGATAAAAAGGAAGACTGTTAGATTCACAAAAAGATGAATTGCAGCACCCAGGATTCTCGTATGGTCTCCCACTACAATACTAACTGGGCTCTCTGGTGCTTGACTATGGCTGATCGGACGGGAAGCCGTATTTTCACCAGGATATGGCCGCAACTGGCGGAAATCGGGGTGAGAGGGAAATGATTCGGCAGAATATGTCACGTGATCCGAAAAAAATCCGGAAATTTCTCTCACTTTTCTACTTAGACACTTAACTGGAGTCTCATCAGGTTAGTTGACAGTAGTTATAGCTCCACGTAATTCTCAACCAAAGTTTCAACTATAATAAAGTGATCGTCGAAAGACGTCAATTCGGAGTTGGGCCCGTTGTAACATCTCCCCATTCCGTTGACGTACAGCCAAGTGTAATCCGCTACGACGCTGACCAATTCGGTGCTAGCAATCAATGTTGCCAATGTCTCTCGAGCCAACCATCTCGTACAAGTAGCAAATAATACTACCCTCAAAGTTCTCGCTAAGTTCTGTAGACAGTAAACTTCATACGGCACCCAGGCTGTGTTGAAAGGGTGGCCATGGATGGTAGGTGGAGGATTACATAAATGTGCTTGTCTCCGTTACCTGACTTGGTGCACCCCAAATGCACACCACCACCTCCTTTCTTCCACATCACCACTATTCTCTCATGTCTCCTGGTTACTCCACACATCTCATCAGATAACCCAAACTCTCTAGTGGCGGTGACGTCATGATCTCACACAATGTCTCACAATAATGAGACACGGAATGCAAGACCAAAGAGAGGCAGGGGTAACAATGCAACCCAGGCACACCATGCAATGAGGTGAGCAGATTATCGTTAGTTGCTTTCCGAGCGGCGGAGATTGTGTTTTCCGAGGTGGCTGGGTTTGGAACAAAAAAAGGAGTCACAAAATGTCACCTTCCGAAAAAAGACCACTGCATTGGACATGCTGACTGATACCGATACTGGATAGTTCCTGGACTAACAAAACAAGTGGGAAAATGTGAGTCATGAGACATCGTACATCACCATCTCAGACATCTTCTAACAAAACTGTCTCGCACTCCCCTGTCTCGCACTCACCTGTTACAAGTCCGCCTCACACGCCACTGCCCAACTGCTAATAAATAATATGTTACAATAAATATCCTAGTACTCCTACCAATCACTGTAATTTTCCCAGTCATGGGGCCGCTTGATTCGCTGCACGTCCAGGTATCGTCCCAGACACGAACACGGCTTCCAATCAAACGTCTCTTCCGCGAGACAAGAACACTTGCCTTCCTTTCGGGTGTCGCCGTCAATGGGACAGTGCGTGAACGGAGGATGTGTGTATCCAATATCGTTAAAGAAATGCACTTCGCTCTTGGGTAGAAACAGAGCTGCGGCAATGGAGTGGACCGGAGCGTCTCCCCATCGCTCGTAGAAGAACCCGCCAGACTTGTCCAGATGGTCAAAGTACTTTTGGTACGCTTCCGACCGCCAAAAGTCCATGTCCGCCACCTCAAAGTTGGACCAGAAGTGGCACATGTTGTAGTTTTCGCCCTTGTCGTACGACAGCCAGTTGAGCAGGTTGTCCTTGGCCAGCACCTCGGGATGCGCCTGGGTGTACGCCTTGGTTTCCTGCCACAACGAGGCCACCGTCAGAGGGTACTCCAGCAGCGTGATGGTGAAGCCGTAGGTTTGTTGTTGGTCTGCATAACTGGAAATGTCGTAGTTGACGTCGCAATGGATGGCTGTTTCGGGCTCCACGCGCCAGTAGTATCTGTATTCCTGCATGAGGGGGTGGTGGAAGAAGAAGCCCGAGTTGAACCGGCACATGTGTCTGTACGACTCCGAGTCTCCATAGATGACCTGTTCGGCCATGGCCTTTCGGGCCTTGTCAGCCTTTTCCTTGTCGATCCACGAGGGCACGGACCAGTGTTCCTTGGGCACAAGTCCAAACTTGGCCTTGCCTGACACGAGGTTGGTCATGGTTTCGACAAAGTCGTCGTCAAAGGGCTCGTCGTTGAGAAAGACCCAGTCGTAGCGGAACTTGTGGTTGAACCGGTCCTCGTAGTTTTTGACCGTGCGCACCATCTGTTTGAGCTCCTTGTTTCGGACCAGCGAAACTAGAGTGGCGTTGGCTCGTTCCGTCTGGTGACGCAGAGCCGGATAGTCGAATGCAATTTGAATGTTGGGGTCCGGGTTGGAGCCGGGCGACGAATGCATGAGAGAGGGGGCCTTCATGACGAAGGGGGTGGCCGAGTTGGACGGCAGAATGATTTCCGTGTGGGACGGCTCTTCGTCTTCGGTTTCCGAGCCGCTGACGGCCTGGGCCTGGCCTCGGTTCTGGTACTGTTCCTCCAGCTCCTTGGCCTTGGCCTCTTCCTCCTCGAGATGTCCCTTTTTGAGCTCGTCTATGGACTTGCCAAAGTCACCATTGATGTTGTGGGTGTTGACCACCTTTTGAGCCTTCTTCTGAGGTGTAATCTCATTGGTCGTCTGCTGCTGCTGCTGCTGCTGCTGCTGTTGTTGTTGTTGTTGATCCACCACCTCTTTTGCTGTGACACGGATTTCGTAACCCGGCACCCGCACCCCCGACAGGGAGGCGTAGACGAGAAACACCACCACCATGGTGAGGATGGTGAGGGTGGTGAGGCGGATCTGGCCGCGAGATAGGCGTATTCTCATCGGCGTGACGTTACCGTTGTGGTGGCTATGATGTTACCGTTGTGGTGGTGGTTTGTTGAGACGTGAGTATATGGGGAACGCGCAAAAGAGGTCCAGCATGCCAGACCTACTCGCTTATGTATACACCAGGCACACTTGTGTCCGGAACGCTGAGAGGAGGGTACGACACTCTAAGTTTTCGCAAAAGCAGCGAAACTGGCTTTTTTGGGTCCTCTTGTTTGGGGTGTCCAGTCTTCAGGCTTCCTTTGTTGTGCTGTGGGAGAGTGTGGTGGGAAAAGCAAAAAGGGCAACGTTAAACTTTGGGGGGAAGTCTCTCCAAGTTTTAGGGTCTAGTTTTAGGGCCCATTTTAGTGAGGCACGACGCCTTTGCGTCTTTGGGGGGAAAGAGTGGTGCCAGGAACGAGAAATGGCTCGACTGCTGGAGTGGGCTCCGCTCTTTGTGTCTTCCATAATATCTGGTTACGCCGTTTCCCCGCTTCTCTTTGTCAGTTTGATCTGTGGGGTGACATCATGGTGCAGCGAGTGTCGGTCACGAGCGGCGAGCGGCGAGCCAACGATAAAACTGGTGGAAATTGACACCGTCTGAAAACTGGGACAACTGGAGATTTCTTCAGCGCAGGTACTCCGTAGTAAACATCAACCAGGTGTCCTTAACTACACAAACCAATGCTTTCAGCAATTCTCTCGGTCGCTGTTTTCCCTACCACATTTCACCTCCCCAACCCCTCAAGATCCGTGTCCCAATGTCCCGAATCTTCTTTACGCATTTCCGGTGGTAACCTCTATGCGCGCACTGCGTATAGGGTCGGGATTAATGAATGTATAGGGACAAGTGTGCGTTTGTACGATTACGAATACGAGTAATCAAGTCACCACATGAACAATGTCATGCTGGACAACCCGCCAGTATCTTCACGTCCCCCCATCACCCATTCACCCCCCTCCCACCCCCCTGTTAAAGATTGACAGAGATGCTTCACAGCGTCAGATACACTTGCAGCCTCTGGACTCTTAAGCCTGCAACTAAGCTTTGAGCCTTTGGTGTGAGTCTAACTTAGAGACGTCGAGCGCGTATGTGCAAAAAAAAAAGCTGAGGCTCAAAATTTGTACTCTTTCTACCCTGAGCTGAGAGGTCCATCCGAAATTACCCTACCCGGATTTTGCCCACTTGCAATTACTCGGAGCACCGTCTGGAGAACTTTAGAAGTTTGTCGACCAGCAGTGTTTGGTGGAGGTGAGGCAGTTGAGCGAATTGTATGAGTGTCGTAAAAACCGCTATTCGCATCGCTCCAAAGCCACCTCTCTTCTCTCCCCATCTCTCTCTCTCTCTTTCTCTCTCCCCCCACGTCTCCCAGATCGGTACCTGACGATGCTACATTGGCTCAAAGTCGGAAGAGAGCCAAAGCTACAAGTAGTGGAAGGCGTTTCAGAGGGAGCCCAAGATGGTGCTATAGGAGCAGGCACGGGCAAGGTGATACGACGATACTTACTAACACCGGCTGACACGTGTAATCAACAGCACACTTTGTGTCCCTAACAGCACGGTCTATCGTACACACGACTCTTACCAGTGCCTTACCTATGTCCTCCCTCCTTCACTAATCACCAACCTAAAACCGTCTTGTGCCTCAACGTTCTAGGAACCCGAAAACTCAACCATGCACCTTCTAAAAGGGGCATCGGGTGGGTACCTGGCTGGTACGAGCCCAGTACGACAGCTGAGACAGAGAGAGCTCCGGAAATGGCTCTTCTCGAGACTGTAGGGTTTCAGAATGGTATAGCCCGTTTCATCTTGCTGGTTTGGTGCTGTGTATAGTACGAGTACTTGTACAGCGACGTGCTGATTGCTTTACTGGTACATTGTTGAGAATCTGTTTTGTCCTCGTTCCTCACCTGAAAACCAAAGTGGCTTTGTCTGCTGCTCATCTACGTGCCTGCCGACGACGTATCGCCCTTGCTCTTGTCTGTGTCACACCAGCTGATCGTATTACTGCATTTTTTTCGAGGCTCATCTCACCGTCCTTTTTTCGCTGCACTTTTTCCTTGTGCCTGGGTCCTTGTCTGAGCCTGATGAGATTGTGAAAATGCACCTGTAAGGCACTATGCCGACTGACGTTTTCACGTTTTACACTTGTGAGACATGTCCAAGTGTGTAAAACGGGGTAGAGTGTGTAAAACGTGGTAGACACTCCTTTTCCAGGACATCGGAGCCCCTTTGACTCCCTTTCAACCCTCCGTGACCTGTCTCGGATCTGGGTCCAAACTGAATCCGTCCAACGCCAGATCCACCAGCCGTTCAGATACTTGTAGATCTGGAAGGAATGTAACACCAGTATCGACAACGGCCACTTTGAGCCGGCCTACAAGTACTAGAACCTGGCTGTAACTACTCGTTCCTGGTAGCTCCACACGTAATAACAGATTCACACCTGTTTCAGGAACGGTATTATCCGACAGGCACACGATATTAGGGCGGTTGACAGGCATACGATATTAGATGAGATTTTAGTCTCCTTTCATGTCCTTGATTTAGCGTCTGTATGGAAAGACAAACATCGTCATTTCGGCATGGTCATTTCGGCATGGTCATCTCGGGGCTCAATTTTAGGACTCAAATTTCGGACTCAAATTTTAACCTCCAGTTCCAACCTCAGCTCCGACCACTCAACCTCAACTCAACCTCCAACCACTCCTTTCTTTTTGCATTGTCGTGCTGAGATCGACAGAGAGCTGCCCAGCGTGGAAAGTCACCTTCCAAATGGTGTCATTTGGCTCCGTAGCTCAACTTTATTTGCAGGGAATGTGAGAGAGACCATACAAGCATGAGTACAAGGACGGAGTAGACAATTCGAGAGATATAACAGAGAGAAGGGATCTCTCGCACATGCGTACAGATTGTCTGTCTTCTCTCGTACTGCAGATCTAAGAATGACTGTTTAGTCAGATTGCAAGGTACTGCTTTTAGGGCTCTCGTATCTGTCGTACAACAAGGAACTAGATACTGTACGCTGCAAGGAGTGCTGGCTGAGATTGAACTAAAAGCCGGCACGACAATGAGACGCGGTTGCACGAGTTATTATCAGGAACAGCGCGAAGACGTGAACTCGTGGAAACGTGGAAACGTGGAAATACACGTGACTATCTGGACCGTTTCCAGTATGTACAGTACCATCATTTAGTCTCGCCCACCCCCAACCGTCGATCTCCACTTAGGGCCAAACAGGGTATGTTGTCGTTGTATGGTGTCGATCTTCTGCACTCGTCCTTTTCCTACCCTGCACACATCGTGGAATGAGCGATACAAGTGTACCAGAAATAAGTTCTTAGATGATTGTTCTACAAGCACGTCGACCTGAACCGGCGCAAAAATATTTCTACTCTCAAACCTCCTCTCATCTCACACCTCACATGCCTCTGTGCCCCTGGCTAAGAGCTGGAAAAAAAAAAACAGACGTCCCATTATCTCCCCTTGTCAAGACAACCCCCACACGCAAATATGCACCCTGGCCTGCAAGGTTGGACAGGGTTCTGATTCGTTGCCGCGACAAGCCGACAAGCTCGTTTGTTAGGCAGCCTCGGGGCTTGGCGTCCGTTATTATATCCACACATTCCGCAGGCAGTCAGGGGCATGGTTTCTCTCTTCAGGGGCCTCCGCCATTGTTCTCCAATCCGAGCCAAACTAGCCCCAAACAAGTGTACACCCAAAACCAGACCTAAATTGCCACTAAAGTGGAGGGGGCGTTGGGCAAAAAAAGAGAGCGTCAAAAGAAACAAAAATACAGCCCGACGTGGGGCTTGAACCCACAGCCTTGAGATGACCTTGGAATAAGAGTCTCACGCTCTACCGATTGAGCTAGCCAGGCAGAAAATTTTCTGCACATTTTGAAAACGTGGCCTGTACTATCGGAATTCTGCTTAGTCAGATTTTTGGAACGCTCTAATTCGAGAGGGAAGGTGCGCAAGCATTCAGGTGATGTGGGGTTGAGATTAAAGACATCTTCTTAATATGCCTTCACAACTATCAACTGTCCATCCTTTGTATTCGCCTGAGTTACGTGACGTTGTGGATTCAGCACAAACCGAAGGTAAAGGCATTTGGTTCTAGATCCTATAAGCAACTAGATGTAGAAGTTCTGAGGTGGCATACTGACACGTGAGTGTCTCATTCAACTGCCTCCATCTCTTACCCTTTCATAAAATGTTCACGACACAAAAGCTCGTACTGTAAGACCCAGCTAAAGTCGACCAACTGTGTAGCTCTTGCGTGTCACGGTTTGTGTTCGAACATCTCGATCTCAGATTCTCCACCCCCTACCCCCCAAGTTCAATGTTGCAGCGTCAGTATATACTGTGTCACCTACACTTATCGTGACGAGCCCCTATACACCAGCTCCATTTCATCTGATGAGCTCCACTCGTTCACACACCCTCTACTTACTCCCCCGTCTACCACATCTTGCATCGCCACCTTCCGAAATGGCCCGATGGATCTCATCCGACCGTTCCGTTACTGCCATAGCATACGATCAATTCCAGACAGCAACTGCAGCGGGAAATTGATTGTAGCCGGGTACCGCATAGTAGCTCCTCCAGCCCACTAGTCTATGGAGCTCTTCAATATAGGACGGGAGTGACTGACAGAGAAGTTGGAAGCCAATATAGAGCGAGAGCCGAGTCTTAAGCAGACAAGTTCAACGTGACTTTGGACATCAAACGTCAAGTTCAACGGGCGATAGCGACAAGTTCAAGACGGGCGCGACAGTATATATACCACCATGATATCCTCTCAATATATCATCAACCAATCAACCAACCAACCAACCAACCAACCAACCAATCCACTACAATGCAGCTCAAGAACCTCGCCCTCCTCTCCATGGCCGCTCTCGCCGTTGCCGCCCCCGCTCCCCAGGATGAGTCTCCCCAGGACATTCACCACATCAAGGACAAGATCCACCAGAAGAAGTGCCCCAAGCCCGAGTGCCCCAAGTCCACCACCACCATCATCACCAAGACCCACCATATCACCGCCACCGTTCACGTCACCTCTGCCAAGGCTTGTGCCCCCACCCCTACCAAGAAGCACAGCTGCCCCAAGTGCGGTGATCCCCACTGTGGCGGATGCTAAGCCTCCGGACCCTCTCTCTCGCCGGTAGACTAGACAGAACAGATATTATCAGTACCCTTTTATAACTCCCAAAAAGATTCTTTTGTTTACCACATGATGAGATGTAGAAGATCTGTAGAAGCTGATCTGTAGAAGTTGATCAGTAGAAGTTGATCAGTAGAAGCTGAGCTCAGTATTGGACACTTGGGCTAATCTACTGCTCAGGTCACCAAGTCAGAACATCACAGTACCACGTCATCACCGTATCACCATATCACCGCTTTACAAAATCGCAGCGCCGTAATTGGTAGAGTCCGGATCACCGTCACGGTGGTCACGGTATCAGAGTGCCAAGGCTCATGGCCATCAATTCCGAGAGTCAAGAGAAGCCTTATGGCGTATCATTGTATCGTATCACTTGAGCGCCAACGTACAGACGCTGACGGATGAGATTGGGATCTTGCAAGTAGAGTGGTCGGTTCCTTCGCCGTCGATCACTACGGTAGGGTCGACCGGAGCCTCCAAGTACTTGTGAGAAATGCATTGAAGCCGCTCAATGGAAGAACTTGACCTTTGCATCCTAAGGATGGTAGAATGTGGCCTGACCCTAATCGTTGGCTAGCCGGAATGTTTGTACCACCGCGTCCTGCATGGTAGGATTATCCAAGCGCTGCTGAAGATATCCCAAACTCGGTCACCCGGAAAGACTTCATAACCGTTCTGTACAAGGAGTAGATGGCCGAGTGAGCGCAGATTGCCAAGGACGTCCATCAGCGATGGTTGTGCGGCTACTGATGATTGTGTTGGTTCGACTGATGCTTCTGGAGGGACATCTCGTCGGCTTCATTTCCGGCCTAGCTTCACAAGAAGTGGTACCCCTTGCTGTTGTCGTAAAGACCTGGGGTCCTGTGATTTATTGCACAGTCGCCATCGTTGACGAACTGACTGGATCGGAAAAAGGCTCGTCATGATGGTATGATTAGATGTCGTGAGGTCAAGTTGTAATCACACTAATACACCAGCACTGCATGATCCATGTGGATGCAAAAACTCTGATGTAAGGAGAACTCCGAGCTCAGACACTTACGCATTCACACATTCACACCAGTGAGTTGTAACAGAAGGAACGCTACAACAGCTTGCGACTCGCAGGACTCGTGGCAAATCGACAATTAGAACACTCCGACATCACGGTATTGCGTGAGCACTCACTATCTCTCTCTCTCTCTCACACACACACACACAATGGCAAAGAAGTATTACGCTGTCAAGTACGGAAGAAAGCCGGGCATCTACAATTCTCTTGCTGAAGCCCAGAAACAGACGGAAAAGTTTGGATGCGCAGAATGGAAGGGTTTCGACAACTACGACAGGGCCAAAGAGTACATGTCTCCGGTCCCCAAGCTTGAAGGTAACACTCGAAATCAAAACCAGGCAGCATTGACCATGCTCGCTTTGGACGTGGAAATCGCCAAAACAGATGTTGCAATGAAAACTGATGCCTTGGAGGCTGCCAAGAAACACTTGCAAGAGCTGGAGCAGGCTTTGAAGCAGACACAGACAAACATCCTCGCCACTGCTGCCCCCTCCTCCAACTTGAGGAATGGCAAGATGTTCTATGTTTGCATGAACCAGATCTTCGATCAGGAACGAGAAGCTAACAGATTTGCCAAGGCCAATCCACTCCAACTCGTTAGAGCATTTCCAACACTGGCAAAAGCAGAAGATTATGTGAACGAGCATACGAATTATGCATTCATCTTTCGACCTGAGAAAAGAGGTCTCCATTACACGAACTCAGACGGTGACATTATCAACAAGGTCTACACAGATGGAGCATGCTCCAGAAACGGACAACAGGGTGCTGCTGCTGGATACGGAGTGTATTTCGGAGAAAACAACGAGGACAACATTTCTAATTCTCTCCAAGGATCAATCCAGACCAGTCAGAGAGCAGAACTGGCTGCTATCAACGACGCATACGCTGCTTGTTCGTGCAAGAGAGACGGCCGGCTCTATGAGATCTACACCGATTCAAGCTACGCCATTGACTGTCTCACAAAGTGGCACATTACGTGGGAAAGGAATGGCTGGCTGAACTCGAGCGGACAACCCGTCGCCAACCAGGACCTGATAAAAGCTATTCTCGAACGGAGGGCCGACTGCAGGAACTGTATTGGCCTGAAAAAGGTCGCGGCTCATGGGTCCAGTGAAGGTAACAGACAGGCCGACCGGCTTGCAAGGGAGGGTATCACAGCCCCAGATCCACTTGAGCATATCCGCGCGTATATAGGGAGCATTCATGTCAATTGATGACTTGAATGTCCGTAGTACGCTACTGATAGATTCTGAAATCTGCTTCCCTGGATAACTTGTGCTTTTTTCTCAAACTGTGCTGTACCTGTACAGTCTTCTTTTAATCTAACAGTCTGTGAGATCCCCTCACACTACACCTCACCTGGACCATCCCATGGTTCACAGTCACTTTGGGAGATCTCCGTGTCTCTTTCTACAGCCTGTGTCTTCCACACCCTGTGTCTTCTACACCTTGTCCCTGTCTCCACCTTTCTCAATAAAACAATTTTGGATAATATGTACATGCTAGAACTTGGCCTCGAGCCAGGTTCGGACCTCGGGGACCATGTTGCCTCGAACGTAGACCTTTCGGCCGCTGGGCGAGATGATAACGTCGGATTTGTGCAGATCGAGAGCCTTGCACAGATCTCGTTTCAGAAGCACGGCGCTTCCGGTGATCTTGGAGATCTCCGTCTTCACCTTGGTGGAGTTTTTCCACGAGTGGACGGCAATGTGGTTGAGGGCGGTTCGGCCAACGTGGTACCATCCGTCAGTACCAAAGCCGTAGCCGGACTTGTTGGTCTTGGGGGCCACAGCAGCTCCTCCCTCGGACTTGAGAGCCAGACGCTGGGGCGAAAGAGCAGCGACGTCGAAAGAGGCGGCCTCGGGGAACGCATTGGCAACCGCGTCCTTGTTTCGCACCAACACCTGCTTGGAGAAGGGATCCAGAGCGGTGATCTTTCGCTTCTGGACCAGCTGGGTGATGTGCTGGGGGTGCTTGAGCCGGTGCAGTTGCGACTTGAATCGCATCTGTGTCTGTGCCAGCGGTCGACACACGGCCTCGATTCGGGCTGATGTCGTTCGGAACATGTTTCAGCTGAGTTGTGTTGGAGGTTGTGTCCTGATCAGTCTCCCTCAAAACTGAAAATTTCACATCACCATTTAGACTTTGGGGGAGGTGCGGGTAACGGTTGTGTGTTCGATTTGGCTGGTGGACATGTTGTAAAGCTTATTTGAGGAGATGAAAAACAGGACAATGATCGGGGAGGGGTGTACCTGGTACCAGATACTAGGGTAGCGGATTCTCATTCCCCGAGTTACAGCAGCAGTGTTCAACTCGCTGATGGCTGGGTTCTCGCGTGTTTGTCGATTTTATGTCACGGAAATCTCCTGAACCAATCGTTCAACAAAGGGTGAACTAATCTAGTCCTTGGTAGTTAAGAACTACAAGAGAACAGCTCAGAGCGAGTTTCTGCTCCCCAAAGCCATGAGCAGTTCTGAAATGCGAGTATCGGTGCGTACTCGCACATACAGCACACTCCTGGTTCCGGTCAATACTGGCCATGTCTATCATCCCGTTTCCGATGACTCAAGAACACTCAGCACCCTGCCAAGTCGGGAGGAGCTCTTATTAGTTGTCTTGGTGGTCTTGGTGGTCTTGGCAGAGCTGTTAAATGATCCTGGCAAGCCACGATTTAGATAACAGACAAGCACCTGCCTTATTTGCGTCCCGCTGCCCGTCAACACATGTTCCCAGGTTCGGTTTGGCCCAATGGATGGCGAAACGTGGTGCTGATCCGCAAACTAAACGGGTCCCTCCACCGCCCACTCGTCCAACGTCTTTTTAGTCGGTCTAAAACCGATTGGCAAGCATCTGAGACAGCCCTAACGATGCTCCATCTGACTAAACGGGTTTGGGTTCGTTTCGGCAACGAGAAATGTCTTTGATGAGAAGGGCCGCCAGCACGTTAGTTGATGACACCGCTTGCTAGAATCACTTCTTGTTTTGGCTCTACAAGGGTGACACGTCTTTTGTGCGCCTCGTATATTGCCATTCGAATTAGTACCTGTACAAGAACTCCCCCACAGACGATCGCTTGGCGGACCGATTATCCGTGCTCCTGAAGTGCACAACACTTCAACCTGCATTTACGCACTAGTTTAACGGCCCAAGCGGGCTTATCAACACGTGCCCACACACGTGTAGTTGGGATCTGCCCAATTAGAGCCGGCGTATTTCCAATGATGACGGGTATAATATTTGTTCCAGGACGTGAGTGTACGGCTCAGGAAACCCCAAAACGCATTTCTGAGAAACCCCGGAAACGCATTGACGACACAGACTCATTTCTAAGACGATCAAGATCCCTACCATCTCAGGAAACAAGCATAAACCCCGTCTGATCGTGATGTTGACGATTAACTTCATCATCACGTCTTCACCAGGTACAGTATTTTCAGTTTAGACTCCTTGGCTATAGCTTGACTAATTCGACGTTATTGAACCTAATGACTCCCTGATTTGTTGGTCAAGGTACACATGTGAATGAGATGATACCCGTGGTTGTTCACCAGTACTGATCTCCCTCATTGTGATACCTCCTGGGCGTATGATTCACCTCCAAGGGATTACAGCAGGCTACCGTATGTACGAGCGCCAGTACCTACACATTGCTCAAACTTACTGGCTCATGTCTCAATGTTGGTCCTCGACATGAACCGCCATGCCCCTGATCACCAAACGCTCACCAACCTTCTCTCACGGACTCCGGACAACTCTATTCATTTGGCGTGTATCAGGGAAACACTCCTCCACCTCTAGCTCCAGTGGCTCCAATGGCGGTAATTTGCGTCATTCCCTTTCTCATATATAAACCAGGCACCCATGGTTCGTGTCGACATAGCTAACCAAAGATGAAGTTCTCTCTTCCCGCCCTTGCTGCCCTTGTGACTGCCGTTCTGGCCAAGAACGAGTACGAGCCCAAGTTCTCCAAGATCTCCCCTGATCTGACCGAGATCGAGGCTGCCGCTGCTACCGCCGTCAGCAACCAGTACACCGCTCCCAAGGTCCCCGGATGTGTCTTTGACAACTACTACCAAATCTGGCTGGAGAACACCGACTACGAAAAGGCCTTTGACCAGGAGGATCTGGCCTGGCTCCGAACCCAGGGTATCACTCTGGACAACTACTGGGCCCTGACTCACCCCTCCGAGCCCAACTACGTCGGTGTGGTTGGAGGAGACTACTTTGGAATCAACAACGATGACTTCTTCCGAGTCCCCTCCAATGTGAGCACCGTTGTTGATCTGCTCGAGTCCAAGGGTATCGCCTGGTCCGAGTACCAGGAGCACTCGCCCTACACTGGTTTCGAGGGCTTCAACTTCTCTCGACAGACCGATTACGCCAAGGACTACGTCCGAAAGCACAACCCTCTTGTCATTTACGACAGTGTTGTTGACAACAAGGACCGACTCCAGAACCTCAAGAACTTCACCGAGTTCGACAAGGACCTCAAGGCTAAGCGGCTGCCTCAGTGGACCTTCATCACTCCCAACATGACCAACGATGCTCACGATACAGACATCAACTTTGCTGGTAAGTGGGTTTCTCGATGGCTCAAGCCTCTGCTCAGCAACGAGGAGTTCTCCAAGGACTCTCTGATCATCCTCACCTTTGACGAGAACCACACCAAGGCTCTGGAGAACAAGGTCCTGGCCATCCTTCTTGGTGGAGTTATCCCCGACCACCTCAAGGGTACCACTGACAGCACCTACTACTCTCACTACTCCAACATTGCCACTGTCCAGGCCAACTGGGGACTGGACCATCTTGGACGATTCGACACCGAGGCCAACCCTTTCAAGCTTGTGGCTGACTCTCTCCACATCCCCCTTGTTGACCACGATACTGCCGGCCAGTACAACAACAAGTCTGTCAAGGGCTACTTCAACGACTACCGAGTGCCCATCCCCGCCCCCAACGCCTCTGCTATTGGTCTTGTTGGAAACACCATCTTCCCTCCCATTGCCAAGCTGTGGGGCTCTGAAGCTGACATTCCCCGAATCGTCAAGCACGGAAAGTGTGGAAAGGCTACCAAGATTGTCAACTTGCCCACCACCCCTCACGTTGTCGTCAAGCCTACCAAGGCTGCTTAGACTTTGAATTAACACTTCTATACTTCTTAACCAATACCTTTAACTGACTGTACCTGTAATAGTAGGCCATTTACATGGCACGCTCTACAAAACTGCTGTTTGCACAGTGATGACACTACCATAACTACGTCTCTCGTTACAATTGCCCTCCAATCCAAAACCTCTATTACAATGCATATAAATATAGATCAATGAGACCACAATCTAATCATTTTGTCCTTTCCACCGGAAGCCACCTTGTTTCCATCGACCGACCAGTCGACGGCAAACACCTCGTCAGCATGACCGGGCAGATCCGACAACAACTTCTTAGTTCGCACATCCCACACCTTGAGAGTGGTGTCCTTGGAAGCCGAAACCATGAGTCTGCAGTCAGACGACCAGGCACACTGGTAGACAGAGGCCACGTGACCTCTAAACGTGGTCACAAACTTGCCGTCTCTTCCGTCCCACAGCTTGATGGAGTTATCGAACGAGGCAGACGCAAGGTATCGGCCGTCGGGAGAGAAAGTCACGTGGTTCACGGCCTTTTGATGGCCGGTCATTCGGCAGATGGGCTTGGTGCTCTTTTCGGGCTCCCACAGGAACATGGTGAAGTCGTCGGAGGCAGTCACCATTCGCTCGGAGATTCGGCCAGAAGTGGTGGCCAGTTTGTTGAACTTCTCAAGGGCCTTGGTTCGCAGCTCTGTGTCGCTGGCCTTGAAGTCTTTTCGTGTAGTGTCATGATCGAAGCCTCCAGTTCTGAGTGCGTAGTCGGTAGACAGTGCAATGTGGTTGACCCAATGTCCATGGGCAGTCAGGTTGTGCTGAAGACGGCCAGACTCGGGATCCCACACCTTGACGGTCTTGTCGTGAGAAGCAGAGTACAGGAATCCGATTCCTCCCCACTTGACGCAAGTGACGGCGCTTCTGTGGCCAGCCATGGTTCGCAAGTAAGTGCCGGCTCCAATATCCCAGATTCGCACAGTACCGTCCTTGGAGGACGAGGCCAGACGAGGCACGTGACCGGCCTTGACCTTGTGCAGAGGCTCCCACGACATGCCTGTAATCCACTTGGTGTGTCCCTTGAGGGGCTTTCCGATCTGAGTACCATTGGTAGCGTCCCAGATGCAAATGGTGTTGTCCATGGAGCCGGTGGCGATCATCTTGCCGTCGGGCGACCAGGCGACACACAGAACCCAGTTGGAGTGACCCTTGAGAGTGTGCATGGGAGTCTGGGTGTCACAGTCCCAGATTCGGGCGGTGAAATCTCCTGAGCCCGAAACCATTCGAGACGAGGTGTGAGGAGCAAACTGGGTGGTCAGAATGGTACTGCCGTGTCCGGGGATAGCTGCGGTTGCTCGGGTGATGTTTTTGACCTTGAAAACGGCTCGTGGAGTGTAGACAATCGTCAGCTGGTCTTCTGTGCTCTTGTGTCCGGGTTTGAGAATCGACGCCCAGATGTTGTCGGTAATGTCAATCAGTGTCTGCTCGTCACCTTCGCCCTTGAGCACAGAGAACGTGTAAGGAGTAGGGTCGTCGTTGGTCTCCTGGAGCTGGTTCAGAAGCATCTCCAGCTGCTTTTCGGTGGCGGCTCCGGGAACTCGCACAGATCCACCAGTGTTCTCTCCAGTGTCGGACGCCTGGAACCGAACCAACACATTGGGCAGGTCTTCGGGGATCAGATCCAGCTCCTTGGGCTCCTGAGCAAGTCGCTTTTGTTTTTTCGAGGGGGGAGGCAGTAGTGTAGCCATTTTTGTGAGTGTCTAGTGAATGTATCTGTGGGCGTTGTAAGGCTTTTGTGTCTATGCAAAATAGTCTTGTCAAAAAATTGTTTAAGGTTAAGGTTCTATGCAGGTGGAGTTGGAGAAGATGTGAAGAAACAGTTGAGTGTGTCTAGACTAGGTAGGCAAGGTGAAGAAGGTGTGTTTGGCACTTGTTCTCATTTCCAGAGGCCTTATAACTCGATTGCCTCTTTCCCTTACTTCATTGGAGCACTGTTGCGCCGTGTAGGTGGTGTGGTTCAGACTCCTTAAATGAAATCGGTTTCCATGGTAACTGTTCGGAGCTTAATTCGGTTTGTGAGACCATCGACCTTTTGACTGTTCTAGATGGGTCTTAGAAACTGGCATTTTCTCATTGAGTTGTGTCCGAAGGATTTAATGAACTACTAGTCTCGAGGTGGTCAGCCTTTATTACAGCGTCGGTGATTTGTAACGTTCTCTACAGTCCCATGTCATCATTAAATCATCATTACAAGCAGTTAGCTGTTCTATATCTCCTGTAGGAATCACGTGCCTGTATCTCGTTAATCTCTTTGTCGGGCAGTCTTCTTCGGTGTGGAAGTAGCCAGAACTGAAGAGAAGCTCAGTTCAAAAGAAGAGTCGTAGTCGGGAGAGTCAACGAGCTTGTCCTGATCTTTTCCAGATACAGCTTTCAAGCCAATACCCAACTCGTCGACCCTGTCTAAGCCACAGCCAGGCCCCTCTTTCAAAATGGCGTCAATCTCCATGGAGTTCCACAGTGAGTCCCGAGAGAAGTCTTGTCCAGAAACCTTGCAAGGCTTTGAGACCTCGTGATCGAAGATCGATGTGACCCCCCGTGTTATTGCGTTGCATCTCTTCGCAACCTGACCTCTCTTTGGAAAGGGGGTCTTTGTGCCTGAAGCCCGCTTTTGATTCTTGAGAGGAACGAGCTTTTTCTGGGCAGCTCTCTTACCAGGTTGGGAAATGTGGGTATCGTGGTGGTTTACGTCGTTCATGGTCCGGGTATCGATTCTCGTGGTATCCTGTGGTGTTGGTGTGGTGTTGTAGTGGTATCTAAGAGAGAGACTATTGTTTTGGCAAGAGACACTGAACAGTCTAATTTGTTGGCTGTTGGTGTTCACTGTTTAGTTATGTGAAGACGTAAGCTTACTTAGTACTCGTACAAGTACTCAGAATGAAGAGGGGTGAAATCAAACAAGTACAAGTAGCGAGTTATCATTGTACTTGTACAAGTATCCAATGAAGAGAGTGATGCGAGGCTTCAAGTTACTTGTAAATGAGTCTCTTCTTGTCTGTTTTTCTCACTTCAGCTTTTTGCTGTTCCAAGCACCCACTGGATCAATCTCAACCTATACACTATCAATCTAGCTTGCTTAATATGGGGAACAAAAAAAGCTCAGTGAGTGGAACAACGGAGAATTGGCGACGATAGTACAAGTACTTGTACACACTTGTTTATGGCATTGCCTTGCACTCACCAATATCACGTGACTCCACTATTAGTTCAAATACTGCTATAGTCTCATCAATCGGCGTCTTGTCGTGCATTGTCTCACCTCGGCATATGCTTCTGCGGAGAGACACATGTGCAACAGCTCAAAAAGATTGACGTTCGGTACTAAGTAAAGAAGTGCTGTCTTAACTGTCACACCATTCAACACTAGCCATCACTTCAGGTCTAGGAATTCACCCCTCCCGCCATATCCGCAAATATCACATACCCACCCCTAGACACAACCCCGGGCAACGTGAAACACCCGCCGCCTTGAAGGTTTCATTAGTCCCAATCGAGAAGCCGTGTCTGTTTTGGGACATGCGCGTTTTGAGATTGGGCGGAGATACTGAGGCTGCTAGGTCTTGCAGTAGTCCAATTCGAGTGCTGGAAATTGCTACCTGCTAATACAAGCCCAGCAATATCAGAAGTGATGTCAAAATCTGTGATTCACTCCTTCTGATCAAGTTTACACCGGACCCGATCCACACCCACCTTATTCGTCCCATGCATGAGTAGCATTATCCATGTTGGTCAGTGCAGGATTGAACTCGTCCAGATTGGACATTATTTGAGATATAAATCGTTGAATCGAATTCTGCAGCGAATCCAAGCTGAACCATCTACTTGCTTCCTAAATCCCACCACTTTCCGATCCTCACTGAGATACACAAAATTCCAATTTGGGAATACACTTTTCCGTTTCCGAAGAGCAATCTTGGCTCGTTGCACGCCCTCAGAACACTCTTCCAACAGGCCAAAGCGCCCCGGAAATCTCTCTCACTCTCCTCAGCATCCAGCCATGAAAATCTCGCTGCTCGTGGCGACTCTGATCTCGACAACTCTGGCAGCAGAAGCTGTACAAGTGCAAGTACCCGCCAACTCAGATGCTGTGCAGTTTGATCTGTTGTTAGCACATGATTTGCAAGCTAACCGACCTGGAAACAAACATTCGGCCAAGTACGAGCCCGGTCCGTCTTCTTTGGCTCCTCTGTACGAAAACGACCGAGAACATGTGCCTGATGCCTACATTGTCACATTGAAGGATGTTGTGAAGGGGGCAGTGTTTGAGGATCATCTCACCTGGTTGAAAGAGATGATGATGGTCAAAGAAATGGATAAGCGCTTTCCGGGTGTCACACAAACATTCAGCTTCGGCTCATACAAGGCATATGCTGGCGTCTTCTCACAGACAATGGTTGATCTCATTCGAGCCAGTCCATTGGTGTCTGTTGTGGAAAGAGACTCCATTGTACATGCTTACAAGTCCAAGGAGGAATCAGATGCACCTTGGGGATTGGCCAGAGTATCCCATAGAGACAAGCTCAATCTAGGCTCCTTCAACAAGTACGTTTATGACGATAATGCCGGAAAGGGAGTCACTGCCTATGTTATCGACACTGGAGTGTATGTGGACCATGAGGACTTTGATGGACGGGCAAAATGGGGAACTACTGTGCCCAAAGGAGACGTTGATGAAGATGCCAACGGTCACGGAACCCATTGTGCAGGCACAATTGGAGGCACCGCCTATGGAGTTGCGAAACAGGCCGAAATTGTGGCTGTCAAGGTGCTTCGTTCGGACGGATCAGGAACCATGTCCGACGTGATTGGAGGAGTTGTTTACGCGGCCCATAGACATGATGAGAAGGTCAAGAACCCACCAAAGGGATGGAAGGGGTCTACGGCCAACATGTCGCTTGGAGGAGGCTTCTCCCCTTCTCTCAATCTGGCTGTAGACAGTGCGGTCAAACAGGCTGGAATCCACTTTGCTGTGGCTGCAGGAAACGACAACTCCGACGCCTGCGAGTACTCTCCTGCGAGCTCTGAAAACGCCATCACGGTTGGAGCGTCGACTCTGTCTGACTCCAGAGCCTACTTTTCAAACAAGGGCAAGTGTGTGGACGTATTTGGACCCGGTCTGAACATTCTGTCCACCTATATTGGCTCCAAGAACGCCGTGGCCACTCTCTCAGGCACATCCATGGCCTCTCCTCATGTTGCTGGTCTGCTGACCTACTTTCTGTCGCTTCAGCCAGACTCTGACTCGGCCTTTGCCACGTCTTCTGTCTCCACTGCTCAGCTCAAGAAAAACCTGCTGGCTTTTTCGACCGAAGGCATCCTTACCGACGTCGGTGAAGACACCCCTAATCTTTTGGTATATAATGGAGGAGGCAAGTCGCTCAAGAAGTTCTGGGAACATGAGAAGAAGAACAAGAAGAATGTCTTGGTGACTTTGAGGAAAGTACTGGTGGGCTTCTAAACCTCTGGGGGAGAATACAGAAGTAAATAACTATAGAACTAATATGACACAATCACTTACAAGTGTGTATGCCAGTGTATAGGTGTATCAGTGATGAGATACAGATGTCTGGAGATGTCATGTTCTCCCACTTTCAGACTTCATTGCCAATGTGCGGATTTGATTGAACCGTAGTAATATCACTCTTCACAGCTGAACAAAGCTACAAGACAAACATGGACAAAGCAACCACAATATCACAACCACAATAGAACCAGAATTCCACATTCAACCACGTGCCTCGTATTTACGCATCTCGCTTCTGTCAAATCATGACAAGTACACACAGTACACTCTAAGTCCACCAAATGGATACCTTTTAGAGCACCTAGAGGACTCAAAATAGGGCAAAAATGCCTTAGTCACCTTCTAAATCACCAAAATAGCCCTTACCACGCTCAAAACACGCTAAAACGCGAAAAAATCGCGGGGTTTTGCGATCTTTGGCCCAGTAAATAGACTCAAGTAACATTTGACATTCAACGGCGGTTGTATAGTGTAGCGGTTATCACCTTGGATTCTGATTAATAGTCGATTTCCAGTAACCCCGGTTCGATTCCGGGTACGACCTATCTTTTTTGGCCCTACTGTGCGTGCACCTATTCTTGCCCTTTTGGTGGTAGCCCGTGATGGTCCAAAAGTTTGCCATATTAGCTTAGTCATGCACAAGCATGTTTAAGCTTCTGTCGTCCTCTCCTCCCTATACCCCCATAACCTTATTTTGAAACGTTAAACTCCCAATGTTGTTGCTATACATCCAGCCCTAACCCTCCAGACCCTACAGACCCTACACCTCCCACACTGTACGACCTGCACCTTAATAATATTATCATCACTTTTTGGACTAACAACTGCACCCACCCCTGACAGCCTGGCAGAATCGTGTTAACGACACCGCACTTTTGAGTACACAGAAACGACATTGACTACGTTCTCGAGTTTGTGCGTCCCTACCCAAGTGCCACGTCCCGCCGCTCGTTCGTCCATCCACAATACACACACCACCATTCAGGAGCAGTACACCGTCTCTCCCAATCCAACTTCAGTCGCTCCTTTAGACGATCTCTGTCCGCTAGAACCCGCTTCTTCGCGTGCCTCCACCGCCACTTTTGTCACGTCGAAAACCGATTTCGGCCCCGTTCCAGATTACTCGGTAAACGACACAAAAAGCGTTGTTCCTCCAGACTCGGCCTCAAACACAAACACCGACGCCTACAACAACGACAGCAACCTCAGCGACAACAACCACAACAACAACGACGCAGATCTTGTTGTACTAAAGAAGCAAAGCGCGCCTTCACCGTCACCACCGCCACCACCTTACTCGCCGCCCGTCACCAACTTCTACTCAATGTCGGTTCAGGCTTCTTCTGTGCTGACCCAAGTGGCTCCTGAAGCCGGGATTCAGCAACCGTACCCCAACCAAGCGGGCTACGACCTGGCTCCGCAGCCCGACATTAACATCAAGCTGTACGCCCGAGGCTCCATGTTCGATATGACCCGAAACGAGCTCATGAAGCTGCCCGAGTCCATCTTGCTATCGCTGTTCCCCAACGGCGTGTTCGTGGACGTCCACGGCAACGTCATTCAGACGCTGGCGGAACAGGACGTGGTCGCCATCAACTTCTCGCCCGACTGTCTCAAATACACCCTCGACCTGTTCCGGTCCGCCGAGGCCGACTACTTGTCGCGGGTAGACCCCGCCGAAGCGGCCGCCCAGCAGTGGAACCCCGCTCTCGAAGACGGGGCATCTGTGGAGATGCTACGCACCAAGCCGGCCATTGTGGTGCTTCGAGAAGACCTCGACTACTTTTGCTTGCCGCCGTCGCGAGAAACCACCGAGGCCGAGATGCGCGAGCTTAAGATCGCCTGTGGAGCCCTGCTGGTGCAGCGAGACCACATCTTTTCCGGTCTCAAGCGAGGCAACGAGAGCGGCACCGCCGAACAGCATCTGGTGGAGATGCTGTGTAACTCCGGGTTCACTCTCAATGACACCTGGGGCTACCGGTCCACCGAGCCTGGTCGAGCTGTGATTGGAAGTCTGGCGCTTGTCCAGCTGCGATCCAGCGGTGCTCCTGCCACTACAGAACCTGCCTCTGCTGCAGAGGCCGTCGCTGCTGCAGCTGCCGCCGATCCCGCGGACGCGGAACTGCACGCTGCTGAAGATATCAACCCTGAGCCAAGCGCGGAGGACGACTTTGAATCGACGCGACACAAACTGCTGCTTTTCTGGCGCAAACCGGCACGAAAGTGCTGGTGGGATTCGGTCAAGCTAGAGGGCATCCCGGGCTACGACGAGCCCATCACCGTCCACATTCGTCGAGTGTGGACTCTGGAATTGTCCGTCATTGGAATCTAGTCTTCCCCCGTCTGGGTCGGGACAGTTAACACATCTAATTTATTGCATGGGAACACAAAAATAAACAGAACCACGGGGAAGGGAAGAGGAAGGAAACGCACAAGAGGAGGATCGGATCACATAGCTCAGTTAAAGGTATAATATATGTATAATTAATGTTACAGGGAGTGGTGGGCACAAGTGGTGTTTGGAAGTGCCAAGACGGTTTTACCAAAATGCACTCTTGTCACATCTGAAGGTCTAGTCCGTCTTGAACGTCCTACCACCAATTGTTGTTACTTGGGTCTGTGCGATGACCAGTCGAATAAGCGGTGTAGTTGTAGTTTGTAGGAGGCGATTGTGATTTTGGAGAAGGGGCTTTTGGAGGACATGGGGTCTTTGTGGCCTCCTCTTGAGCATGAAGAGACATGTGGTTGAAGAGCTGTAAGAACTCGTCCTGCGAAAAGTCTTGGAGGAGATGCTGGATTTTGGAAAAGTTCTTCATTTCAGCCTGGATGGTTGCGCCGCAGTACTCCATGAGG
This sequence comes from Yarrowia galli, assembly GCA_900519055.1. Lineage (NCBI taxonomy): Eukaryota > Fungi > Ascomycota > Dipodascomycetes > Dipodascales > Yarrowia > Yarrowia galli. The sequence goes on from ULGS01000004.1 coordinate 789,766, forward strand.
GCCTGGTTTCGGGCCTCGTAAGCTCGTTTCCACGCCACAGTCGCTTTGAGAACGTCAAGGGGCTCTTGTCTGATGAAACACATTGCTCGGGAATGTAGAGCAGGTAGGTCGTAGACTGCAGCAGTCACAATGACGCCTGTAGCTTCTTCAAACGAGAGGTCTCTTCGTTCACCGTAGCTGTATGACACTAGCGGTTCTACCCATGCTTTAGGATAGGCCAGTTGCAGCCGTTTGTCTGTGGCCTCCTTCATGTTGCTATCCAGCAGTTTTTCGAAGAACGGCCACGATGCCTTGAGAATCACAGAGTGCACGGGAATCTCTCCATCGTTGCATGCAATCACAAAGTCGTGATCGTGGGTGTTATCTCTGACTCGAGCCAAGGCCGTTTGACAAGCCGGTTTGTCTTCCAGCAGGCCGTAGAGGATTGTCTTCAGCACCTCCTTGGAGTCAGATGACGGGATAGTGAGCGATTTCCAGTTGTTGGTGGTCACGAGGGCAAAAGGAGCTCCCTCGTGAGGTACGATGAGAACGGTATCCTTGTTGATGGCAATGGCGTTTTTCAGCCAATCGTTGACAAGCAGTCCGAACGACAGAGAAGCTGACTGTTTGCCCTCGGCGTCCACGAACGTGATTGTGTATCTGCTTCTTCGTCCGGCGTCCACGTGGCTGAAGAGAAAGTAGAAGGTGCCCTGGTCCTGTTGGAGCGAGCACGAGAGCACAGCTTTCAGAATCAGCTTGTCGAGTTCAGACATGGAGGATCAGGTGGTGTGGCCATTAAATGTTGCGAGAATAGATTATGAGTCGTACAGGTGGGGTACTGTTGTGGTCGTCTCACTGGCTGGTTATCTCTGTTGAGATTAGCACTGCGATAAACATTGGGCTGCATGGGTGACTCCTGAACTTTATCGGTGTTGGGCGCATGGTTGGGCGCATTTGATGCGTTATCTGGAGGAGTAAGTTTCCAGATGGGTTTCGTTGGGACCATAGTTGGGATATCATTTGGAAGATGGCTGGAGGGAAGCTCAGTCCTGAAAAACACAAGAGGTATAGAAAGTCGTTTGTAGTCATGTTCACTCCGTCAGTACTGAGCTGGTTGTTCAAAAAGGCACTCTGAATCACGTGATTCAATATCAAACCCAACATCACTCCCAACCCACACTTTTGGTTCGTTCCTCCAACTTACAACCCGAACTCAATCAAAACGCGTCTCAATCACACCATGGACGAGTTCAACGACAATGTGCTGAAGGCTGAGGTGTTCAAACTGCCCGACAGCGAATATATCGGTCGGCGCGGCGAGATTCTCAACTCCAAAATCGGACGAGCAGACATGCAGTTGCAGGAGCTGGAGGACGAGGAGCTCGTATGGGAAAACGCCAAATACGACATGGAGAGCAGTCTGTCTGATGCGTTGAAACAAGTACGACCACTGCTACCGGTTCCAGCGTCTCGAGAAGAGTGTTTGGAAGGAATCGAGGTTCTGAAAAAGTGTTTCCACAAGACGATTCCCATTGCCAAAGAGGTTCTTATTCGAGATGTCAAGGCGTACCTGCAAAAGGTGGTTGATCTGAGAGCCATGTATGGGACTTCTCGCAGGGAAAAGGTGGCGTATCTTCGCAGAATACAGAAATCAACGGTGGCCTGGGCGCCCGTTGGGTACAAATATCTCTACATCTCTTGCATGGCCATTTTGCAGGGAGCCATACACGATATGATGGAGGGTCAGGACGAAGAATTGAGACTGTGGCTGTTGGAAGAAGAAAATGAGTTCTCCAAGCATTTGCACAGGGGAGGTCAATGGAAGCCAGAGGTGCATATCGAGGACAGATCTAGAGCCAGTGGGTTGGTGCTTCCTCCTGAAATCACATCTCTCATTTATGCCCATTCGGATCTGATGTCTTGTGTGAAACTACGACAGGTGAGCGCTCACTTCTACAACGTGTTTCAGGTTTGCGAGAGCCTTATGGAGAAGAAGATCCGACAGAGACATCACTGGTTGAAGCCTGAGGGAGAGTTGAAAACCTGGGGAGATTGTGTGTTGGTATTGGCGAATCGAATGGCTGACAAGAGGTGGAAAACGGCGGAGAATCTTGAAAAGATGAAAATCAAAGCCAGGGGTGACGATCTAGCAACTAAACTGGTGGTTCCAAAATTGCAGCACGGAGAAACCCTTCCAGAAGGCTTCGAAAGTGTCAATTCTCATTACAAGGGCTGCAAGGGAGGATGTGACTCTGCACATTTCTCATACGGCGATGATCACTCTGTTTTGGATCTCAGGACTCTGACTTTGAGTAACGCTTCTTTTGAACAGCACGAGATTGTGTCTTCCAATAAAACTGGCACTGTCATCAAATATGGCGGCCTCGAAATCACACTTCCTTCACGTATCAAACGCGCTGATGTGCATCGAGAACAGTACTCATTCTCAAGGGACACAGTTCGTTTGGGACGATACTTTGTCATTGTCAAAACGAAAAAGGGCTTCTTTGTATTCCCACGTGACAAGGAGTTGCATTTTGAGCATGCCCATCTTGTTCAATCTGAAAGGCATCCGATTGAGGTGGGCAAACTGTTGGCCGTTTCAGTATCTATAGTGGAAGACAATGATGATGCCTGTTACCGTTTCCACGACTTTGAAGCCGGTACCAGTTTCGATTACGCTCCTCAATCTCCTTCGAAGCCAGTGGCTGTCTATGAGGGAGTTTTGTGGTGGTATGTCTTCGACAAAGGGCTTGTTCCAACTTTCATTGACATGGAGAGCCCCGAAAAGATATACTACCGACGAGACCGAACCACGTATGTGCCTGACATCGACATTGAATTTGTTCACTGTTCCAATCCACGGTATCTGGTAATCAAGTCTAGACATTCAGACATGTCCACCACGTTGGTTGACTTGCTCACAGGTCACTCCACTTCTGTTCAAGGTCAGCCTAAGGATCATTCTGTGAAAGCTTTTTCTGGGTTTGTCAAGGACAGATTCTCGCCCAGATACATTACCTCGGAACTTGGCCGCCGGTATCAAAAGGAGTTGGCAACTGGAAAGTAAAGCTCAATACTACGGAGCACTAGTATGAATGTATTACTTCACTCAAGCTTACCCGGATGCGTATGGAGGCACACGTGGTTCTTGTAGCTTACGTAAACCCTTAACATGCAAACAGAAGCTGACCAAAAGTAGAACCCAGAGAAACGAGGACCAAAAAGAGAGATCAGAGGACGACAGGACTCGAACCCGCAGCCTTTGGAGGACGTCGTTCAGAAGAACCGAAATCCAATGCGCTACCATTACGCCACGTCCTCTGCTGTGATGACCGGACTTGGAGAATGTGTATTAGTTCTCAAATAAGGTAGAAAAATTTTAGAATCAAAAAAAAAAAAAATTTCGAGAAGAAGCGGGTTTCGCAATAGTTTTAGGAGATTCAGCGACGATCTATGCGGTATCCGAACTCCTGGTAGTTTTCTGTTCATTCATTTTTCCCTTGGGCGGTTCACAGGGATGACATTGTGACTTGAGACAAGCACGGTCCCTTATCAACGCTGAATCGACACAATGGGACTTGGCGTGCTGTGATTCACTTTCGCACAAGCTCTTTGGGAAGACGAGTCTGGTCGACTCGTTTTACAGTGTTAGTCGGAGTTGAAGATTCGAGACAGTTAAGAACACAATGATACACTGGGTTCCTGTGAAGTGGGAGAGTTAGGAAAATGATAGATATGGTCACGTGACTTCTGAAAACGCTGAGATCTTCTATTCCATTATCCGACCAACTGTAGACCTTTTAGCCAACCTCAAACCTTTGGTCAACCCTCATTATAAAGCTGCGAACACAGCAACTTCGCCACATCTCCGCTTAATGAGCAGACACATGATCTGGGATGATTTAAATCACGTGTCTATGCCATCTATCAACAGTGGTGCTTGTAGCTATGTTTAGAGTGTTTGCCGGGATCCTCATTTGTTGCCAATGAAGCATTATTAAGCAGGTCTACACTCTCCCTACTCAGTTAGCAATAGCTAGTTGAATATTACTTAAAGTTAAGTACAAGCTCAAGTACACTAACAATGGTGATGTAGTATGTACTCGTATCAAACAAGGTCTGCCCCGTCTATCTCGCAGACGCAAAACAATGACAATCGTTCTGATGAAAGATTGCACCAAGCGAAAGCAAAAAAGGAGATGTAGAAGACTCTACGATACTGCGAATTCTGTGGATCGAACACAGGACCTCCAGATTTCTAGACTGAGAATTACTTCAGTCTGGCGCTCTCCCAACTGAGCTAAATCCGCGGATGAAATTCTAATATTGACCAAGCTCACAGTATCCAAAAGGCGTTGTTTTAAAAAATTTGCGATTGCAGCCACCTACAGGGCAACAATTATGAATACAGGAGTGTGGGTGTAGTATATCTGTTTTATTCCACCCTCTAGGCTTGTCTTGAAGTCCACCTCTTCCGTTTGAGACCCGGAAAAGGCATTTCGTGCTATCTCATATTTTACCTTTTCTGATCTCGTATTTGTGAGACATCATAAAACGTGTGACATTGACGTCAAGGAATCGTTAAAAGGCATAGGAATTACAAAGGTAGTAGCTGAGAAGCATATATAGGCAACGGGTGAACGTTTATACCCAATAAATCTCTGAAACACTGTCTTTTGGCCATTCAAAGTTTGCGGGTTCGTAAAACGCTTTTTGATCATTAGTAAGCAGAACAGGGCTCAGAAATACCTCCAAAGCGCCGATGGTTTAGTGGTAAAATCCATCGTTGCCATCGATGGGCCCCCGGTTCGATTCCGGGTCGGCGCAGGTTGGTTACGGCCATATCCTGGTGAAAATACGGCTTCCCGTTCGATCAGCCATAGTCAAGCACCAGAGAGCCCAGTTAGTATTGTAGTGGGAGACCATACGAGAATCCTGGGTGCTGTAATCTTTTGCCCTTGTAAGTAGCAGGGGTGAGCAATTGTTTTTTGACTGTGGCTTACTGTTCTGGCTCTATAGCTCCTGGTTCTCTTTAACTTCTGTCTTGTTCAGTAGACAAACCCCATTAAAGTACTGTACTACGTTGTAGACACTGATAAGAAGTTTATTGAGCTATGCTGGCAGTTGGAATTATCGCATTAAACAAGTTCAGTCGCTGTACTGTACTGGTACCGAGACTTGTACTGCAAAAGTGATTCTCAGGAGCTATGTGACGTTGCCGCAGTTCACGTATCTCCACAAACTGAGATCCTAGAAAGGGGTGCACCTGAAGACAAAAAGATTTGACTCTTTCTCCCTTTCTCCCCGGGAAAAAAGAGAGATGCCTTCGACCAGATTTGAACTGATGATCTCAGCATTACTAGTGCTGCGCCTTACCACTTGGCCACGAAGGCAGTTGAAACCTCGCCAGAAGACGGTGTATTGAAGCGAGAAGAAGGCCTGCGTGAGCGCGATTTATATTCTCTTGGAGTGCTCTACCTGGTACAGTAACCCGCTTCTAACCAGAACAAGTCACATCGGCTTCCAAGCGGATTCCTGCATCGCTAGTGGAGGTGGAAACAAAATGTTGCGAACGTAGACGCGTTGGAGGGTTGGGGGGTGGGGCTATGGTCAGGTGGATCTCCAGTGATTCGGATGTGCCATTAAGCAGATTTTTGGGTTGTTCGAAGGGTGTACCGTACATTAGGTATCGCACAGTACTCGTACAAAACATCACCACTTTCAGTAGTAAGAGCGCTAAAGTCATAACCCTATTCCGAAGTTGGGCAAACGGGAATTGCAATCGTGGTAGAATCAAGGGCCTCGTGGGTACTTCATACAGGTCCCTACAGTACAGTAGTAACAGAAGTTGCTACCAGCTTGCATTGATGAAATGCCTCCAGTTTTAGTACACGCAGTTCTCATGCCCCGGTTTCTTTCCTCACACAGGATAGATAGCTGGGATTGCGAGTAAGGTTGTGATTAGATTCAGAATGAAGCCAATTTTAAGGTGGTGGGTCTCTCATACCTTTTTATTTCGCCCACCAACTGTCATTTCCCTCTATTGGTCTTCTGCTGAGAGATACCGACAATCAGGTACCCCAATCAAATTTGGCCCTTGGGCACACAGTAGAAGGACCAGCGCCGAGTAATTGCCCTGTAAGTAATGAGTTGTTGGAGAATACATGGGTGACTAAGGACCCTAGCCCTGAACTCCTAATCGGGATGTTCAGCCTCAGTGCACCCCTGACCAATAGGAGGTTCTGCACAGGTTGAGGTGGGTTAGGGATACATACGTATGTCGTAATACATCCCAAGGGGATGCTACCTTCATCTAACACAACAAGTGGAACGAGTGAAACGGTAGCACCCTTTGGAATCAACGCCAATAAGAGTGTATATCGTAGAGCTAATACCACGTAACCTTCAGCAGATTAAGAGTCTCAGATTTTACCAACTGAACTGGACCGAATCTAGGTGCGTGATTTTTTTGAGAAATTTTGAAAAATGGCTGAATCTGAAAGCAACCCATCTTCCCCCAAAGTACCGGGAGGGCCTGATGGGGCCGATACTAGTGACGCCTTCGACAAACATGACCAGTCTCGGATTCTAGCCGACAAGGTAACTCAAACTGAGACCGTTGAGCTAGGAGACGGACAAAACAAGAACAACGAAACCGTGGATTTGACCAACAATGGGGCAGGAAAGACCTCGACCAAGATTGAGTACAACTGCTTTGCTGATATCAAGGTCAGACCCGAAGCTCCTGCTATCGACGAAACTATCAAGCACCTCAAGGCTCATTTGGGCACCAAGAGTGTTCTTCTCGAGGTAGTCCAAAATGCCTCGTCTTACCTCAAAAAGAAGCCTGAACAATTCAACGAAGACAATCTCTGCAACTTTCTGATCGACACTCCTGAGGACCGCGAGGCTTTCTCAGAGTATGCTTTTCGAAAGCTAAAGCAGCTAGCTACGTCCAAAGACAAAAAGGGTGAATCGATCCCCATGGAATCCATTGCCGCGTGGGCGCATGACAATATGTTCACAATCAATGCCGCTAGAGCCCTCCTACTCGATATCTCTACTACACGTATTGATCCTGTCGCCAGAGAGCCTAAGGAAGTCGGCAATTTTACGAAACAACGATTTGCAACCGCTAATGAATACGGCACCCCCTATGAGAAGAACCATAATACTCGGGAAGAATATGAACATCTCCACAAGTGTCTGAACGAACTGCGAAAGAAGATCCCCATCGTGGAACTAATTCTGAAGTTCAAAATCCACAACAAAGCCATTATTGACAAGGCCGTCGGATACTACGGAGAAAAACGAATCGCCAGCCTCAACAAGGCCAAATTCTGGGACTGCTTTCCCAATGCCAAAGCGCTAGAGGCTTATATCGACAAGGCCGACAACCCAATCAACCGCGATTTCAACAACCACCTGTATTTGAGTGCGGCTCTATGCAAGAAGGCCATCCTCGAGCAAATCCTGCCTGCGATGACCTACAACCTCAAGCATACGATCCAAATGCACAATGTAAACGTGGAAAACATCCCTGCGAACTACTGTATTTCCACAGTTTTTGAGTGCCTCTACAAGCTTGAACTCCGAGAACCTCAAACCAAGGAAGTTCGCCGATTCAACGCTTTCACCATTAACGCCAAGTATCAGCCAAACCGATCCATTGAGGACAACGCTGAATTCTTCGATTACCTCAATGGAATCGCCGGCTATTGCAATGATACCGCCATCGATGACCTTGACCAAGATTTTTTCGAACAAGTCAACGGGGCGCTGTACAACAACATGCAGAATTGTGGTCCCCTGCAAACCAATTTGGCTTCCAGAGAGGTCACCGACGCAGCTTCTCTCAAGAATTTTTTAACCCATGTGAACGACTGGCTACTCAACAACGATCCCAAGGCTATTCAGAATGCCCTAACTGCTAAGAACAGCAAGAAACCAGTGGCCACGAACGAAGTTTGCAACATCAACAAGAGAGCTGCCGACAACCAAGCCAAAGCGGAAAAGCTACCAAAGGCCCAAAAAGACCAAAGATGACAACTCGACTCACGTGCAGAACATTGTGAAAACCATCTCTGCAATCCCCAGCTCGAACTTCAATGAAGAGATCGCCACGATTCGAGAAGCCACTTTGACGGCATACAAGACACGTTACAAGAACGCCTGCTCCCTATGTATCATTCTAGGGTACAACAAGAGGTTCAAGGCCGCCATCAGCCATCCTTTCGATAACTGCAGATTGGCCCCGAAGCTGGACATCAAATCTGAGTCTGAAGTCAGAGCCATGAACATCGACGGCACACTCCTAAACAAGATTTCGAATGCTCTTCAAGATCCTAAACCTCGAAACAATGACCGCAACAACTCCAACGACGGTGCCTCGACCTCCAACACTGATACTCAGGAGAGAGGCTACAAGGGCAGAAACTTTGACCCCGACTTTTACCGAAATCGAAACAGCAACTACTACCGCCGAGACAATCGAGATTACCGAGATCGAGATAACCGAGATTTCCGAGATCGGGAATACCGGGATCGGGATCGGGAATACCGGGACCGGGATCGGGAATACCGGGACCGGGATCGGGATCGAGACGACAGAGACAAGCCTAAAGACACTGGTTCTGACAAGAAAGAATGAGATGAGCGATCTGCTAGCTCCGACTTAAACAATGAAATTGAAATTATGAAAAACAACGAGTTGAGTAGATCTAAAACCTCTAACGCCGAGGACAAACAAAAAGAACAAGTAGTGGTCGAACAGATCAATCATGACAATGATGGTCCAAGTAAACAAACACACCACAATTGCCAATGCAAAATTACAGTAGTATCAACAAAATCCAACAGTGTGAGAAACACCACTCAGAGATTATTGACAAAAGCAAAGACATTTATGAGAATTGGAGTGTCAACTGTCACATCACTGAGAGAGAGCTTCAGAGTAGAACAGGCCCAGCCAACAACGGCAGACCCCAGTACCTCTGTGCCCTCAACATCGGTGGCGTGCGTCCAAGGTATAGCCGAACAGGTACACGGACACACCTCGAGTGGAGTCAGTGATCTCAGTACCGCTGCCAGCCCAGTTACCGCGTCAAGTATTACTGGTGTCGGACAGACATCTCCGCCTGCACACGACAACGATGAACAGGTACATGGTCACCCTGTAACAGGGGGAGTCTATGATTTCAGTAATCAATCCCGTGGAGTAGGCGTGGGCAAGTTTGAACAGGTACATGATGAACCTCATGATCCCAGTAAGATCCCACCAGTATCATCCGTGCCTATGTTTGAAATCAATCACATCCAGCTTAACGAAACAGAAGTCAACAAAGTACCATGGCTCATCGACACTGGCTGTGAAGGCGTAACTGGAGTGACTTCCCTTCGGAATCTCCTGGTCAACATCAAACCGGCTCATGCACTCTTCAAATTTGGAGACACAAAGCACAAAGCCATTGAGACTGGAGATCTCCCTCTGGGTAATGGACAATTTATCCATGATATTCACATCCTGCCAAATATTTCAAAGTACCACAACATCATATCACCCTTGTTTACCATGAAACGTGAATACAACGGATTGGAAATTACAATGAACAAGAGAGGTGCAGTAATTGAGGCCGGAACAATATTGCATCCGGGCGAATTCAAAACGGCGGTGAGAAATGAATCACTTACATTTATACTCATTCCAACATACGCCGACAAAGACTTCAACATCAGCCCATCAGAGATGAATTTAGAAGAAGAAACTGCCACTTTTGCAACTAAGGGCAAGCGTGAAGTCTACCATCTCTCAAAGGAAACACCAAGAGATATACTGACTGATATCAACTATGTCCACAGACAACTTGGACACGCTCCATTTACAACGATTCGACGCCTGTATGCCAAGGGTAATACTGAATTAATTGCAGGACTCCCAAAGAAAATCACAGGCATCGAACAAGTTTGCCCAGATTGCATGTACGGGAAAACCGTCAAAGGCACAAACAAGAAAAGAGACAAAGATGCAAATTACATCCTCCAGGAGAATTTCACTGACAAGAAGACTGGAAAAGTCCAGAAGAGACGAGCTGCAAGACAAAAATCACCGTACAGACTCCACCGAGTGGTATCTGACTTATGCGGACCATTCCCAAGATCTACAAGAAACAACAACAGTTTTGCAACTTTTACCGACACTTACACGTGTGCTACATACGTGGCGCCGATTACGTCAAAAGAACCAAAATCAGTCAAAGCAGCCTTCCAGAAATTCACACAGTGGATTGCCACGAACTCAGTCGAAGAGAGAAATCTACCAGCGACTGTGCTCACAGATAGTGGTACCGAATACAAAGGAGAATTCAAAGAATTTATGAATACGTTAAACATCGCCCTGCTACACACCCTTGGATACGATACTAAGGCCAATGGTCTAGCTGAGCGAATGAATCGAACAATCAGAACATTGATACGTGTATTACTGATGAATAAGCCAACACTTGGTCTATTTTGGGACTATGCAGCAAGCTATTCAGGACATCAGTACAACGTTACCAAGATTTTTAAACTCGACGGAAAAGATGTAACAGCTTTTGAAGCAATGACAGGACACAAGCCCAATGCTCTTCTTGAATGGGGCTCAGATGTATATGTTCACATCCCCATCAAACAAGGCAACCCGGCGTCCAGAAACAAACATGATGCAACAGCAGAAAAGGCGATTTACTTGGGCCCTTCGGACAATATGCGACACAGCTTTGTCCTACAGCCAAGCAGTTGGACTGTAAAAGAAGTTCCTCATGTGATCCCGTCTCTCGAAGAGTCTTCCTTGTGGAAGAGCCTTCCGACATACCTCAAAACACCCCATGATTACTTCAAAAACACCACGTTTCACGACATAGATTTCCAGTCAATTCCCACAGAGGACGTCAGCCCACAAAACAGAGTGCAAACACCGGCACCTCTTTCCTATGGACTTCCTATGAGTGTCCCACCAAAGAAGAGAGGAGTCAAGGGCACACCACCAGTGAGTGAGCCCGTGGTTAAGCCTATACAACAGAATCAAAACCAAAACAACCAAACAAATAGAAAAAGGCCACTAAATGACGACACCACAGCAACCAGTGACAAGGGAATAGCTACCCCACCGCCACCAATTGCTGAAGGAGTATTGACTGACGAGACTGCCACCCGATCGCCACCCATGGAACAGTCGCCAGATCGACTGGGCACTGACGAGATTGACCTTTATCTGGGCGAGGCTGAAATGATGCCCGACTTGGATGATACGTCGCTCGAACAGGGGGAGAACGCAGATCCCGTGACCATAGGTCCTGACTCAAACATCGAGCGAGATTCAGAGACTCCGACGTTAGATGTTCACACACCTACCGCTGACATACAAGTCGCACAAGATGTGGGCATCGCTACTGCTGATACTGAAAATGATATGCAAGCACAGAGTGATGAGATGGATACTACCGACGACCCTATTGAGGCCGATGATGTCCAAACCACTACTACTGACAGTGTTGACACAACACAAGAACCACACCAACAAGCAGAAGGAATGTTACAAAATATCGCAGTAAACAACGACGACATGGTTGGACGACAAGTGAACACGCCAAGTACTCAAACTTATGAAAGGGTAACAGTTCAAGTACCAACAGCAGATGGTGAAGAAGTGATCGAGAAACGAATCCTAAAAGCATCAAACAGGCTGAATAGCTGGTTCAACTCTGGTGACAGAAATGTCCCAATGAGAGCCCTGTTCAATGCCCGAGGCAACCAAATCAGCAACGTGGAATTACTATCGACTTATGATCCCGACGCCAGCTTGTACACCATTGCACATGCACAGCTGATTGCTACAGGAAAAACCAAGTTCGATCCAACAAAAGTGGTTCAGCCAACAGATGAAATCCAACTAAAATGGTACAAGATTAACAAAGAAGATGATGACAGTACTAACAGATCACCAATCATCTGGGCTACGCTACCAGAGAACGAGAGAGATGTGAGAAGAGCACGTGACGGTGATGACTGGAGAGATGCTCAAACAAGCGAGCTACATGATCAGCTTCTAGCGAATGCTCTGATTCCCGTCAGGGACCACAAAGGCATCGACAGGAAACAAATCATCCCAGTCACATGGGTCTTTACCCTGAAACGAGACATCAACTACGAACCAATCAAGAGAAAAGCAAGAATGCCCATTTGTGGTAACTTACAAGACGAATCTTCTTACGACGAAACATCCTCACCAGTTATGATTCGAACAACTCTTCCGATCTTCCTAGCAACAGCAGCTCAGAATGGATGGACCATCCACCAAATTGACATTAGTCATGCTTATCTAAACGCTGACATTGACAAAGAACTTTACATCAAACCAAACAAAATCTTCTTGGAGTCATTCGGTGTTACACCACATGAAGAAGAATTTCTACTACGAGTCAACAAAGCAGTCTACGGACTGAAGCAATCTGGTTACCTTTGGTACATGTGTTTCACACAGTTCATGGTCAACGAATTGGGCTTCGTGCCATCAAAACGTGATCCATGCATCTTGTACAAACTCACTAAAGACACCGAAGAAAAGACTTGAAACCACCAAAAAGTGAAGAACACAGAAAAGCTCGAGAGAAGCAAAAACCACAGACAACACTACTACATCCAGTGGTAGTGCTGCTGTATGTCGACGACTGCCTTATCATCCACAAAGACGAAAAACTAGTCCAAAAGTACAAAGAGTTAATCCTCAAAAGATTCCCAGGCCGCGAGACAGAAGGAGGCATTGGCAACTACCTCGGTATGACTATCAAACAAAGCAAGTCACTAAGCCGAATCGAAGTCCATCAACACAACCGTGTGGACGAGATAGTTGAACAATGGAAAGACGACACGAGATTTGCAAAGATTCCTATGACACCAGAAGAGGGCAGAGCATTGAGACATGGGGAAGTTGATAACACTCCCTTACCTCCAAACAACGACTACTTAACCCTTGTGGGTAAACTACAGTGGCTATGTGGCACACGACCTGACATTGCTTACACAGTGAGCATTTTGGCACAACAATGCAGCAAGCCGACTCTCGCGAGTTGGGCACAAGCCATACGACTGGTAAATTACCTTGCTCAAACAAGAAACTACACGATGGTATTCGAACAGAACAAAGACAAAGGAAACTTGCTTGAGGCTTACGCCGATGCATCCTTCAAACAATTGCCAAATGCAGGATCAGTGTCCGGTATGCTACTCACTTATGCTGGCAATGCATTTGCTGGAAAGTGAAGAAACAAAAACACATCACTACCTCTACACGAGACGCCGAGATGGCTGCTACATTTTCAGCAGTCACTTACGTCAACCATTTCAGAACAATTCTCAAGGAACTCTCACTCATCAAGAAGATCAAAAATGGTGATCCCAATGCCCCAGCAAAATACAGACCGACAGCCATCTACCAAGACAACCAAGCCCTCATCCACACTCTCACCGGTGCACCAGTCATGCGGGAGACTACATCAGGACTTATGGAGGGTTACGCCGCCTACATTCGGGAACATGTTCAAGACAACGACATCAAAGTTGTGTTTATTGGCACACATGACCAGCGAGCTGATATCTTCACAAAGCCACTTGGCATTACAGATCACTCCAGATTCATGCCAATGCTCAGCATCAACGTTGTTCCTCTCACAGAAGAACAAAAACTCAAAATCATCAAACAAGTTAAAGACAAGCAAAACAAATGAAAGGACAAAAACAACATACTGTTTCTACCAACCCCGTCTGCACAGAACAGGGGGAGTGTTGGAGAATACATGGGTGACTAAGGACCCTAGCCCTGAACTCCTAATCGGGATGTTCAGCCTCAGTGCACCCCTGACCAATAGGAGGTTCTGCACAGGTTGAGGTGGGTTAGGGATACATACGTATGTCGTAATACATCCCAAGGGGATGCTACCTTCATCTAACACAACAAGTGGAACGAGTGAAACGGTAGCACCCTTTGGAATCAACGCCAATAAGAGTGTATATCGTAGAGCTAATACCACGTAACCTTCAGCATGAGTTATCAGACTTAGAGTTTGTGATACGAGAAGTGTGCATTGGGACGATGAACTCTGGAATCCTGGACGACTAGGTACAAGTATAACCAAGCACGTTCAGACTTCAGTTCTATCAGCTCTGAACCACACGCTTTTCAGAAGTGAAGCACGAGAGTGGTTTATGAAAGCAGTACAGCGTTACCAGAGACAGCGAGTCCTATCCTCTCAACTTTGGCGCCTCCACAGATTTTTAGAAGAGTCTTGATCTACTTCCTCAACATAAGGTTGGACTCTTACAAGCTCCGCACACACACTGTTCGAAACCAGAGCCTTGGCAAAAAGCCCCGGATGTAATCACTAAACCCTTTGTGGAATCACACCTCTTCTTTGAACATCATCACGCTCATGCCACCAAACCAACGCTTGTCAGCAAAATGAGAAAGAAAGGCGTGTAAGAATTTGAGCCTAGAAACAGACGGACACGAGCTTACTATAGAGTAATACTGAGTGGCAGAGTATGTGTCTTTCAGGTGGTACTCTTATTTGTAAGACACCAATGCCCACCAGATGCCACGTTTTGGTGATGCTACCTCCCATGTGATACCACCCTTCTTTTGGTTTACTCATCACCCAAATCGCCTTGCCAAGTCGCCAGTACAGTACGTAGTACGTACAGTCTCATCTGCCTTGAGCAGCTTCTTTAAGACTACGATGGTACTGGCATCTGGTATCGCTTCTGGTGAAAACCATATCGTATATCACAGCAGCTGGCAATGTCTATTGACTCAAGAGTTAGCAGCTTATTTCATGTTAGAGGTAGAATGATATGTAACTACCAGCCCATGACTATACTGCAATATGTTGTGTACAACAGAATCGCGGGAGCCTCGAAGATTACACTTAGCTACTGGACATTGCATGGCACGGGGAGTCGGTAGCCGCCGACTTGCTCTGAGGGTCGCGTAGAGTACCGAGGACGGCCGTTAAGGGGTGATCGAGTTCCAGAGGTCATTGCATTTCGAGATTGAGCGGTTTGCCTGGCAAAATATCTCTTGCTAGAAACCGTCTCATTGACTTGACCCAAAATGGAGACCCTGGAAAACCACCAGCACTTTTAATACTGCAGCCCCATCCATTGCCTTATTGAATGTGTCAGCTTTCTCTGCTCGGATCAATGGGGCTGCTTCAAGCTCTCCCCATCTCTGTATTGATTGCCACAACTGGGCAACATCGAGCATGTGCTAGACCTGCCTTTTCGAGGGTCTTGGGAACGCCCTCAGCTTCCACAGTTCACTAAACGCTCTCTACACCATATACAAACATGAATCGATAAATTATTTCTTCTCAGACTTGGTGGTCTTGCTAGCCTTGGCAGCAGCAGGCCTCTCAGCATCAGCCTTCTTTCTAGAAGCCTCCAGCTTGTCAGTAGCCTCATTCAGCTTCTTTGCCGCCTGCTCCTTGACTGCAGCATCGCTCTCGGCCTGCTCGACAGAGCCAAGCTGTTGCTTCATCTCCTTGACGTCCTCTTCCTCACTCTCCTTGCCAACACCAACGATGGTATCAGTCTTTAGCAGAACGCCCTCGTCATCACCAATCTTCTGAACATTCTCAGTGACAATCTCCTGGAAACCGGGTTTCTGTTCCTGTTTGACCTCGCCTCGCAAAATCGCCTCCACCTCGGTCTTTCGCTTCTTCCACTCGTCCACCTTGGACAGCTTTTCCTCAAGCGACTGGATCTCCTTCTCCACACTCAGCCGAGCCTCCTTGGATCCGACAATCTCCAGGTCCCAATCCTTGCCGTCATTTCCAAGACCCAGCTTGAGCTGAGCCTTGTGGTACTTCATGAGTGACGGTCGATGAGAGATGGTGATCAGCGTGATGCCGTCCTTCTTACAGTTCTCGTAAAGAGAGCCCTCCACATCAGATGAAACAGCAGCAGTACCCTCATCAATCACGGCAAACTTGGGCCGGTGGTACAAGATTCGAGCAAACATGACTCTCTGCTTCTCTCCTCCAGAAAAGACATCCTTCCACTCCTTTCGAGTGTTCCAGCCACCCTCACGAGAGGGTAGGTAGCCCAAAAAGACCCGGTCGAGAATAGTTTGCAGATCGGCATCAGTGACATTCTTGCTGATCATGTCCGCATGAGAGTCGGGGTAAATAATCTGGTCTCGCAGAGATCCAATGGAAAGGTAGGCTCGCTGAGGGACAAAGCCAATCTCTGAAATGTCAGGACGCGAAAGGAGACCTCGGTAAACCGGCCACAGACCACCAATGACTCGAGCCACAGCGGACTTTCCACATCCGTTGGGCCCGGAAATGAGAATGTGTTCTCCGGGCTTGATGAGAACATTCAGATCACGAACGAGCAGGTCTCCGGATCCGACGGCAGAAGGGGCAACAATAGGCACGCCCTCGAACCGAACTCCAGAGTATCTAGGCTGAATAGTTCCCGAAATGGAGTTCAGCGTGAACTGCTCCTCCTCGGAAAGCTCACTGCTGCTGTCAGGATCGGGTTTCTCGCCAATCACAATACCCTCTTCCTTGGTCTCCTTGACGGCAGCCTCCTTGATGGGAGTCTTGAGAATTCGTGAGGTGTATGCACGAGCATGAACTCGATGCAGCACTGAAAGCAGCATGTAGACTCGAGAGGTGTATCCAGACAGCTCAGCGAGATCCTTGATGGAGTACATCATTCGTCCGCCTGCGTCAGCAAGAGACAACATGAGTCGCTTGTTGGTAATGAAGTCTCGCATATGGTCCTGCTCGGAGAAATCCATGGAGGCAGTCACAGCAGAAGCGGTGGTCTCCTTGGTCTTTTCCTTGATGGAGGTCCAAGCCGGAAGAAAGACGGGTAGAGAAGCAAACATGTATCCAATGGCAGACCAGGTGTACTTGAGGATAATGTCCTCAAACATGTTGTAGAAAATTTTGATTCGGTAGATGCCACGGATGTGTCGAGCCAGTCGAATGTATGCCTTTTCAAGAATGGTTCGTTCCAGAGAGGTACCGTCGTAGAAGGCAATCTCCTCGGCGTTGGTGATGAGCTTAGAATGGGCTGCTCGGTACTCACCCTCTAGCTTGGCCTGGATGGCAGCCAGCTTACCGAAAGAAGGAGCCAGACGTCGCAGAAGGTATGCAGTGAGACCGTAGTTGGCAAAGATACCAATCAGGGCCATAGGTCCCAGGTTCTTGCTGAGCTGGAAGGTGAAAATGAGGAAGTCCACAAACGGTTTTCCGAGATTGGAGTACAGGGCTGCTGCCTTGTCACAGAACCGTGCCAGATCGGTAGTGATGAACTGGTCGGCCGAGGTTCCGACGTTGCCTCCATCAATGTCTGCAATCTTGTAGTATGCTAGGTCTGCGTCCAGATACAGATCATGCACGTATCGGGTGAGACGCGTTCGGAACGCCAGCGAGAGCTTGGCCTGCAGGTACTTGATGACTGCGTTTGTGTAAGACGCAGGCACGGCAATGGCAAACCAGTATCCCAGTCCTCTGAGGAACTTTTTGCCGTCGCCTGCAATCATGTCTCGCACAATCTGACCGTCGAGTTTAGCCACGAGCAGCGAGATCCAGGTTCGCAGAAAGAGGAAGAGGGCGTGGACCAGAAGGATGAGCGATTCCCGTGACTGCAGTCGGGGCACCATGATGACCCAAAGAGCCGAGAATTGGCGCAGGAATCGGCCGTTGATTCCGGATTTGGCTTCTCCTCCCTCCTGGTCGTCCGGTCGTAGAAATAGCCGACGATGGGCCTCGAATGTGACTTGTTTGGTGGGTTTGATGGTCACTGTCGTTTGTCCCTCCTTGTAGGGCACCACAATCTGTTTGGAGCCGTCCGACAGTTTCACCGCGCTGTCCATTCGATGTAACGGCAGCTTCTTCTTGCTCTTTTTTGTGTTGAGATTGTCCAGCAATGCCTGGCCCGCAATTCCCGTACATGAGCCCACCAGCAGAAAAGCCACGACAGCAATCACCCTGAGACGACGAGGAGACATCTGTCGCAGACTTGCCAGGTGCATGGAGATGAATGCCCGCAGTTTGACGGGGTCCTGAAGAGCCTCGATGAGCATAGGTCGTAGTGTCGATACGTTTGCCATCGTGATGTAGGCCGAGTCTTGTGAGAGTGTGATTCTTGCGAGTTGTGTGTTTGGTGTATCAGTGTAGTTGTGTTTGTGTTTCGAGTAGTTCTCTGTGTCTGTATCTTCTTGTCGCTTCTGTGTGTCGCTTTCTCGCTAGTTACCACTAGTACCGTCCAGAGGTGGTCGACGTTGTAGTGTCACGTTGTACCGGTATACGCTACAAGTACTTGAATGTTGCGGGGGGGAGTACATGTACAGATTGCGCTTTAGGTTTTGGGACTTGGGGTTCATTTAACTTCCTCGGTTCGGCAGACAACCTGGGGGAACAAGGAGGCCGAAGGAGGTGAAATTAATGGGAAAAGAGAAGCGAAAAATGGGATATGAGATTACAGACACTGTAGGATCAAATTACCGCTTTCAGTTTTCAAACTGCTCCATTCTAACCCGTTTTGGACGTCTCCCGTGATAACCTCGTAAGCTACACCCGAAGAACCTGGAAAATGGAAAAGCTTGCCTCCAATCAAAGCAAGTGTAATAAAGGGTGTAGAGATAAGCCGTCCAGGAGGCGTGTCACGTGATATCAGAGCACACGAGGACAAAGTACAGGTTATGAGTGAGAGATTTTCGTATTTGGATTGCTTACGTAATCTAAACTGGCCCACTTTTGCTATTACCAGTTACCCCCCGTTGTGACCAGTTCGTATTCGGGTTTAAGCGCATTCATGCATGAGCTGGGGTAAGAGCAGGTTTGACTTGGGAGGCGGTTTTTAAAGTAAGACACTCAAGTATGTGCCGAACTTTAGTTAGGATAATAGGCGAATACAGTTGATCTCTCTAAGAGCAACCGTCAACTCTGCTATCATACAATGCAAATATGGGAATGTATTTAAAAAGGGCTCTTGCCACCGGTATTTGTCATCACATGGAAAGGGCAACAACAGTGTTCTTCAGATTCGGCATGGTACTTTTGATCTCCTCCACAAGATCAGGCTCAATGTATCCGAGACGGAGTGTTTGGACAGAAGGGAAGATTTTTCCGGGCGGTTCACTGCTAACAGGCATCAGCCTACTGGTGCTAAATGCGCTTCGTGTAATATCGACCGTTCTAAGCCTTGTCAGCCTGGATGCTGCACCTATCAGCATATGCCAGGCTATCAGCGGTTGTGTATCACGCGCAATGAACTCAGTGAGAGTACTGGGGAGATCGTCCGAGTCATTCACCAGGGCTGTTGTGATCTTCTCACTCAGTTTGAGAGTTGTGATGGGCAATTTGGCCATCCAAGAGTAATCTGGAGCTGGTGGGATCTGGAGGGATGTCTGGAGATCATGATCTGTGATGGGGGCGATTGGAGAAGCGAACAACTCGAGATATTGGATGCGGGTCAGTTCAGGGGCAATGTCGGCCAAAAGTTGGTGGTCTTCTGATCCCCATATGAGACTTACAGGGACTCGCAGGAAGATGATCTGTTTGAGTGACTCGGGCACAAAGTGTTTGATTTGGTCGGCCGTGCGTACCTGGACCAGCAGATCGACCTTGTGTTCTGCAGCGTAGGTGCTGAGTTGTGAGACCACGTCGTGCAGTTGTTCACTGAGATGAGGATCGGCTGTTGTGTGGTCTATGGTCATGACGATGGAGATTTTGTTGATGTTTGTGAATACCGATCTGTTGAGGAACTCGAGGGCTGCCGAAAACTGCTGCTCGCCCCACCAGGGAGTGAAACTGAACTCCACTGTCTTGACTGCGGACGACGCAAACTTGCCGACCTGTTTTTCTTCCAGCGCGCCCTTGAAACGGTCCACGTTGAGATTGTGCAGGATTGTGAAGTCGTCGTGACGTGGCAACAAGCCTGTTTCCACGTAATGTTTCGGCATCTGCGTAATGTGTGTCCATAGTAGTGGAATGGCGTTGTTGTAGAGGCCTCGGCATGTGCAAGCTAAATGAACGAGCTGCGTCTGGTCCTCGATGTAGCCTGCAATGATCCGGAATATTTCGTGCGGTAGATTTTCCATGGCGCAGATGGAGGTGGTAGAGCAAATGTTGTAGGTCGTGTGTGTTGAGGTGTTGAGTTTGGATGTCGAGACAGTTTAGGCGAGAAGGTTGATTCGGATTCGCCTCCGATAAGATAATGCATGCGGAAACGCAATAGGGTAAATGTAGCAGGGTGGAGGAGTGGATGGTTATGGAGTGATGGTTAGAGGTGGAAGAGAGATGATGGACATGGTGGCGGTTCAAAGAACACTGTCCAATGGCTTCAGCTAATTTTTGTCACCTTCGGTCAACCGATATGACACTTTTCAGGGTCCACCATAGTCACAGTAGTGGAACCTTATCGCCTGGGCAAATGTCAGCCATGAGGTGGAGTGAGGGGTGAAGTGACGGTGTTTTATGGGAGGTCTGGGTGAGTCCATATTAGCCCTTGAATTGGGCTGGGGTGAGTCTTAGTCGACTTAACTGCTTATACAC
Organism: Yarrowia galli; assembly: GCA_900519055.1. Classification (NCBI taxonomy): domain Eukaryota; kingdom Fungi; phylum Ascomycota; class Dipodascomycetes; order Dipodascales; genus Yarrowia; species Yarrowia galli. The sequence goes on from ULGS01000004.1 coordinate 810,354, forward strand.
TTGTTTCATTCTGCTCGTCGAACTGCTCTTCACACTGCCCTTCATACTGCTCTATTGGTGTTTTGTCATCAAGCATTGGCTAGAGGTGGTCAGGGATGTGTCTATGGTCATACGTTCTTAGTTCTGACAGCTTAGCTGCAATTAGTGAGTATTGTCTGTACTTGAACGATCGGACCATACTGCACGTAGTCCCTGCTACAATACGGTAGCACAAGTACGAGTACGATACTGTAGGTACTCGTACCCACCCTCCACACGATTCTTGACAACGAGTACTTTTTATAGTGCCGTAAAGAAAGCTCATGGTCAGACCAAAGGGCTAGAGACTTGGAGCCCCCGTGGACACAGGAAGACACAACTGATCGTCTCTTGAAGGGCCACGCCTTTTCCATTCTATACCGAACGAGACCTTGTTCACTCTGGCTAGAAACGGAAGACGACTTTTGATTGACACCCCGGCATAACAGCAGATCCCAATGAGGAAGCTGAATTAGCTACTGGGATGGGCAACTTGTTCCTTGTTCTGTAAAGTGAGCGCGGAATAAGGTGGTCAATCGGTTGATGCTATTTCAGTGATTACTTAAAATCCAATCCATCATAAAGAAAGGATACTCGGGGGAGATACAACTGATCAAGAACAATTATTATCTCTACCTCTACTCCCATCATTCCTCATCGCCCATTTTATCCCGATTAATCACGCCAAGCCCCGTGTGGCAAGAGGTGCATGTGGGTGCGTTTGGATGCATGGATTTTGAACGTGGGCTTTTGGCCTACACAACAACTTGGGTGACACCGGCTCTAGACTTGAGCTATGAACTACAGCTCACTCTGTACAGTACGCTAGACCGCTCTACTCGTCCTCTTCTCACTTTCTTTCACAAATAGCCTCCAGTGCTCGGGTCCTACAACCACACCCTTCACTGCGGGGTTGGTGTGGCCAAGAGTGCATGAGTACAGAAATTACGATGGAAGAATCGAGAGATGGGATGATAATGAAATACTTGTACCTCCAGATACTCAGCTCCAACACATCTACCACTTCCATCACATCAACATGTCAGCTTGGTCACCCGATACAGACGTTTACTCATACACAGAGCGCAACACCTACCTGCTCCCCAAAGACCACCAAGATGAACCCATGTCTCCCACAACAGAGTACGCACACGAACTGACCCACCAAGCAGTCCAATATGGAAGCCGAAGCCCCGAAGTGAACAGGATGGAGATGGACGACGACTTTGCCCCGGACTTTGGATACATTGAAATCCAGCCGCCAGCCCGAACCCGTCAGGACGTTGCAAAGGACAACCAGAGCTTGCGTCTGGCGCGTTTGAGAGTCAAGAGATACGAGACTGCCATGCAACGACTCCAGGAGGAGCTGGACAGAGACAGACAGACGGCGCAGCAGGCAGGACTCGATCTCATCAAGTACACAACGACGACCAAGGACCACGCCGTTCCGGATCTGTGGGGGCCTCTTCCATTGGAAAAGAATCCCTATGCTCTTTTTGAGGAAGAACACAAGACCACCGGGTGTTGTGTGGTTTCCTAAGTACTCTAACCCCATGACCATGTAATGAATTGACGTTATATCTTATCAGCAAAGCAGACATGTGAAGCAAGAGCAGATCGGTGGCACAAAAGCTCCGATCAAATAGTCAAGGTAAGCAGATCATCAGCGAGCTCGGCGTCTTCATACTCAATGCCTCTGTTTCTCATCTCGTCCTCGCACCATCGCTTGTTCATTAAAGCCGCAAACAGAGCCTCGCTACGAGCCTCGCGAATCTCACCCATCTTCTCAAGACTGATAGACCGGAAGGTGTTGAGAGCTCGCACCTGAGTCAGAAGAGCATCCGAGTGATCTGTGCCCCTGAGCTCGTCGTGAATGAACAGACAGGACTTGACACAAAAGTCGATACTCTCCTGGAGCTGCATCACCCCCTGGCCAATGCCTCTATCTTTCTTAGCCAGCAGAGCTCGTTCGTCCATGTACTTGTCTCGCAGTCGCTTGAGCTCATGGTCAGAGGCGGCTGTAATATGTTCGGGAACTTGGCTAGGCTGGTTGAACATTGGTAGTGGTTAGTTGTAGAGAAGAGGGAGAGGTGTAATGAGGGCTACCACGTCTACTTATAGCTACGGCGATTCACATGAGGCACACAACACTAGCCTCGTAATGGGTGTTTGTAAAGATGAATTAGTTACATCAAATGACACGTCATTTGCGAATGTGTGATAATTAGTACCGGTACTTGTACTCCGTAAGGTACCTAAAGTGCCTACTTACAGCCCCTTCTGAGCCTCGGTAAAGTTGGGATAATCAACGGGAACATTGAAGCCCTTCTTGACCTCCGGAATCGACAGCAATCGAGTCAGCCACTTGTCCAGCTCAGGGAACTCACCGAGATCAATTCCAATGGCTTCCGAGCGCTGAACCCAACCAACAAGAGTAATGTCAGCAATGGAAATGTGATCACCAGCAAGATACCCAGTGCCGTTCTCTTTCAGACGGGTGTCCAGCACCCCATACAGACGCTTGGTCTCGTCCGTGTATCGCTTGATACCATACTCAATCTTTTCGGGGGCGTAGATCACAAAATGGTTGGCCTGGCCCTGCATGGGTCCCACACCAGCATTCTGGAAAAACAGCCACTCAATGGACTTGTAATAGTCCAGAGTTCCCTCAGGGTATGAGATCTTGTGGTCCTTGTCGTACTTGGACACCAGGTACTGCAGAATGGCACCAGACTCGAAGATGGCAAAGGGGCCTTCCTGGCCCTTGTCAACAGGGCCTTCAGTGTCGGTAATGGCAGGGATTCTGCCGTTCAGAGACACCTTTCGAAACTCGGGAGTGTGCTGCTCGCCATTCTTGATATCAATGGTGACCACCTTGTAGGGCAGCTTGAGGAGTTCGAGAGCAACCGAGATTTTGACGCCGTTGGGAGTGGGCCACGTGTACAGAGTGATTGCCATTGTGCTGTTTGGAAATGTTTGAAGATGTGTTGAAGTGAGAGAGACTCGGCTCAAACGTCTTTAGACTGGTCTATTGTGGCTTGCTTAGATGACGCATTATCATTGAAGCTTAAATGTCACCCCACACTTTTCACACGGTTCAGGCGGTCAAGAAAACTCCCAACAGATTTCAGAAAACTAGGGAGGAGGATAGTAAAGAATGACAGGCCACCACAACGCAGCGTACAACAAGACATTTAGAGATACAGGAGGTACAAAGGACTTTTCTATGCATTTAGTACCTGCTTCTCATTAGGTTCTTCAACTTTTCAAATCTTTCCAGCGGACTCAACTCAGATACAGAGACCATCACAACACAGCAATGTCTCTCACCGAACGAACTGTGTATAAAGGCAATGGAGAGTGGAATAGCAGGTGTTTGTGGATTCAAAGACGTCTTACAGACCGAAGCTAATCCATTTGATGATCTCCCAAAGAGTGTCTGGGCTTTTTATTGCCTCTCAGCAATGCTTCGCAAGGCCATGCTTACCTCAGCAAAGAGATCTGAAGTAGAGAATGCCACAAGCAAAAAGATATGAAGGATGCTCACGGTTCAATTGCAGCACCCAGGATTCTCGTATGGTCTCCCACTACAATACTAACTGGGCTCTCTGGTGCTTGACTATGGCTGATCGGACGGGAAGCCGTATTTTCACCAGGATATGGCCGCAACGTGGGGGAGGGGGGTATAGGTGACGATTGGTGGGGCTAGGGATGTCACGTGTCCGTCTTTAGTGGCTTTGCTTCAGTCAATTGTGTGCTTCTGGGGTCTTTAGTCGTCTATTCTGGATGGTTTTCAACTGTACTTGCTTGCCAAAGGGTTCAACTACATAATACAACAGCTCCTATCCAACACAATCAGCTCTACTACACTTATCTATACCCCACTCATTCTTTCGGCTAGGCCAGCTTATCACTATTCAAATACTATATACATTAGGCGACAACGTCACGGATGGAGGCAAGGTAGGTCTTGTAAGATCGGTTCTCAAAGGTCTCGGCGATCTCGGGGAGCAGCAGCAGGAAAGCAGTGTCGACTCCTCGGGACTGGATGTAGTCCTGGACAGATCGCTGGAGATCCTCATCAAGAGAGTAGAAGTAGGGACCCTCGTAGGCGTTTCGTCGCTCAGCAGCGGTGTTGGCATCATCAATGGTGGCGAGCTTGCCGTCCTTGTAGGGGGTGATGGTGGAGATGACGAACTCACCCTCGTCGATCTGGCCGTGGATGGACAGAGCGCCCTTGGTGGCTCGGTCGATGACAACGTTGATGTCCATCATCTCGGGCATCTCCATGTCCTCGGCGGACTCCATCTCGCCCTCCTCGGGGAAGGCATCGGGGGCGGGCTGGGCAACGGCGCCAAGAGACACAAAGACTCGGGTGACATCACCGTTGTCGAGCTTCTTGACAAGCTCCAGCTCGTCCTTGGAGGCGGAGTAGACAATCTCAAAGCCAGACTTGGTCAGCTCGTTGTCAATCTCCTTGGGGAGTCGGTACTTGCCGGTGGAGCCAGACTCCTCGGCAATCTCGGTCTCCACAGAGTTCTCGTAGTCGATCTCCTTGGTGAGACGGGCCACCAGTTCGGTAGCAATGGCCTCGGAAGAAAAGGCGGGTCGAGAGGTGCTGAGGGCTCGGGCAAAGGCGGGAGCAGCCAGTCGGGTCATCTGGGGAGCCGAGGCTCGCAGGGCCTGTCGCACAATGTTGGAGGCGTTGATTCTCAGAATTGCTCGGGACATGGTGTCTGTGGTGTGTGTGTATTAAACGGGAGGGTTCAATGGGGTATAAATCGAAGGGGGTTATCGTTCGTTATATAATTTTATCCATGCATGCTGCACGTCCTTCTTCAGGGTTGGGGTTTGGGCAGGCGGCGGACCCAGCAGAGCTCACTGTTGCCACTGGCAAGATCCAATCCAAAGCCAGTTTTGGGCAGTGTGAGGGAAGCCTACAGAAGGCTGAAAAGTCCCAACGGAAAAGAGGGCAACTGACGCAGGAACATTTGAAGGGGAAATTGCAAGAGATTGCAAGTGATTGCAAGGTAGGGATTGTGTCTGTGAGATGAGGAATATGAGGCAGTCTGAGGAGGACATATAATGCCCGTATTTGAGCTTCACTACTGTTCGTTAGATTATCACCAACATTACAAGTAGATACTCCTACTGGTGCTCATACCCTACTCTGCAGCTATCGCCACCAAGTACAAAATGACTTTGGTTGGACGTCTCAACTGCACCTGAGAAGAGGCACGATGAGATCCTCGAAAAGTGTGTAGAGCGAAAAAGAATCATTGTAGGAGTGAAAGAAAGTGTTTGCCACCATTCTCACCAGTCGAGTGTTCCAATTGAGTAGTCAGTGGCGTACAGTACTCAACAGTTCCCTGGCTTGACTACGAACCATCTCCACTCTACGGATACCGGCCTACAATCCCAAAATTCAAGAATGACTAGGTTACAGAATGAACAGTGTCGTTCAGATTAGATGTTTGGCCGCATTAAACAACTGACCTCAAATTAGTGCTTGAGAGTCTCGTTCTTGAGAGACTCGGTGGCAAAGCCCTCTCGGGCAGCAAGAGTGTTGTCAGGGTTGGCAACGCCTCCGGCAGCCTGTCGAGCCTGCTTCTTAAGAGCTCGCTTTCGAATGTCAACGTGCATCTTGTAGTTGAAGCCGGCAACGAGCTTGGAGAAGACGCCGACGGTCTGGGCAATCCACCAGTGCAGAAGAGCGTGAGACCAGTAAGGAGTGGAGGTGGCAAACTTCTCCTGGGCTCCTCCGGCTCGGCCGACAGAGGTCAGAGTGGCGGTGACGAACTGCTTGGGGTTGGGGATCAGAGCAGAAGTCTTTCGGACCTTGGACATGGCGGAGGTGACGAGGTAGGAGACAACAAGCTCGACATCAACGTGCTCGGGGGCCAGCTCAACGGACAGAGCGTTGGACCAGTGCTGGAGGAAAGCCTTGGAGCCAGAGTAAGTGGCGAGCAGAGGGGTGGGCAGCAGACCGCCAAAGGAGCCCATGGTGAGAATGAGACCCTTCTGGAACTTCTTGGTGGCTCGGGCCTCCTTGACGGAAGCAACAATCTTGGGGGCAACCAGCTGGGTGATCTTCAGAGTAGCCAGGTTGTTGATGGCAATGATGTTGTGCAGCTCGGCGGGGGGAGTCTCGAGGAAAGGAGTGGGGATAGAGTGGGACAGGCCAACGTTGTTGATGAGAATGGACACACTGGGGATGGTGTTGAGAACAGTCTCAATGTCCTTGTAGTTCTGGGGAGAGTCGGTGGACACATCGATGGCCAGGAACTTGGTCTCGACCTTGGACTTCTCGGCAATCTCCTGGGCGAGTTCTCGCAGCTTGGACTCGGTTCGAGAAATGAGGAAGACGTTAAAGCCTCGGAGACCCAGCTGTCGGGCGTACTCCTTGCCAATTCCGTCAGAAGCGCCAGTAACAACAGCCCAGGCGCCTCGCTGAGAACCGTAGGGCAGGTAGTTGGTGGGGGGAAGCACAAACACGTCCAACAGAACGGCCACGTAGGACACGACCTTCAGAGCAACGTGGAAAAGTCCAATGGCCAGCAGAAGCACGGCAATGATGGACAGACCATGGTACTTGATGAGAACCGACAACACCTTGTCGGTGTTGTTGATGATCGAGTCAGCAAAGAAGTTTTTCTCGTTCACGTAGACCATTGCGGGTAGTGGTGGGTTTGGTGAAGTGTGGATGGTTAGTTGTGCAAGGGCGGGCGCGCCACGAACTTATTATAAAATACCCATATATGCACACTTTGGCACTTCTCGGGTATCTTGACGCAAGGTCGTGGGACATTGCTGTGATCGACACAATCCATTGTCTATAGAGTTCCGGTTTATTGGCCGAAGGAGGGGGGTTATGGTGTGTGTGGGTGACACTGGGTGTGTGGTGGGGTCTGTATATATAAAGACGAGTTCTCCCCGACCAAATGTCCTTTCTTCCATTCGTCTCTTTTTCAACTACTGTGTAGCCCATCAGTCTAGCACCTCAAAAGCCTGACAGGTTGAGCTGCGCTGCGGCTCTCTGCAACTGCCTAATATGCCCGTCATCGATGTCTTACCTTGGGCTGGTGGTACGAGCATCTTCTTGGGTAGAGAGGTGATGGGTAGGGACTAACTGGATCGGCTTTCATTGCAGTCAGGTTATCCTGTTTACACAACAGACACCTCCACATCATCCATACGTACCGTACGAGTATGTTGGGCCATGAGATCTAAAAGGACGCCGCAGAGTTTATCCGATTGCTGAACAGGTGTTTAGAGAGGGTTCTTGAGTGACAACATATGGCCCTTGCCACTTCTCAAGACCATTGAGACGATTCTGAATCGATTGCTTGTCTCCTCATTTCGATACCATGACCACAGCCCGAGATATATCCATCAACCCATTTTCACTTGTTGAGCAAGTCAGATGGCCAAGGTCAGATGGGAGGAATCGATACTTTGCAAGGGCGCAGAAGTCACGTGCAAAATCTGAGATTCAATCCTCAGGAGAAAGCTCAATCTGAATCTGAGACACGCTCCACTTTGTAAAAACAAGTGATTAGTCAACAGAAATATTACTAAGCGTACCGACTCAGATTATGACCAGTCGCCAACATTTGCACATGTTGCATAACCACGATAATTTCACAAGGCAGGTGTGTGTACGCGCTGAGCAATATGGTTGCGCTTTCGTATAGTCGGTCTGAAGTGTGACACAGGCGGTTACTCTCTGACTAATCAGTTCATTAACCTCATTACTCATCAAGAGATTATGACCTCCGTCAAACACCTCCAGATTGACCGCACACCCCAAATATCACAGCGACCGCCCTATTGCTCCGGTAATTATTTCCACTTTTCGCCGCCCAAAAAGACGGGCCTCCTAACCCTGATTGTGCAGCAACTCAAACAACGTTAATACACTCCAAAATGTACAGTAATATGGTTGGCTCTCATCACCAGCAGCTATCTCTCTCGACATGAATCTCTTTTCCAAGTCCGAGGACGGCTCCAACACGGCTACCAATGCATCTCAGCCCGACAATGTGACTGCTGGTGCGATCACCACTCCGGTCACAACCTCCACCACCACAGAGGGAGAGGGCTCCAACCCCCAGGAAAAGACGGAGCTTGGAAAGCTCACTGCTTTCGTCAAGGAGGACCCCCAGAACACTTACTACATTGACGGCGAGCGAGAGGTGGCCCGAAGCAGCGTGTGTCGAAACACCCAGCAGGGCCGAACCTGTCTGCAGCTCTTGATCTCCTCCAAGGTCATGTTCCAGCAGATGCAGAAGATGGTGAGTATGATTGAGGGAGAGGAGAGGGGGTTACAGATCCCAGATCAGGGGGGAAAATGAGTTGGATCGATTGATCTCACTCAACTACAGAGATCTCAACTAACGCAGAACTTTTACTGTGCTCTCACAGACGAAATTGGCCGAACAGACATGGAGTGCAAGTACGTGCCATAGTTACAAGGGTTGGTAACTAACTACAAGTAGCAAGCCAGAACTCTCAAAAAAGGAATCTCATTTCAATCATATCATATCATACTCAGAAATACAACTATATATACATGTTTTTTTTTTTCATTATCTCATCACAAAACACCAGTGTCCGTCTAATTATGGCGTTTGGTCTAATCACGCGTGTGCATTCAACGCCTCCAATGCACGGCCCGTCTCCTCGGCCCGAACCCCCTCCCGAACCACATCGGTCTCGATGCTGGCATACTCGCCCTCCAACTTGCGCCTCTTGGCATCCAAAATATCCAGAGCCTGGTTGAACGCCTCCAGCTCATTCAGACGCTTCTGAAGACCCTCCGTCTGTGCAGTTGTAATGTGATATGGCTCCGAGGCTCGAGATACCGTGGCTTCCGATCCCAGATGGAAATGCGCCTCCTGATACATGTGGTTGACGTGAGCCTTTGGAGTGCCCACCACCGGAGTCGTCGGCGTGCTGCTGTTGTGGGTGTTGTTGTGTCTCGATCCGTTGCCACTGCTGGGCAGCTTCGGGCCGTGCGGTCTGGAAGGAGAGTCCTTATCACGCTCAGGTTGTCTATGAAACTCGCCCCTCGGCTCGCGTGGTGGCGGCCGGCCGCTGTGACTACTGCTGTGACTGTCGTGACGCTCTCGCGGACCACTGGGAGGCCGCTCGCGATCTCTAAACTCCCCGCGAGGCGAATCTCGAGGATCGCGCTCCCGGGGATCACGATCTCGCGGATCCCGATCTCGTGCATCCCGATGATCTCGGGGATCGCGCGGTGGCGGTCTGTCGCGTGATTCCCAGGGTCTAGGCTCCCGTGGCGGCTCTCTGGGCCCGTCTCTTGGCCCGTCTCTTGGTCCTCGTGATCCATCTCTTCTGAATTCTCTCACGTCATCTCGTCGAAACCCTGCTCGATCCACAAACTCGCGGTCACGTGCGTATTCCTGCTCGTAGGGATGCCGCCGTTCTCGGCCGTATCCAAATCTGTCGTTTCCCCGGCCTCTGCCACGGCCTCTGTATGGTCTGGACATGTTGTTTATGGTGAGTGGTGTAGTGGTGTGGAAAACTCAGATACAGGTTATGACGACTTGGGATGTCACAGAACCTAAAGAGATTACTAAGATGCGGATGAGGAGGAATACTGATGTATCCCAGGGGGCTGTAAAAAACTGTTGTTAGACATGTGCTCTGGTTTCTATTTTATGGATATATGTGTTCGTGTGGTTTTAAACATCCGCTTTTTTACTACTCTGCGTTCAATGCACCTTGCCGATAATATCGGGTCTCCGCTTCTTTACTTAGGACTTTGAAATTAAGCAAGGTATCCTGTGAAACTAGTTGACGTTGATGTTGACATACAGGAGCAACTACTTGAACATTTTTTGCCCATCAAGTAATTACTCGAAGTCTACATCACAGCTACAACCACAAATTATACAGAACAGTTTCATTAAATTAACATATCAAGAGAGAAAGAAAGAAAGGGGATAGAGAAGAATCTTAGAAGAGGAAGGCCACCAGGGCTGCAGTGACGAGACTGGCAGGAAGATGGTACCGGGAAGCAGAGTTTGCTTGAGCGGCAAGAGAACCAGTACCAAACTGGTCAGGTCCCGATTCACCGTCTGAACCAAGACCTGCACCAGAGCCAGATCCAGAACCATCAGAGCCGGAGCCAGAGCCGGAGCCAGAACCAGTACCGGAGCCAGCAGAGCCGGAGCCGGAGCCATCAGAGCCGGAGCCAGAGCCGGAGCCAGA